>VWYH01002635.1:0-153007 GCA_013399365.1 Pampusana beccarii | reverse complement strand
CAATACAGAAGATAACTGCAAAATATAGCAGAGCTAAAAGGAAACTTGGGGAGGATCTGAGTTGAAGTTGTATAGGAACACTGTGAAAATATAGTCTCCAACATTTCAGTGCAGGTTTTTTTTTTACAACCATTAAGAACTATCCTACATTTTACATGAAAAAAATCACATGTTAATACCTAGCATTTAGATTGCATTTTTCTGAATATCGGAGTGCCATGTGGAGTCTGAATCGTTATTGTTATCTTGTAGATGGGTAATTGAGGCATAAGCAATAAAGGAATTTTTTCAGAGTTGTGAAGCATGTCATTGATGGATCTGAAAATAGCAGTTGGCTTCCCCAAGTTATTGTTCAGCAGGTGACCCCATGTCCCTAACCACTTACACATCACTTGGCCCATATTGACCTGACAAAGCAGGACTTTTATTTCCAAACACTTTTCCTTTCTGGGGGAGGGGGTGGCGCGGAAGCCTAAATGCCATTGAATTTGCAAGTTGGATCTTGGCATTTTTAACTGAGAATTTTAAATAATAACAAGTACTTTTAAACCAAGCCTTGGATGGTTTTTTTTTAATACATAGATTTTTCCTTTAGTTTTTCCAAATGCAACCAATTCAGTGTTTGAATTAACTTATCTAGTTTGCTACTGGTATCCTGGACTTGAACTAAAATAGAAAAATAAATAGTATCAAGAGTTTGTTTTCCATCTTGAACAAACAATTAGGTTAAAAAAATCTGTCTGCTGATGGAAATCTCTTCAGGTGGTGTGAACTGACTTCAGTAGAGCTGCACAGATTTACCTTGGCTGAAAACCTGGCTCAAAATCAAATTCATTTCCACAGCAGAAGTAATGTCTTAAGACATCCAGAGGAAAAAAACATACAAACTAGTATAAAATACTTGGCAGGGTCAGTTTAATAAAGATTGAATCTAGTCATGTTCCAGAGAGGAGCTGGTTAAAGCTTGTAGTGAAGAGATTATTTGGTGTCATTTGCTGTGAGTTCTTCAGCAATTATCTGGAATGGAATTTGAATGGCATTGCTATACCCTCCTTCCCTCCCTCCCTTTTTCCCTCCAGCAACACTTGACATCTTGTTGGATTTCAAGAACCACTAGAGAGAAGAGGGTCTGAGGCTGGTGTCAGATCCTGGCTGACAAACCACGTTGGTTTTGCAGTATCTTGCGCATTGAAGCAGGATTGCAAAAAGCGTGAAGGGGGTTCTGAGAACAAAATGCTCTTGTATTTGATTTACTCGGAAAGAGAATCATAGGGCTGAATGGGTAGAATGGGTAAACCAGTCCAGAGAGGTGGAGAACATTCTGCTTATCTTGACTGTTTGGCTATTTCTGAAAAAGAACTAGA
Source organism: Pampusana beccarii (assembly GCA_013399365.1). Classification (NCBI taxonomy): domain Eukaryota; kingdom Metazoa; phylum Chordata; class Aves; order Columbiformes; family Columbidae; genus Pampusana; species Pampusana beccarii. The sequence goes on along the minus strand of VWYH01002635.1, from coordinate 151,643 downwards.
AGTAGAAACTGGTTTGGAAAACATTAACCTGGTTGTGCTGTTCAATTGCTTTGAATTTTTGCATCAGTGTAGATTAGACCGAAATCGAAAGTGTCACAACTCCAGTAGAAACATCTTTTTTTAGTTTACCCCAAAGAAAAGATAGATCCAATTAAAATCAATATTGGAACGTACTCATATTCCAAGGTATTTGTGCCTAGATGTAAGCTGAACATTTTCTGATTAAGTTTGTCTTTTCTTAGAATTACAAGGGATCAGAAATGCTTTGCATGAACACACTCCTCTGAGATTTAAAGAGCAGTTTTGTGAAACAAAGGATTCTGAACAAACATGAAAGGATGGTGGAAATGTGAAATTATATCCCAAGATATTTCAGCAGACCTGTCGTACTTCTGGCAGAAATAAGGAAGAATTAGTGTTATTGTGTACACCACCGATGAGGATTCTTTTAGAAAGTGTGTTTGGTTTTGGTCACTCCTGTTCGAGAAAGGTGAATCTGTTCTGGAATGGATAAAGAGAAGAGCTCCCAGATTGGTGAGGAATGGAAAGTCCTTCATAGGAAACAATTGTAAAAGAGTTCGATTTATCTAGCCTAGCAGAACAGAGGCTAGGAGGGAAGATTATCATTTCCTGTAACTGCATCCATCAGTTAAGCACCAAGGAAGACAAGGGCTCTTTGAATTCAGAAAGGCAAATTTTACCTGAAAAGTAAAGGGTGTAAGTTTGCAAGGGACAAGTGGAATTTGGAGATGAGAGGAAGATTCCTAACCTTTACATTGGTGGGGGGTTTGGACAGTTTCCAAACAGAGGCAGACAGGTGGAGAGAGTGAAAAAAACCCATTTTTAAGATGGAGCTTGAAAATACTTTTTCAAACAGAGTTGGTACCGACAGAATGGACAGATGGAGAAAGATATGAGATCACTCTGCCTGAATTTGAAGTTATTCAGACATGAATAAGATCCAGTCCAGAAGTTACAAAGCCATGATAGCCTGGCACTGCGACCCAGACAATGAGACCTGTTGAGTGGGAGGACGTGTTAGTCTGGGCACAGCACCACAGAAATGTAGCTGCAGATCTGCAGCTGGTTCATTTTAAGCCAGCTTTGAGCACAGAGTAAGACACAGTTCTGTCATTTTGTATAGATGTGCTCTGAGTTTGGCAGAATAAATGCAATTCAGGCAAAAAGCCATTTGTGCCACTTTTTTTACTACAAAGAGTGAAAGCTACGGTGTGATGCTAAAGGCTTCTTCAGATGAATATAAAACCTTTCACAGTACTCCCAGGCTGTGCCAACCCAAGAGGAGAGGATTTATCTTCATCTTCAGCTTATGAGTCCATGAATGATAGTGAGGAACACTAATTGCAACGTTTATCGAGACAGCATGTTACAAATCTACGTTTTGGATTTCAAAGAGATGCAACTGCACAGCCTCCTTCGGAAGGGCTCTTCTGGCAAGGAGCGTACGTCCTGCATAGCCGTGTGCTTCTCTCACTTTTTCTTTCCAGTGTTCTGAATTATAATGGGGGACTTCACAACCTGCAGCTAGAGACAGGCATGCACAAGAGCCTGGGTGGGTGGCTAGTGGTGCAGGGTTTGAGTTTCAAACAGTTTTGGAATTCTGTTCACCTTCTGCGACCAAAAGAGACTGAATCTGTTGGTGATCAACACATGCTGTTCTTTTGGAAGTGATGGAGAGGGGACAGATTGCTTGAAGAGGATTAAATGAGTTGTTGGTTAACTGAAAGAGATTTTATTATTGTTTAATTATAGCTTTTCAATATACTTTGAAAGTCTTCTAGAAAACGGCAGAAGCTCAATAAACTCCAGTGTTTATGGGGCCCTGGTGGTCTGTTCTTCTTTTTCCCTCTTTCCACATGACAACAGGAATTTCTTCTACCTTTGTTGACATGCTGACAGCTTCTCTGTCCTCTAACCTGCAGGAAACTGACGACTACTGCTGTGAGGGCAGTGCTTCACTTAGGCAGGCTAAGATCCGTATGCAAGCGTGGAATTGCAGTCAAGGAAAATGCTATTTGAGCTGCATAATTAGAGGATAAATTGTTATTTGTCAACCAATAGAGAATAAAGAAACCTATCTTTATCTAATGTTTTATCATTAGTTGAAGCAGAGGGAGGATTTTTAAGTTCCATTTCAATAAAGAGAAGATAATATAGAGCCGAAATTCTTAAATCAGCTGCTTTTATTGTAGTTAGTTCTTTGGTTAATCTTTTTAATTTATCAAATAGTACAGGGCAATTACCCGCCATATGGAAATAAGCCAAAGTTATTGTATTAGTGAGATACGTTTGCAGTGTGCAGGCTGGAATGAAAATGTACAGACTATGTTATCAGTTGGTGCAATAGCAGTAACAGCTCTTTTGAGAGCTCTGGGTGGATTTCAGACAGTGACCTCTCGATCCCTCTTATCAGTTCAATGGTAAGTAGAGAGGCTCTCCTAGGGAAGCTTGACTCATGATGATTAATGCTGTTCTTTCTTTAATTGAGAGGGGCCGATTGATAGGATAAAACTTTATGGATTTATTTCATTTATTTGATGCGGCAAATCATCAATTATCATTATCTAAATTAACACAGGTTTGCACGATGGCAGAAGTAGTAAATTACTTTATGGATTACCTCAAGTACAGTACACAAGTAATTTATTTGGTTTAATAGATGTAATTTTCGACCTGGTAACCTGATGTATATAGATGCCCTTAGGTTTCTACATGGAGATAATTATTATCCTTTAAATTCTTTATTTGCCCATACAGTGTGTGTTCAGCAGGTTCTGCTGATAGTTAAAGCACAAGAAAGGAGTACCAGAGATTGCAGAATAAAGGCGATAAATGCCAGTCCACTTCCGTAGTGATAGTTATCAAGTGGTCATTTATTTTGTGTGACATTGACTGACTTTTTCCAGTTTCCAGTGGAAAGAATTTTATTTGGCTGTAGACAAGCAACTAGCCCACTTCAAAAAGCAGAGAAATAGTTTGCTGACATCCTTAATGACAGCTCTAGCTGAAAAACTGAAGGAAACTTGATCCCCTTTCTGGAAAACGCCTCTCCCAATGTAACACATTTGCAGGAATCACTGGGAGTCTCTCCTTCATAACTCTAGTTGTATCTATTCTGTGAACTTCATATTCTGGGGGTGACAGTCTAGAACTCCATACCAGTACTGATGTCACTGCAATTTGATCAAGTTTTATTGCAAATCACATTAGTCAAGACATCTCCATGCCACCCACATGTTCTTAAAGCAAGTAGTTGTTTCTAAAGTACAGAAAATTATTTCAGTTTTTGCTAAATTACTGGTACATAATGCTGCAAACATTTTAAACAAAATTGCTCCCTCGTTCTTTAGTTATGTGTGAAGTAAAAACACCTATGCAGCTAAACTTGTATCCACTCCCTTTCTTCTGTGAGGAGAGCTGAAATGGAAGATATATTTTGATATGGAACAGTTTGGGAAAGGGAAGACGGGAGATTGTGGAATCCCAATTACTGCAGCCAAACAGGCTGAATGGGAAAAAGTTTAGGGTGGTTTGAAGAAGAAAGTTTTACTTGGAAAATGGTGGTGGTATCTAAGAGATTTTTCTCCATTAAGCACAATGCACAAGCACATGCCTAACTTTAGGCCTTTGCTTAAAGGTCTTACACTGAATGATTGTGCTTGTTTAGGACTCACTGACTTTTTTAAATTGATGCCCTGGGACTACTGTTTTGTTCCATATATATTCAAGTCATAGGTTCCTAACTGTGGTGCTACAGCTTTCACTTGAACAGAGAAGGTAGAATGGAAGATACTTTGTGATGAATAAAAATCAGACTTGTTGCTCCCTTTTTTAATTTTTTTTTAATTGACTCTGAGTTATTGACTCTTTGAAGAAGTCATTATTATCATCAGTATTTTGAAGGACAAATGTAGCCTTAATGCAAACTGACAGCTTTAAGTATTCCGTCTGCTAGCCAGATTCATCATTGCTGGCATGGCTAAATGCAAAGCATGTGTGGTTTCAGATTGCTAGAGTGGCTCTGGAAAAAATGCAAATTGTAATCTCAAGGTCAAAAACGAAACCTGAACTTTTTATTTTCAGTGCTTTTCTCTTCAGACATTTCCTTTGTATTAATTAATTAATTAAATTTATATTATTTAATTAATTTAATAGCACTTTCCTTTTCCTGAAGAAAGCTCCAATAATCTCTAATAGCTCCCAGCATTTAAGATGTACCTTTCAAACCACAGGCAGTTATAGCCATTTCTAGGGTACAATATTGCAGCTGTTGAAAGTACAAAGTGAGAATGAAGATACAATGGAAAAATACATTATTCTGTTGAACCTAGAAAAACAATTTGAGGGGAAGAATACCATTTTCTGAAGTGGGATCCAAGGAAAACACAAAGTAAAACGCTTACATATTTTGATTGTGTCATGCAGCTCTGCAGATCTGTGGGTCCATACTTTCAGCGAATTTCTGCCTAGTTCACATGCAGAGTCTGCATACAGAACTCTTGGAGCATCTAAAATCTCGGAGAAAAAAAAATGGGTACAGAATAAAATAACTGCCTGAAAGTGTCCCCAGGTGTACTATCCGCAACAATGCTTCATCACTTTTAAAAGACACCTTAGTAAAGGAAAATTGAGGTGACCTGGTAGCAGTATAAAACTGTGTTCATGGCAAAAAAAATACCAAGCACTAATGGTATCTTTAATCTGCAGAGTATATAATGAAAAAGAGTAAGTAAAAGCTGAATCTAGAGACAATCAAATGGAAAATCAGGCACATTTTTAATAGGGTGATTGATAATTTACACAGAAATATCAAAGGAAGCAGTGAGTTCTGTCTCTTTGTGTTCCTATCAGGGGATTTTTAGGGAAATTTATTTAGTGTCCTGAAACACCTTCACCCTGTTTGCCTATGGGAATGTATTGTTTTAATGTAGATATGGTTGTGTACCTACTGTTCTGGTTTTGTGCTAATTAGAGACCAGCTAAAAGTGATTGAACTGTGTGCCTGCTGTCACTCCTGTCATTGTTTCATTACTAATTTATGGGGGGAAGTACTATAGCAGATGAGGTACTCGCTCATAGCTCTATAGCAGCTTTGTCCCTCTCACTACAACGTATTTGTGGATCAAAAGTTAAAGTTTGGTTTCAAGTATGAAATATCAAAGCCAAGAGGACATTTAATGATATTCCTCAACAGATGACGCTTTGGAATAAATTGGCAACAAGGATGGAGATCAGGGGAATCATTTGTTAGCAGACGAAATGTTGTTGATGATGGCTATTCCAATTGTATCTTCTGCTCTATTGCACACCTAGTTCTTTGACATAGTGTGGTCTCAGCTGCTGGGATCAGTTTTAATTTGCTGTAAGCTGAGATGAGCTGTACCCATCATAGTGACAAAAGATGTACCTCAACCTTTTGATGAGGCTGCAGATCTTTAACACATCCCAGATTTAGGTATTTTTTCCCGCTCACAGTTCAGTGAACATTTACTTCAAGAGGCAGGGAGAGAGTGAATAGCTGTTTACAAAGATGTGAGCAAAGCTATTTCCCTCAGGCCAACATACATTTAAAAATCCATTTTAACACATGCACTTGTACTATCTGTTTCTTACAGAAACAGTCTGTCTAGTGAATCTTACCACTTGCTAATTTTTCTATTAAAATAGGAGATGAGAAAGGCTACTTACAGTTTTCTCACATTTGTTGCTTCCCATCATGATATCTAGGGCTATACATAGATGTGAGTCTTTCTTCAGTCACAGAGAACTTGCAGGAATCAGGTGCCTACTGGAACAAACTCTTGCTGGTCTCTGGTTTGAACCAGCCAAAGTCCATCTGAGAGGCTGCCGCACGTACTCAGCTGGAGTAAACCTGACCTTCGACTAATGGTCTACTCCAGACAGCTGCTGAGATGTGTAGCATAGGTTGTATTTGGTAAGGTATTGCCTTGCGACCACATCCAGTGAAAGGAACAAGACCAACTACTCTCTTGCATCAGTAGCTACATGTTTTTCTGATCAGCAACTATTTTTGAGTGGTGATGATTTAAGTCAGTAGTTGACCCTCCTAAATAAACTGTGTACATTGGATAAATCAGATAATGGGCACAGACTGTACTGCAGCATGATGGTATTGCAGGTATTCGCTGAAGGAGAGAAGTAATGAGCAGATGGCACTAGTCATTTCCTAACAGCACCTTGGGTAGCCATCCAGCCATCCTTTCCTGCTAACAGAGTGAAGCCGAATAACTCTGAGCATGACAAGAATCAAGGTTAAACTCTTTCCTTGGCCACACTTGTTTTCTGCCTCTTCCATGCATGTTCACACACTGTTGTCAGGTGATGCGGAGGTTGGTGGAAACCAAGTCATGTGTACTCGTTCTGAATAACCTCTCCTGACTATCTTGCCAATACTATAGTGTATATATGATGTAGAGGCATCATTGCTGACATACACATGAGTGCAGAGGGAGAAAATTCTTGAGATGTGAAAGCCATTGCTGGAATGGCCAAAGAAAGTAATTCATCCCACTCACAAGCATTCCAGCGACAGATCATGATCTTTGGCATATAACAGAGACTTTTCAGAAACACTTCATTGTGTTTGTAGGTAGTTTTCAACATATTCTACAGCTTATTTACCTTATGTGGAAGCACCTGCTTCCTTTTCTGAGTGGAGATTGTTGTACTTTCCAGACTGAAATGATTGGGACCTTAGGAAAATCAAAACTGCTTCTTGGTCTAAAGAAAAGATAAAGGTAAGTCTTAATGAAATGCATTATAAATAATAACATATGTTGGCTTCTGTGAAATGGCTTATGATGGCTTTTCTTCAAAGTGATGTACTGTGCAAATTCTTTCCTTTGTTATGAAAACAATGAAGATACTAACTACATAGCAGGTTTTATGTGGCTTCTGAGTTCTTTTGAGGTATAAGCTTCTCACAGAAAGTAGGGGGGTTGATAGATCCGATTGAAAAATCTACTGGGTAAAAGAATCACCTTCTGACCAAGGCAGCACATTTCTTCTATCAGAACCGTTTCACTGTTGCATTTCCATGGAGGACCGTTGGTAATGGAGTGGAAGATTAATTTAGCCATAGGAGTGTGTTCTGTACAGGTGTTTCAAGGCTCTTCTCTACTCTCTACCGTTTTCTGGAAGGAACTAATTCAAACTAGGTAACTAACTGCTCACTTTCCTTGATGCTTTAGTTGGAAAGATAAATGGCCTTGAGACTCTCTGAAGAAGCTGTAAGACTGATGGATTTGCTGTTATCTTTTTGTGAGTGGGAAGGTTGGGCATTGCTGGCTAGATCCAGGCACCGTGCAGGGGTACTGCACAGCTCTGCCAGTGCTGTTCGCTTGTCCGTGCTGTCCCAACCTGGGTTTGCTTCGCAGTATTTGCTGCATGCTTCGTTTCTGACAGGCAGCGCTCACTGCTCACCTTGGCTCCCACACACTCCAGGACTGGCATCTTTATCCTGAGCTGAAGTTTGTAGATTAGCTAGTCCATTACGGTCAACTGCAGATTGGACTGTTCCAGTTCATAACCACAGCTCTCTTGCAAGCACTTCTGAAAATCAAATGTGACTTACGTTCTGCTTTCATCATTCCTCACAATGTGTTTTTGCCCTGGTGAGCATAGTTGCAAAAATTTGCCCTGAGCTAATCGTCTGAGTGCTGAATGATTGGGAAAATCCCCCAAGCTGCACTGTGGCACTTCTGAAATAATTTTCTTATGATCATTTAGTGGGTAAAGCTATTTACAATTTCACTTCACTCAGAAATAATTGCAGAAGGGAAGGAACGATAGATGGTGAAGAGAAATCCATTATATTTATGTGAATGTGTTATTATTTATTTGCTTACGCACGGAAGCAGTCTCTTAATAGGCCGTAGGAGATTGTGAGTTCTTTGTTCTCTTTGCATTTAATAAACCCCTTTGCAATTTCTGCAGTTCCTGCAACTACATATTTTGAAATGTGTCATAAACACAGCTAATCCCTACCTGGAAAACCAGCTGGACATGCCAGTGAACAACTCTTAGAGGCAGGTGGTTGTACGAGCTGTGGAACAGAGAGAACGGATGCTGGTATCTGTGAGTTATGTGCCACTGCTGCCAGCTTGAGACATTATAAATATGGCCATTATGCAGAGTTAGGTCCTGATCACACAGCCCCTTCCAAACTCCACTTCACTCAGCTGCCCCTGGTAGCTGCATACGAGATGAGTGAATGACATTAACGAAAGGAAATGCACTTAAATTTGTTTGGTGGTGGGTTTTTTTGACCTACTGGTCAACTATTTGTATATCTTTAAGTGGATCTCCATGATACCTGTTTTATACTAACAACTGTGGTGTTTCGACTCAGAGTTGGATTCATAACTAGGGCTCCTGGGGGGCGGTACTGAAACTGAAAGGCTCTTTTAATGGTATATAGACTTGTACAAATGTCATTTGCTTTACATAACTGAATTATCCACCTTGAATGGGTGGGATGAAGCTTAACTTTACCCAATATACAGCAATTATGCATCTAAGTAGTTATCTACAAATGTATTAATCTGTAACTTGTTTATTTATGGAAAAACCCCTCATTATTTATCTTGATGTGCAGAAGCAACACTGGGTATAAGAGTTGCACAGAAGCAGTGTTCAAAACATGTGATTATTGGGAGGATACTTAGAAGACGGCATAAGCCATATTTTTTAAGGTATTTATCTTGGGATGGATGTACCATGTACTAGATAGTCACTTTCACACAGCAGCGAAAGCACATCTGTTAAAAATTAACTAACTTGTTTGAATTGTATGTAGAAAGTTATGTTCAGATCTGGAGCTCATTTTGAGTTATTCACATCTAAAGGGTTAACTTTGAATGTAGCTGAGCTGATAACTCATAAACAGTGCATCTTAGGTTTTAGTCATATTATTTCACATGCTGTTACATGCATTATTGAAGACAGGGATTGCAAAACATTTTAAAGATACATTATCTTTTGGGACATTTCTCCACTGATTCTCAGCCCACAACATCCTGGCCCCAGCAGTATCAGTGGCATGCAAGGAAAACTGAGATTAGGAATGTGTACATTTGTATCTTTCTTTTAAATGCAATTCTGTCACTGGAAGTTAGGAGACAGAGGGAGAACTTTGTGATGAAACCATTCTTCCCAGGCAGCCAAGAAATGTCTTACGTACCCTTTGTGCTCTACAGACCACAACTAGGGTATTTCTGCCTTGTGCCACAAATCTATTATCTTTTTAGCTTTTTATGAAGATGACTTTGCTTTTATATTCATAATATGCTGCCAGCATTATAGCAAGGGCCTGGAATGAAAAATGCATTCTCTTACACCATGGCACGCTGTAGTCCTTTACTCTTAACTCTCAGATGCTCTTCAGTGGTGGGTGGTGAGGGGAGCTGTGTCAGTCCAAAAGTGCTGAACAAAGTCAGTATTCTGATATGGTCTGACATTGACATCACAGGATTTTTGTTGTATTTTAAGGTTTACTTTGGAAAACTGTAAAACTGTGGTTCTCTTAAGTGCTTAAGATACTGCAGTATGCTAAAGTATATGCCACATGATGGTCACTTGGAAGTCCACAGTAGTGTTAAGGATACAGTGGAAGGATACATGTTCATCTGCTAGATGAGCTAAAGGAAAAGCTTTTTTAGTGTAAATTAGTTCTACTACACAGCTGGATGTTACTCTTCATATCCAGTCATGGTCAGATGTTAAAATAAATATTAAAATATTATGATAAGAAGAAAAAGCATAAAACCAGTGCAGAAATTCAGTTATCTTTTTCCTGAAATACATTCCTATGTCCCCAAAAATCTACCAAGGTCAGAGGTTTTATTTACATATTTGAATTCAAATCATCAGTGGAATTTTATTCTGTGAATTGGTCTAATGATATTTTCAGTCCATTTATACTTGTGGTATCCTGCAAAATGGATATCACAACTGTAATGAGGAATTATGTGCAAGAAAGCCTTTCCTTTTATTTTTCATAGAGCTTTGGCTTGCTAATCTCGTGTCTCTTCCTTATTATGGAAATAGTGACTAATTATTCCCTATTCATCTTCTTGATGCCTTTTATGGAGTAAATCTTCCTAATCGTGTCTTCCAAGTTGAAGAACCTTAGTCAGTTTAATTCCTTCTTGCACATAAACCTTCCTCGTTTTGCCCTTTGCTGTATGTTCTCCAGCTCTGTTGCATCTTTCTGCGGTGGATATGACTTCTACTAGGATCATTTTTCCTCTAGAGAAAGTACTAGCATGTGTGTTTGAAATATATGCAGTTCAATCTACTGTTTATCAGTAAAAGGCAGCCAATTTCAAGCACCAGCAATTACCCTCTGTTGCTCACAGGTGTACCTGAAGTGCACACCTGTTGGGCACCAATAGAGACCCCAGCTCACATATTGATATGCTCAACCCACAGCCTGTTATGGCCACCTCTGCTGCTGGTTCCAAAACGCAGTTTTGAAAAGCTTATCCACATCCCACTGCCCTGATTCAAGACTGTTGGATTTCAGAGGACTTTGGTTTCTGCTGTAGCAGAGGCTGAACTGGACTGTGGTTGGCTTTTTCCCCTCTCAACACACCATCATAGGCTTTTCCCTGAGTTAAAGGAAAAAGAGAGAGAGTTTCCTAGAGCTTCACCAGCTCTATTCTGTATTCTATCTCAGTTCTTCTGAGATGATGGTGCAAGGATTTGAAAGTCTTGGAGGTTTTCTAGAACAGCTGGGCTTTTCAGAGTGTCAGCCTTCACTTTTGGCTAATGCATGTAGTGTTATGGAAGCTATACTTATTTTCACAGAAGAAATGAATAGCCTAGGATTTGAATCTTCTCCCCTTCCATGCATGTACTAAGCCCTCCTTTTTTCCTAATCAGATGACAGTACTTGGGCTCTCATTTTAAAATATTCTCTCAACTATAAGTCATCCTAGAAAAATAGAAGGAATACAGGGAAATGAAATGGCATTTCTCCAAGTCCCCATAGGAAATGAAAAAACCACTACCTAATATTTGAGATGGGGATGTGGGAAGGAACTGAAAAGAAAAAGAAAACAAAACCAAGCATTCCGTAGAACTCTAGTGCACATTTAATGCCATGCCTTGATTTGTTATCTGAAGTTAAATAACTACATATATTTAAGGAATAACTCTTTCATAATAACATTAGCCTCAGTGGTAGAATCAGGTGCAGCAGCTTGTGTAATATTTTCATTGATTTCCATAAGTGAAAGTGGCAAGTGCCTGCATTCATTTAGAGAGTATTTTGCCTGTATGTGACACTGGCACAGCTATTCTGTTGCATGCGCTTTTAAAATTCTAATCTTACTAAGATGGAGTATATAGAAATTAAGTATCTTGGCATTCTTCCTGTGGGTGGAAGTGACCTTCAGGGAACCAGAAGGGTGGTTGTTTTTGCAGAGCATAAAACGGGCTGATTAGCAAGAGAGCAATATAGACAACCATTTTGTCAGACTCTCGAAGTCACCCCACCCTATAGGAGTCACAGAGAGTATCTAATCTTGTATTTAGAATCAACAGGGTTTTGTAAATGTCTCTGTTTGAAGTCAAAGGAGAGACGAGCCTGTATGTGTTTCTGTGCAAGAACATAGAGCTGACTGACTGCTGAGCACAAAACACTCCTGTCTCTGCAGAGCCCTTGCTTGTTCTTGTTTGGATTTTATCCAGTCTCATTTATAACAAATGATAAATAGTTTACAGAGAGTTCATATGTGACAAATAAGCATCATGAGGAAATATTGCTGTTAGTCACAACACATCAGGGGAAGATATTTTATTGTGATTATGAGCCATGGCTATTAAAACCTATCATCCAGTGAACTTGAGTATAGTCTGTGATACTTGCTTGTCTGTTTATGATGACATTGATTAAGCACTAATTATTTATAATTGAAATAACTGTATCAAGTGTGATTCTACAACTGGTGAGAGCAGAAAAGTATCTCTCAGGAGACAGATCGAAAAGCATACTTGCGTCTCATGCTGACCATCCATCATTCTTAAATTTTAAATCATCATCTGACAAAGTTGCCAGCAGCAGGTGTCCAGCAAGTCATGCTGTGGTGACCCTCTCCTGATTTTCATAACCAGAAGAGCATGAAATAGTTAAAAGATGGGCAGAAGAACTGTAGTAAGATGATGAGGTCTGCTATTTCTCCCAGGAATTATGGAAGAAGATACTGCGGAAATGGCATTTTGAGTTGTGAAAATGTTGGATTATGAAACAGAAAGTCTTCATGCAAAATGAATGCTCATTTGGCCAGTAATAATTTACACTAGTTTCCCACCACTAACCATACCTTGTATATTTGGAGGTACAAGAATTAGTAGGAAGGTCATGCTAAGAAACATGATCAAGAAGCAGTATGGCCTCTGAGACACCCTTGCCATGCACAGTCCCTTGAGGTTTGGATATACAGAAAGAGGAATTCACCATGTTACAAGGAGTGATACTTAAAGAAATTCTGCCCACATCAGTCCGTCTGTATGTTATTCTGCTTTTTTAACACACCCAGTGATGTGGTATTTAGAATGGAGGATATTTCTGTTTAGAATGGGAATAAATTTGATTTATTAAAATTAAACTGATAAGGAATGAGAACATACTCAAGAGGTCCTAATTTGCAATTCAGCTCTGGAATTTTGTTCTGTATCTACCCCTTCTGACAGCCTTATAGTAAATAAACCTATCAGAGTTCTTTGAAATATGTCAGCCAGCATTGTGCAAGTAGGTGAAAGCAAAGCACATGGAAATAATGGGACTTGCCCCAGGGAACAAACAGTAAGTTGAAAACAAAGACATCCTGGTTCCTAGTGAACTACATATATTAAGCATAAAAAAAAACCCAAGGAACCAACAAAGAACTAAAAGCGTTTAATAAAAATAATGGTACAAGAAATAAAGATAATTATTATCATAGTGTTAACCACGGAGCAATGGAATTCACTAGCAAATAAAAGTGGTCATTTACAGAACACTATACTGATATTTCTCAAAATTATCCCAAATTCATAACTGTTCAGCACTGCTATAACTCAGTAAATGGTATTTCAGATAATGAATCTAAAATATAAAAATGGAAGGCCACGTAAATATTAGTGTGTAAAACAGAGATGAGAAAGACCTAATAAGCCATGTCATGTATACTGTATAAGTACATGTGGTATGAATGATGATTATTTCTTATGGTACTTCCATATGGAAAAGTCCTGTGTATTGTTTATTGTGAATTCAGAGTTATAATCTTTCTCTGGAAGCTTTAAGACCATTGGTAGAACCCTGCTTCCAAGGCTGTAGCTCTTCACAAAACTTAAGGAGGGATTTCTGAAACTCTCAATGAATTGTGTTGAGTCTCAGTACTTCCTACAGGATTTTTATCCATTCCTGTTAAAATGACCAACAGACTAAGGCATCTGCCATTCTCCTCTGTGGGACAATTTTGTAGCCAGATAGAGCTCACCATCAAGAAGGATTTTTGCTAATGATCCTTAATTTTCTTTTATTGCTCCCCTAGAATTTTTCACAAACAAATAAAACTCTACAATTAACTGTGTTTCCTTCAGTGTGGAAATGTCGGCCATAGATTAGATCTCTTGCTGCCAACAGCAGGTTTTTATTCTCCTAGGAGCAAACAACAAGGCGCTTCTCATTAAATATAATTTGCAGGGCCCAGAAGGCTTGATTACCAAAATTTGCACAAACCTGTCTCTCTATTCCCAGAGTATAAGAAGGGAGAAGATTGAGCCAGAGTGCTGGTGTTTAAATCTGTAGCTCAGCATCTTAGCAGGCATAGGTCAGCAAGGAGAAATAATTCTTTTATTCCCAGACCATAATTAATACCTGACTATTAAGAGACAGAGGTGTTTTGATTCTGACATATGTTTGTGCTGCTCTTCTGATTGTTGTAAGGGAGCTGCGACAAGGATGATCTTTTCAATCTAACATGATTTTAGACTGTTTGTTGCTCATATTCTGATAAGGAAGGTATCCTGGCACAGGTTTATCTGTGCTGATAGTGGGCTTCATGGCTGTAGGGAAATGCTGATACCATATTGCAGCATATATCATCTCAATATCTACTCTTTAGCAGATTGAAAAATAAAATGGATACTTGAGGTGCTGTATAGTAGTGAATTGTCAACAGTCAGAATGGGGGATTCTAATGGGGATCGTATGTCATGTCTTATGTATGATCTTGTAGTAAATGTGTATTATCTTTTTCTCTTTCCTTCCTCCTTTTAATTTTTTTTCTTGCAGATTTGCTTTGACAGGTTTTCTTATTTCCTCTGTATTTTTCACTCTTCTCGCACTATCTTTGACATTTTCCTTTTTCTTCTTACACGTGCTCATTTTTCCTTTTTCTTTGTCTGCTTTTCTCTTTTAATATATTTTTCTCCATAGTTGTAGACCAGCCAGGCAAAAATATACTCTATGCTTTAGACAGTTTGGAAAGGTGAATTTGGAAATACGCACTATGGGATGAAGTTGTGCAGGAGTTTTGTGGAAATGGGAAAAATTTAGATGAGAAAGTATGGAGTTGTGTGTTGCGCTACAGGTTTATGGCTGTATGTGGTACCTCTGTATCATGAAAGTGGTATTAGCACCACTAAGTCCTGCACTATGTTCTTCTCAGTGGGGCCACAGAGTAGATTCTAACACTGTAGATTTCAGATCCAAAATTGTTATAGTCACAGTATATTGAAAGATGTGTTCCCACATATGAGTTACAAGAAGGGTAATTTATGGTGTTTGCTGATGAAATGTAAGGATTTGAAGAGGTGATTAGTACTTTAAAGCACTCTAGTACACTACAAGTAGATACAAATAGCTGTGCAGTTGGTACACTAAGTGGTGGATTTTCTTTGCAGAGCCTGGCAATTTATTCATCTAATTCTAGTTAATCAGTACATTGCTATCCTGTGCAGTACATACATCTGGATTTATCTATGATACCCATCATGACTGTGTATGGGCACCTTGTGTAGATATATCCTATAGTTATGTTTTGTAGACAAGGGGAGGGGAAGTTGCTCTGCCCAGACTTTGAATTTTCTTTATGTTTTTGGTGAAACAGGCTTCTGATGATTCCATGGTGAAAATAAAATTAGTGTAATGTAGTCACTGCAGTCATTGTCAGTAGACATCACTGGAAAACAGGGCAGTAATGAAATGAAACAACATCCACAGTAAAAAATATAGAAAAATAAGTTATTATAACCTGAAAACATGATTCTCACTCATGCCAAGGCCTTTTCACAAAGTGATGGTGGTGTAGAAGACGTATACAGGCAATACAGCTAGGGATCCTTTACATTGAATGAGTAATGTGGCCTTAGTATAAAGAAGAATGAGGTATTCCATATACCCAGCATGATTTCTAGTGAGAGATGTGTAGGTCTGCAGCTTGATGAATGCACCAGTAAAGACACAACCAATATTGGATACAGAGGAGTGCACCTGTCCAGGCCTGGGCACTAAAACTTCCTTGTTGCTGGAAGCAAAATTTCTGCATGCTGCTATTTTTCGCTGCATCAAAAAAAAAACAACTGTAAAGAATCTTTATACTATGTCACCTGTAAATCAAAACAATATAAAATTTCAACCTTTCTTTTCTCTAGTGTCTCCACTTGGTGCCTTGTAGTTGCTGCAATCACTGTAGGGTTCTGTTGGACACTGTCCTCCCATCTGACTTCATTCTTTCATTCTGTTTTGCGATCACTTCTGTCTTTCATGTGCCAAATATGCAGTTTTTGTAAATGCGAGTGGGGAAACACCATATATTTGTGATGTATATTCCAACTCTGTCTGCTCGCTCTTGGTGCTGTCTGCCCCTGGAGTTACACAGATCTTGCCATTGACTCTGTTCTGCAGGAGTGACTTGCTGCATCATTAATATCATCTGAGCTTTCTGGAAAGCTTGATCCCAGTGAGATACTGAGTGAGCCCCACTCACTCTGAAAGGAGCTCACCTGCTGAAGTCCTCTAAGGCCTCTGACTCTCTTCTCACACTGATTTTTCACCTGTATAACTCCCATGCAGGCAGTGGAGATAATCTTTCCTGGCACTGGTCTAAGCAGAGGACCACGCCTACCCAATGATGGCTTTTATTTTTTCATGTAGTGCTTAGCATTCCAGTGTGCTTTGTATGAACAATATTGCACATACATTCATCAGCAGAACAGCTCAAGAGAGCTGCTTCAGTCCCATAGTCACAACTGTGGTGGTAGAGCCAAAGCACTCAGTAATATTCTGGTTAGCTGTGCATGGTTAGCAACTACACTTGTGTTTAGTGAAGGTGGCTAAGGACAGGAGACTATTTTCTCTGTTGCTGGTTTTCTTATAGCTAGAACTGAGGAAAGCTAAATGACATATAATCTCTAGAATACTTTGTACCTATCTGACCATGCAAAATTAGGTTGTGCTCTGTGACACTAAATGAAGAAAGAACTATACTGGACTCTTGAGACTTCTTTCAGCTAATTTCTTGTGATTTTTCTGTAGAACTTCTTTTCTATGGTGCCTTTGATCTGCTTGTGTTGGGGTATTTTGACGCTGTGGTGTTTAGGATGATCTGCCTCCCATACCTGAAGAGGAGAATTTCTGTTGTTTGTTTCATTATCTGGCGAGGTTGCTTATAGAAATGAAGTGAGTGTATGAGGCAGATAGGAAAGATCACACTGTGGTGAGAATCTCTTCCTTTTGCTGCTCCAGGAGATGCTTCAAGATATAATTGGAGTGTTCTTAATGCAGTAGAAATGCATAGCCTCCAAGCAAGCAAAGCAGTTTCCTGTTCTTAAAAACTTTCTATGTTATTTTTTCTTGTTCATCTTTCATTAAGGCTCTTTGGTCAGAAGCGACTGCATACAAAATTTAGCTGGTTGGGGAATGTTTCCAGGGTTATGTTTTATATGACTTTAAAACACAAGTCTGGCAACTGAGACAAAACCAAACAAGCAAATGCAGCCATATGTCTGTCTCTCCATCTTCTTTCAGCCTAATGGATTTGTGGCTGCCTTATTTTCACTTCCACATGATGTTATTGAGCTACCTGTTTTTGCTGGAGCTGGGACTGCACCCTCAGCATGTACTACTGATCAGCTCTGCATTTCCTGGCCACTTCAAAGCACCATCTAGATTAAGATCTCAGTCCAATATGCCTCTTGAAACTCCCACTCTAACTAATTGGAATCTAAGGATTTACCAAGATGCTAAGCCACAGGCAGATAGTCTAAACACTGGGATGCAGTTGAGACTTCAACTTAAAAGTTGGGATCTAGGAAATAACCTAAATAAACTAAAATTGTCAGAATTTTCATTTTATGTCTCACTCTAAAGGGGACTATTTCAACAGCTCTGTGCCATCGGTGAAGGAATAGTATAAAAAGGGAAAAGTCCTTTTCTATTGAGTTATTGACACTTTTGGTAGTGCAGTGCCTAGTTGGGACATTGACTAATTATTGATTAGAGGGGTGAGAACTCTCAGAAATCACTCCACAGCTAATTTCTCAGGTGACCTGTCTTCTAAGTATCAACCAGACCCATTTCAGGCCTTTTTTAACTTGTGAGACCACAGAATCTTAGGATAAGAAGAAACCTTAAGAAAACGTCTCATCTGTCTTCCCTCAAGGCAAGTTAAACTCTACCTCTGTCATTCTGGATGGATGGTGACCTAGGCTGTTTGTAGAGACTTCTAGTGATGGAGAGTCAACAATCTCCCCAGGCAGTCAGTGCCAGGGCTCCAATATTTTAGGTATGGAAAGCCTTGCCCTATATCTAACACTGATCTCCTTTTCTGCAGCTTAAGTCTGTCATTTCTTGCCTTATCCACCCTGGATGAGGGGAAGGGATAATTCCCTTCTTTGCAGCAGCCTTTCAGGTACTTGAAGACTATTAACATGTCTCCCCACTCGTTGTTCCTGATAAGGTGACAGCAAAGAAAGGGATATATGGAAAAAAGGAGGTTGATAAAAGCAGAAAGAAAGATGAAGATGAACAGCTCTCGGACATCATAATCTGAAAGATTGTGTTGAGATTCTTTGATGGTCTAGGCCTGTTTAGTTTATCCACTTTCATAGCTTTTTATACCAGAAAGGTACCTGGCCTCAGATTTGCTTTGTAGATACCAAATTTAACCCAATGATTTTTTTTTTTCCTTTCTGGTATCCAGATCACCTGAATTAATTTCTGTAGTTCATTTTTGCTTCTACCACATAAAGACAGGTTAGAAAGAAGATGTATGGAGGGAGAAGGGGAAAAAAAAAAGGTTATTAAGCATATCTTTTTATTTTTCTGGTTTTGTGCAGAAAATTGCCAACAGTCATACTTGGTGTAATTAGGGAAGAGCATGTCTGTGCTTTGTGGATTAGACTGATTCTATGATGGTTTGTCAGTAACTTCAGTTTTGTCATTGACACCATTGTAAACTACGTCAGTGAGGAAAATACTAGAGACAGCAAGCGAGACAGCTAGAAGCAATCCAGCTAATGGAAAGTGTACTGAGTAAAACGTTCTGCTTTTGAAGTATGCTGACATCTCATCTTTTTTTCCACTTTAATCCAAACTTGTTTATCTGCTGAAGTAAACAGGAGCTCAGAAACAGGTTTTGCCTTTCTCTTAACCTCCTCTCACCCAGCCAGCTAAGCAATGATTTTAGCAGAGATTTATAAAGCGCTTGCTGTGCTATTCCTCCTACACTTATCTAATCTTTTTCTCCATGCATTGGTTTGTTTTATTCACTTTTTCTTCCTTCATAGATATGTGCTTTGTAACCTATCATAGCTTAGTCCAACAATAAAGGTGCTAATTGGCTTGCAAGCACCTGGCTATGTGGTAGTTCATTTGTCTGTTGTGTCCCTTCTGACCAGGACAAATAAAGTACGAAATCATATTTGCTACTAGAATTATTAACAAAGTGCAAAGGTCTGCTGCTATTGTGATCAAAACAGAAGCATAAAAACTGTCAGGAAACATATGCAGTTTTTTGATACCATCTTAAATATTTGAGCATTTGGAAATTCTCTTTGGAACTTGATAATGACTGAAGAAATCCACTAGAAATACCTTGGCTTCTTAATGTGCATCATAGTTGTTTGATCTCTCCCCATCTTCTTCCTCTGACTTTATTGGCTTAAGTGTATCCTTTAGTCATCATTGGATCATAACTCCACACTTCCTAGCTTAAGCTCTGAAATTGTTTGTAACCTACTTTACTGCTGAACAAATTGCACCGAAGTGAATTGAGTCTCTCCCAAACGGGGCTATCAGTGCTACCTCCATGTAAAATAACATGAGGGAACCAGGAAGAGGGATGTTTGTCAGCCCTGGCTGAAGAAGTCTTGGAAGGGATTATTGCTTCTGTGTTTGTTTTGTTCCTGGGGAAGTAAAAATTGCGCACGTAAGCAGGTGGGAGAAGGGTTAGGAAAGACCATGAGGAGAGAGCCTCTTCCCATGCTGTTCACTTAATGCATCTAGTTTCAGTCTCTGAATAACAAAGGGTCAGCTCTGGGGTCCTGGATGTTGTGGGAAATCAACTCCCTGTGTTTGGAGAAAGAAAATACTCAAAATGGTATTGCACTAACTCTAGATAAAGTATGAATTGAAGTAGATAAAAAAGGTAACCAATACCGCAACTGCTACAGGATTAAAGACAAAGACAGCCTGTGAATTAGTATTTGTAGATAACATTTTAGAATGAGACTGTTGCAGCAAAGTTGTATTTCTGATCTTTTAATTGTAGGCAAAGAGTGTGCATTTATCCTTTAGTTTTGCCTAAACTGGGGAAAAAGCTCAAAGGAGTTCAGAGTTTGCCCTCTGTTCGCTAGCGGAGTATAACATTGTATACTGCAAACTACCTGGGAACAGGGGTAGGAGTTTGCCTCTCTGGGTTCTTTTCAATTTAATTACTCAGGTCTGAGTTTCTCTTCTGCCAGCGTTAATGGTATTTCTGATCAAACAGATATGTTCAAACCTTTTAATGGTAGGTGGAAGGAATTTAGTCTCTCTCAAGTTTTGTGGAGTCAAGATTGCATCTTCAGTGGCAGTTGAGATGTAAGCTTAAGTAAGCACAGGTAGGAAGAAAAGGACAATTGGTGGTCTTTCACCTCTAAGCAGGGCATTCTTAGGTGGGGACACAGAGGATGTTTCGTTAGATGCTGCTGAATTAACACATGATGAGTAATTAACCTGTAAGAAATGCAAGAGGAGGGCAAATAAAAATCACTTATTTTTCACTGATATTTTCTTTTGATAGAGATCTCCTAGGCATGGATCTTGCTGATGGTTGTGTGTTTTTAATATCAACAAAAGTTTTGAGACCTGACAAACAAGGACACACATCTTAAAATATGTAGAATGAAACGTGTCCTTAAGTCTTGCCAAAGCCTGGTGAAACAAATTGCAAAGAAGTCCCCAGTGCTGTTCTCTGCTGACTTTGAAAGAGTCTCAGTGGTGTGCTGTAACAATCCATCATGTGTAGAACAGTGTGACTGCCTCCAAGAAAATCAGTGGTATATCACAGCAAAATCCACCAAGCAATAATGATGTAAAATACAGCACATGTGAGTTTTATTGTACGTCGTTTGTATAAACTTTCTGGCCCCACTCAGCAAATGCCTTGAGGTTGTTCAGTGTCTGGGAGGAAAACATCCCAGCTGCAGCCTGTCAAAGGTTAAGGAGAGGCTTCATTATTTCCTCCAGCTGGGGCTCAGAAGCCAGCTGAATCTGGATGTTGTAGAAGAGAGCAGCCTGGGTAGATGGGAAAACAATGAACCTGTTTGGCAGCAGAAGGTATGGGTTATGAAGCTGGAAAAATACTTGGGCTATTGGTGAGTAGTAAGAAGTGTTGGCTGTTTAAGGCAGGAAACTTGAAGAGAGAAGGGACTGGGGCTTTTTCTTTTAGAAGAGGATAAATGATGGTGGTGACAAATAGCATAGTGACTTCTGACATTTGGAGACCTGAGGTTGGGCTGTCTACTTGTCTCACCTTTGGGCTATACTATTGAACTAAAACCTTGATTAAGGATGCTCCTAGCAAAAAGGCCCATGAGTGATAAAAACACTGTTAAGCTAAACCTGGCCAGCTGTAGCACTTGGATGGGGATGATGGAATAAAACGCCCTTCTTCTCAGAGGGCAAGGATAAGAAAATGGATATTGTACAGTAGCTTGATGTCATGAGCTGCTGTAGGTAGAATATTCTAGGTGCAGGAGAGGGCTTTCTTAGGTACTGTGGGTACTGCCAGATGTGAAGGCTAACCTGCAAAGTGGGTTCTGGAATTAGTGCTGGGCTCCTGGCACTGACTAGCAGCTAGGCTAGGCTGGGCTTTTTCCTCCCCAATACCTAGTGAGGGTGGTATTGTGTTCTTGCTTCCCGGAGTAGAAAGGCTATAATATATTTCTAACTTTGCATATCACATACCCTAAGACACTGTTTGCCTTTGCTGATCTGTGGAAACTTGACTCAGTGGCTGTGTTTTGAATTCTAGGATGGAGTTCTTTCTGTACTGTTAGATGTTAGTACAGTTTCTTGTTTTCCTTCCTTGAGGTACCTGTATGTGAAGAATGGAAAGACACATGGAATTAAAAGGTTCCTTTGCCTTTGTCTATGCCATTAAAACCAGAAGTCAAATAATAGGTTAGATGAAGTAGAGGCCTCTCACAGGAGGCTAAGATGCATTAGGAGTGTTGAAATCCAGGTTGAGTGTTGTTTCTTCTGTACACTAAACCAGCTTCTGGCTGCTGGAAATGCAGATATTCTGATGTCACAAAACAGCTGTTCTGGGAAGAAGAGGAGAACAAGCTGTCCTTTCCTCCTCGTCTCTACTCATTGTAACAAAATTGAGGTCTTGGTAAAATAGGTGGCTGTGCTGTGTATGAACAGAAACTTCAATGCCAGGTAACTTCCCTCTGGACAAAAGTCTTCTGCTTTGGTGTCTGTAGTTTGGCTCTTACAGCCAGTCTGCCTCAGGGCTGGGCTGACTTCTGCGCTGGTGTGAATGCTGCAGCTCGGCCGCTGGAAGGCAGGAGGCTGCCACTTCTCATAGGCTCAGCCTAGCTCCTGAGTTCTGGTAAGAACTGGTCCTAATTCTTGTCAACTGTAATGATTTCTGTAAGCTGTTCTCATCTGTGTAAACTGAGTCCTCAGCACATCTGCAGTTCCTGTAACTTGCTTACAGGCAACTGTTGCCAGCAGCTGTCAGGGTGTTTTCTGCTGGCTCACAACAATAACCGCTGAGCAATATATGGTAGCGGAAAGGGTGACAATCTGAGGAAAAAACCCAAAGTATTTGTTAAACACTGTAGCGAGAGATGCTGAGAAGCTATTTAGTGCTGCACATTACTTCTTCGTTGCTTGATTATTTTACTGTTTCATTTCTATTTACATACCCTGTTGATTCTTTTGCATCTGGGTTTTTGCACAATTCTTTTAATAACATACGGTTCAGTGGCTATAATTACAGGATTGTTAAAGTTCACATTTCACTATTCATCTTGTTATCTCCAGTAATGGAAGGTTGAAATAAATGCACATAATTACGTAGTTGGTTCTAAATTATTTTTGTATTGCTGTCACTAGGACACACTTGAAAAGCAAAGATTTTCAATGTGTTTGTAGTGAGGTCTTTCTGGCAAAATAAAAATGATAACTGCAGCTGAACCCATATGCTTTGGTGTTCTGGTGTGTCTGTCTCCCTGCTGTTGAAAGCTATGAGTTTCATACTGTTTCAAAATGGGAATGGGTGGCTTACAGGGTTGAAATGCATACTTAGTGAATTCTAAGCAAAGAGGGTTTTTTAACCTGCTATGTGCAGGTGTAGTTTATCTGCAAATGACAGCTCTGTTGAAATGCCAGAGATAAAACAGCTGTACGGGCTTTTTACCTTAAAAAAAAAAAAAAAAGAAGTACTGTGTCCTGGGGTCACAATATTGAGAATGAAGAAGACGTGAGCAAAGAGGACTCTTAACATGAATTATGTGCATATTCTGTTGTCCTTGGTCTAAGATCCCATACCTTACTATGTAGTTTACACAATGCTATACTTCTGCTCGCTGCCCAGGATCAAGTCAAAAGTGTATTTCTGTGCTGATGAACTGGGTTCAGTAGTAGTTTTGTATTAAGTGGGAGAAAAGAAGGGGGAGGAGAATAGAAATAAAATTGATATTTTACCAGTTCCATTGTACTTTAAAGTTGCTTCACAAACTTACTTGCCTTTTGTTTGTTTCTTTCTTTTTTGGGGGGGAAATAGTATTGAAAGCCTGCTCTGACTCCAGTATGTCTCTTGACTCTTCAGGAAGATGTAAAAAAGCTTTCTTTAGCTTGTGTTCAAACCTATGGTGAGATATCTGTGACGAAGTAATGTGTGGTCAGTGTGAAAGGAACAGTCTGTCTAAAGTTGAGGTCTCTATGTTAGAATAACTGGCATGAGTATGCATATATATTTCAATTGGAGACTGTGGTTGAGTTTTGTGTAACTTGACTTCCAAGATCAGCTAAAATGTCCAGGATGACAGAAATATATGATTATTTCGTGGTCTACCTTTAGTTTTTCTAATCCCTAAGGTAGAGGTGGAAAAACTTGCAGCTCACGGGTTAAATACAACATATAGCCACTCTATAAGTTAATAATATGAAAATCCCCCTGAGAATTTACCTGCTTCCTGGTATTCCAAAAGGATAATTTTTTAAATGAACACTATGCAAGAAAAGGTACTTCAGCCTTGCATTAAGGTTACTGATGATGTGTTTGAGTATCACATTTGTACAAGGGAGAACTTAAAATGTCTTCCAAGAAGCCATATGCTCTGACTACAGAAACAAAGCACTTGTACTTTTGTAAAAACTACTTAGTATTCTGGTTTTTTATCTACTTGTGAACAATTATGCACAACTAAGTGGGCAGAGACTAATGGTATTCAGAGAAGGACTAAGGATATTCGTAGATAATTTGTAAGCAGAAAAAGTCCTGCATAAAGTCAATAATAAAACAAACAGTTTTCCTTGATGAATCATAGCACTAATGCATGGTGAATGCTGCAGGAATCAGTCTGAAAGCCGACCACCACAGACTAATCCCTGCCAACTATCTGCTGAACACATGTAGGTAATGCATAGATTGGGGAACTGACAGGCCTTTGCAGAACTTGGAAATTTTCATGATGAACCTTTCTACTGAAAAATAATTCAAGTAAGTCGTTGACCTTTGCACTACGTGGTCAAAAAGGAGAGCGTCAATGGGTAGCTTAGTGATAATCTAGTCTTAAAACAAGAACTGCATCGAAGTGACTCCTTGTCTTGACTGTGGAAAGTTGGTGGAAGTCTCACAGCAGTGAGAGATGTTTCCTAGCCCCAGAGAGAGGTGGAGTAGCTGTATGTAGGGTGACAGGCAGTTGGTTCAGCACTGGATGTGTAATTAACCTCTGCTGCAAGTCCTCCTATCACCTGCTCAAAACTCTAGCTCCAGTTTATCCACTCTTTAGTGCTGCTGTCCTTACAAGTAGACTTACAAGCTGCTGCAGAAGGATGTGGAAAAGGTGAGGGATCCTTGTTTGCTGGAGGCCAACAACGATAGTCTTCTTCACAAGTAAGATTTCATTTATTTAAAATGTGGTAGGGATGAATCCACATGTAAGATGACCACCTTGCTTTGGAGTGAGTTTCTGCTGTATAGTGAGCTAACTTTCCCTCTCACCAATATATTTATTTGAAAGTAGGAAGGAAGCATAAGAAGAAATCCCCTCGTACCAAGGTAAATACTACCCAGTAGCATGCAATATCCAAGTGTTCTTCTCCTGGAGTAAAGCTACAGTCCTTGCTTGGTGGTTGAAGCAGCTGCCAGGGCAGCTTCCTACCTCTCGCAGCACCCGCTCTCTGGTTGTTAGAGATCTGAGTCCTGTGGGCTGCCGCGCTGGATGGTGAAGGCTGCTCCAAGATTTCAGTAAGCCTGTGTTATGCCTTTATGTCTCTGGTTGTTGTGGCTTCTGGTACAACAGCCAGAAGCCTGTTTCTGGTATTTCTCTTATTGAAGAGCAATAAATGTAACACAAAGAACTGTGTACCTTCTTTCTTCCCTGCCACAGATTCCTTCTTCTTCTCTCCTCCACAGTGGCAATACCTGTTTCATGCAAAGGCTCCAAGCTACCCACAACTTTAGGATGACTAACTGTGAAGACAGGCTTCCGTATGTTACCTCAATGGTAGACTTCTCTTTGCCTTCTGGCATGCTCCCCTGCATCACTTTTTCTTTTGAAGAGGAATGTTTCCCAAAAGGGAGAAGAAAATGTGCAGAGCAAATGTATTTCATGTATGTCCCTGGGTGCCTTTTATTTATCTTCCTTCCTAGCAAAAGATGTTGAAGGACTGCTCGTTGTTTCTGGACATCCTGAGGAGAGCACTTTACTCTTAGGTTTTGGTTACCAGACTTACATGGCACGTTATGCAGGACTACTATCCCTCCCACCTCAGCAGGCCCGCTAGGTGAAAGATTTGTTTTGGTTATTTTGTGTCCTTTTTTGATGTCCCAGTAGTGTTTTCAGAGATCTGAAAATAGCCTGTGGGTATACCCACACTCTTTAAAGCGAGATTTGGATTTACTTGGTTGCACCTCCGCTTGTTAACTTTGCTGTTCGTATCATCACCATTCTGATCCTGTGGAGCTCCCTAGGTTTTATTCTAGCCTTTGAAAAGCATCCATCCAGGTTATGAAACTAGTCAGTTAATTTTAACACAACTTAGATGGTTTCCCAGGTTTTTTAAAAAGAGAGAAATAGACAGTAGGTGCCTGAAAGAAGGCGATGCACAGCACCTTGTCCTCTGACAAGCTGTGTTGGACTTGTTCAGAGCCAGTTGCTTGGATGCTGCCGTAGTTAAAGTGCTATCAGTACACAACAGAACCAGTTGATGGCTGATATTGGATTTCATCAACTTCGGATTTGATGGCACAACTAATACCTCTCTGTTAACTAAGTAGGGAGAGTTGGTTGAGCTGAAGGAGGTAAAACTGAACAGAAGTTGCATGTTACTGAGGGACAGGCTGAGGGTGAACAAACGCAATTAACTGTCAGTCTCATTTGCGTTTGGTGTGCAGCTTCCAGTTCCTTAATGCATTGAATGAATCACTCATTGCTAGAAGTTTTACAGCATGCATGCTACTGAGACTTTGGAGTTTGTATGTGTTTGTTCATGTTAGTGTGACAGCCCCTATAGCAGCAGCGCAGGTGCACATCACATTGCCAGCCTGTGCACTGGGTGACTTTTGCTCAAATTTGAAAGGCTTCTCCTGTAGTGCTTGAATAAAACCCATAGCGTTTCAAAATGCTTGACTCTTAAGTTACACTCCTGTGGTTTGCAGTATTGTATTTAAAGATGTCACAGATGTTTGCTTTGGCATTAATTGTTTTCTTTTCCAAATCAATGGAGTTCAGTAATGATGTGCTGATGAAATTTGTTTGGAAGCTTTATCATGGGGTAGATAATTTACCAATGTCTGTGAGCTCTCTGTGACTTTTTCTTTCTTCCTATAACACCCACACTGTTCCAAATTACCAGGTGTTCCTCACCATGAAGCATCCTTCTACACATATATGGCTCCATGTGCTTGGCCCTGCTGAAAACCTCAGGTGTTACACGCACTGTAAATCCTGGTGTGGTTTTGCTCAGTGTGTGTGGAATTTGAAGCCTTCTTTGACAGTTCAAACACGAGCTCCTTAGACAAACTGTAGGAGTTTGCTCCAGTCCTGACCTCAAACAACTGCTGACATGTCTGGCTTTGCTAGTGTGCTTCAAGCTGAGCCCGTGGCCCACCCTGCAGAGGCCCACATTGCTCTCTTCTTGTAACTGCTGCTTCTTGCTGAAAATGAAAGGCACTAGTGAAAATCAGAGCATCGCTGTCCTTTGAGAGCTTTCCCAGTTACACTAAACTGTATCCCAGTTCACTGGCTTAGACTAAAGTGTTCTTGGACTCCTCTGAATTTTTATCTTTGCTGTTTTAATCTGTGGAACCAAATTAAAGACAGGAGTTCAAAGGCAAAGTCTATTCAGTGTTGTTTCTCCTTATTTTTTTTTCTCAAGTTGGAGACCTCACACAATGTTGCAAAACAAATTGCACACGAAATTTTTATTTTATTTAAGACCATCTGTTTTCCTGCTTAGGTTTCATGATTGCAGAATTCTCACTGCTGTGCCTATGTAAGGGTTATAGACATTGCCAAAGATGTATTGGCTTAATTAGGGCTTTGAAGCTCATTTCCAAAGGTACCAGTGTGAGGCTGTTACTTAATATCAAATGCTATTCTGGCTTCTGTCTGCTGGGGGTGAATAAAGAAAAAAATGTACATGCCTTTTAAAAAAAAAAGCAGAGGGAAAGGCAGAACAAATTCAGAGTGGCAAGTTCGGCCTTGCTCCTTTCAATGAATTAGCAGCATGTTGCCTTGAACGTCTTCCATCACATATTACTAACAACAAAAAAAGATATCCCGCAAAAGAAACACTCTTTGGCATTCAAACTGCAATTTACTGTGCTTAATTTAATATTTTTTTTCTACTTGGGAGTTATTTAAGATATTCTTTGACTGTTTTTGCACACTTCAAATCTTTGCAAGCAGTTACATCTACAGTGTGTTGATACAAGCTTTCCCCTTTCTTGAGCTCTGCTACTCTGTATTCTTTGCCCCATGCCACAGTCTTGTGTAAGCCAAGCCCCCTTTTTAAAAATTTTTCTCCTCCCTGACCCCCGCCCTTGTCTTTGGGTTCCTATGAGTAATATAGGCGTAGTGATACTTGTCCTCTTTTTGCACAGTACTCTTCTATTTACTGACAAAAACCACTCGAAGAACCAAATGTTTCTGTGGGTGAAAGAGGTACCTGTTCTTATGCTAAGCAGCAGGTACAAACCTGTGTTCCATTGTCTGGAAGTACCTCCACGCTCACTGCCAGAGCGATTTGGACAGTTTAAACACAGGCAATCTGTGCTATAACTTCTGGTTGAAAAGTAGTTTGTCGTGTTTACCTCTGAAGAAGCCTTACGCTTTATTCAGTGCTTAGAAAAGCGCTTCAAAAATGTACCCAGGTTATCCTTCAGTGCAGCCCTTCTGGATGTGTTGCAATTAGCTTTTGTCAGTGTTCGAGAAACAGGGAAGCAAAAATGGTCTGTTGCAACCACCATCATCCAGCACAAGTAAGCCATGCGTCGTGGAACACTGGGCCATTCTGGTGCTGTGCTTGACCTGGTGCTCTCCGGTCTAGAAAAAATAGTGCAGAATGTGAGAGGTGTTCTCACCCCCAGGATAATAGATATTTCTTTAATTGATAATGGTTCCTTGCATAAATGAGTTCCTGAGTCAGCAGCTGCATAACTTGTGAAAGTACCTTATGCTAGCTATTTACATCTGTGTATATAGGGTGGAGATGCCTTGACATGTCATGTCACACAGCTTGCTCCAAGATTGTTGCAGATTGTGCATCTGAAGTACTCACTCGGTGCAAGGCACTGACACAAATAAGTCAATCACTGGCAGCACAGTGTCTGTTTAGGTTTCAGTGTATCCTCGGTCCTGAAAGCCTGCAAGCTCAGCAGGGAGCTTAAATGGAGATTTCAAATGGCTGGAGCCTGTCTTTTGTGGATACTGAGCCACTAAACATAACCATGCCCAATTTGATGCAATCAGTGCTCTCAAGCTCAGGAGGGATAAAGAGTGGAAGCAGAGTATACGGGCAGAAGTATGGGTGGTTAGTGCTGATGGATGGAATAGGGACAAGAAGTTGTTTAAAAGAAAAAGAAAAAAAAAAAGTAGGGGCAGCTGGATAGTTAGGTACCCCAAGAATATGTGCTGGACTGGAAAACTGAACACAAGATACCAAGGAAGATGGGCTGTGTGAATCTTGGGATTAGAATGGCATCTGTGGAAAGGAAGGGTTAAGTAGATATAGGAGGAGATGGCTGATAATGTCACAAAAAGAGTAAGAAATTAGGGTTTGCTTTTAGGGGAAGGAGAGGAGCATTCAGTTTTTGGGTTTTTTTTTCTTTTGTACTGTTCCATGGTTCCCTAACAGGGATAGAAGAGATTGTTTCTGACTAGAAGGGAGGTGCAGCAGCCATGTGTGGGTAGGTATGGAAGACATCAAGAAGAGTGCTGTCTGCTTTCTGAGACACGTAAGGAGTTTTAGGGTGAAAACTGAACTGGAACAGAAAAGGTGTGTCACACTTCAGGCAATAGGTATGTAGCCTACAGGAGAAAAGACTGGCATGGCTTGGCTCTGCTCTAGTAGCTCCCACTTCTTATTATAATTAGTTAATGTTTGTCAATGTGAAGTGTCATATAAGTACTAAGTATTATTATGGAAACTAAAATTGACTGCAAATCCTGATACAGAGAAAACTAAAGCATGCACATTTAGCTACATAAGCAAAGCAGTTTCTGGCATCCGTTGACTTATGCCGCCAAACAGAAACTGCAGTAGTTATGCAGAAGTAGATGTGATCTAATGGAGTTTTAAAATTGGGTGGTATTTATCTTGGAGACAGCTGTAGCTCATCAGGGGAGAAATGGTTTATTGAGTCAGTATGTCTGTGGGGACATTGAAATCAATTGTTATTTACCTGTTAATGAACAACTGTGATGAACCAGTGGAATCTGTTATGGACAGTTTTATAACGGGCTTTAAAAAAAAATAAATAAAAAATCCCGGTCTGTCTCTGTCAAACACTTCAACATTTTGTTTTTTCAGTGCTGTGATTCTGACCTCAGGTGCCTGGCATGTCTGTGCTCTGAAGAGTCTATTTTGAACTTCAACATATGGTCCCAGCAGCACATCCCTGTCACGTGGCCCTGTAGCACCAAGTGCAGTTACGTACGGAGAAGCTGCCTCTCCCCACACTTGTGTGTGCCAGGGGACCGAAATCCTTTCATGGAAGTGCAGTGGAACAGAGCTTGCAAGCTCATTACCCAATTTTTCTACAGTCTGGAGAGCATAAGCTTTGTTATCAACAAAAATATGCTTCTAGCTAACTGGTATCTTACCTGTATCCCTGGATAAGGCTATATGCAGCATGTTTTTTTGTATTTCTCAATACAATACCAGGAGGGACTGTTCTTTCTAAACCCCATTTCTTCCAGCCAATATCATTGAGTTGCTCCTGTTATTAGAAATACATGCTTTCTCAGGGGTATAACTCATCTCTTGGAACAAGTTTATACTGAAGTATTTTCCCAGGTTAATGACATAGTTTAGATAAGTGCAATATTTCCTAATTTTTTTTTTTTTCTCTTTCCTTGAATTTCTTGCCTTTTTGCGTTCAGAATAATCTTGTTTCCAAAACACACAGTATTTCAGTATCTGATACACTTCTGTGTAGGAAAACAAGCTATTGTCACAAGTATCTAAGTCCCAGCTATAAAACTGATTGATTCAAATAACTGATAGCAGATATTGACCAAACCAAAAAGGAGTCAGGAGCCTGTTGTTTATCCATGCCATATAGGTAATTCTTGCTCAGGAGGCTACCGGCTTCCCTTGTTCTTATTCCACACATGCACAGCTGCCTCCGAGTGTGCACGGAGAAGTGTCCTGTCTCTGGGCATTGTCTGGCCTCTTACTGAAAGGTTCAGCAAAGTGCAGAGAAGGTCTTTCTGCAGTGGAACTTTTTTTTTCTCTGAAGATCTGGACTGAAATTTGCGTGTTTGAGGCGATAGTTTTAGAGGTTCCTTATTTGCCTTCCAATTTTTAAAAAAGTGTGGTGTTTCACAATATAACTCATTATTTTTTAAATTTTTATTTTATCTTTTTTTTTTTACAAGCTCACACAGAATAACTTTGAAAATGAAAAGCAAACCTCAGATAACTGTTAGTATGCCATCCTTTTGCAACACTGGCTTAGAATGGGAGTTATTTCCAAAGTAAGAAGTAGATGTAAATCCCTCAAAACAACTGTTCACTGCTCAGGGAGACTTCTCAGCTGGAGTGTTGTCAGAGGAGCATTAGAGCAATTTTCTCATAATCACACCTTGACTGTCCACAGTTTGTATGTGTTAGAGAGCTGGAATTGTGTGGTACTGTTGGAATGGAGTCAGTTTACCATCAATGGAGCATCCTGAGCAAAGTCATGGGCATAGAATGAGTTGTCAGGGGTTTGAAACTGATGAAAGGCTTCTAAGCATGTTGTGGGTGACGTTTGGTTGTGTGTTTGCTTTTGGGTTGGCGTTGGTTTTTTTTGACTTGAACAATAGGACAAATGCATGTCTATGGTGCACTATGACTTTATTTTGAATATACCTGGAAGTTCTAAAATTGCTTTACAATCTGTACTACACAATTATAGGGGATTTTTCTTAACCAATCACTGAAGTACAGGAACATCTAAAGAAGCAGCTTTTTTTTTGTGAGGTGCACAACAGCAATTTGGAATTGGATCTTATCAGTGCTTATAAGTATCTCAGGGGTGGGTGTCATGAGGATGGGACCAGACTCTCCTCAGTGGTGCCCATTGATAGGATGAGGAGCAAAGGGCACAGACTGAAGCATAGAAGGTTCCGCCTGAATACGAGCAGAAACTTTATTTTGAGGGTGACAGAGAGAGCACTGGAACAGGCTGCCCAGAGAGGTTGTGGAGTCTTCCTCTTTGGAGACATTCGAAACCTGCCTGGACGCATTCCTGTGCAATCTGCTCTAGGTGTAACTGCTTTAGCAGGTGGGTTGGACTAGATCATCTCCAGAGGTCCCTTTCAAGCCTAACCATTCTGTGAATTTA
The DNA here is from genome assembly GCA_013399365.1 of Pampusana beccarii. NCBI lineage: Eukaryota > Metazoa > Chordata > Aves > Columbiformes > Columbidae > Pampusana > Pampusana beccarii. Next base: position 119,835 of record VWYH01002635.1, on the reverse strand, counting down.
TTCAACTGAAATGTTTTAATAAGAGCGTGATGTTATTGTGTCCTCTTAGAGCAGGGGTGTCAAATTCATTTTTGCCAGGGTGAATGTACTTTTTTACAGTCCTAAAATTACATTTGGCCCTTTGAAGGCAACTGCAAGGCTGATGTGGCCCCCAGTGAAAAGCAGTTCGACACCCCTGTCTTAGAGTTTAAAATGAGCCAAACTCTGCTTTTGTGCGGATTAAGGCATCAGGATATTCTGTGACAACATAAGCCAGCCTTAAATGAAGGCTGCTGCTACAAGCTTCTGGCCTTATGCAGGTGCTGCCACTGGAATTCAGGTGAAAAGGTGAAGTGTTATCTGTGCGACCTTAACCAGCCAAAAGTGAATAGAGCCCCCAGAAAAACAACTTTTCTGGTTTTAGCTGGATCAGAGCTCTGAACTGGTCTGTCTGCCTTGCGATGTGAACAAGTGTGGCGTCTGGAGAGGTGAGGATTGTGTAGTGGGAGGGAGAGTGAGACCATGACAGCCGAAATTTAAGTTCTCATGCTTTCGGAGAACATCAACCTCATGTTTCATTACTGGGAGTTGGTTTTACAAAAGGAGACAATTAGTTGGTGGCAATGAAGAGTGGCTTATTTTTTTAAAGGCAAAGGCTGCAAGCTGTAAAGAATGTATTACTTCTGTGAATGCTGTTTCCAGCTTATCAACTATCTTGACTGGGCTGATTATCTTCAGCTCATCAAGGTTGGGGGCTGACTTATGATTTACTCATTCACCTTCATGGACAAAACTACTGTCAGTGCAGTGTAATGTCACTGATTCATGAGGTATTTGGGGATATCTTTAGGGGCATTGATTTCAAGTTAACTTTTCAAAGTAGGGTTTGAAAAATGTTTTGTATGGGAAAACCACTTTTATGTGGAGGAATACATAAACTTTTTCCGGGAAGCTAACTGAAAACTTAACTAACATCGTCTTCTTGAGCTTTACTTTCTGGAATTTCTCTAGTCCTGCTAAAATCAGGATGGTCCTTCCGTCATGTGGTTTGAAAACCCTTATTAGAACAGTGGAGATGTCGGCTAACACCCTGGAAAACGATCTGTAGATGGGCACTCAAATATATTCATGAGCATAGCCTGGAAAAATTATAAAATTTATTTAGTGCTCAAATGAGTCAGTGGCTTGAGGTATGGAATTTCTGTTCACTTTAATAAGACAAAGGACATTTAATATAATGTTCTAGCTTGTAGGGGAATGAGGCTGTAAGTAGGAGTTAACCAGTGGGTTAAGGCAGATACTGTGAAGTATCTGGTACTGACAAGAATCAAGATAAAACATCAGAGTAAATGGAGTGCAGATCTGGCATGGAATGCCTCTTCTTCTGTAATTAATAAACTGTAATTAATAAATACTTTGGTATTACAGCAGTGGCGGTTTAAATAGCACCTAGCAATGGCTTGATCTGTTATATGAATTAGAACAAAGATGGCCCTTGTGTCAGGGAGTCCAAAGTCTGATTCTAAAACAAGAAACAGATCTGTGAGAAAAGATCGAATTACACTAGGCTTAAGCTCAGTACACTGTCCAGTTCAGAGAAATCTTTCATGAAGGTGCTGAAATTCCTGCAGTGACTATCACAAATATGTTACACTTACTGGTCTGTATAAACTGTGTGATTTGGGGTACTTAATATGACTGAATTCTGGGCAGTAAATAGGGAATATATAGAGACTATGGCAAATACAGCTTCATTCAGCTACTGAAGTTCTCCTGTACAGGATGGAAAGAGATCCTGACTCATGTGAGCAAGAAATTGTTCTTAATCACCGAACAGTTTGGGTTGGAAGAGACCTTCAAATGTCATCTAGTCCAACTCCCCTGCAATGAGCAGGGGCATCTTCAACTAGATCAGGTTGCTCAGAGCCCGGTCCAGCACTTTTTGCTTTCTGCTTTTATGTGAAGGTTTCTGTTCTGGAACTGTAAGGGCAGCATGTATTTCATAGCCTAGATTGTCTCTTGAAATTTTTGGAAATTTGAGCTAGAGTTGAAATGTAAATATTGTAGAGATGCTACTGAATTATGAAGGATTTCTGGCTTTTTTTCTGTAGCTGTCATTCCCCTGTATGTAGCGAAGTCATGAGATATTTCATTAGATGTATCAGCAGTCTGATACTGTAATACATTTGCTCTCAAATTAGGAGGGCTCACAACTGTGGATTCCGTTTTGTGGCTAGTACAGCTTCCTTTTTCTTTATTCTGAAGAGTAAAGGATGAGAATGATCCTGTCTTTCCATGTAGAAGTCATTTTGCTTTTTAACTGTGCCATAGGTATGATCAAGTACTGTGGGGCTGAGTGTGTCCTGCTGAAGCGGAGTCAGCTGGAAACTTACCAGGTCTGTGGAAATAAGAGGCTTATGGGAGAATCTTCTCTAAGAAGGTTCCTTCTTCACCCAGCCTAACTGAACAACCTAACTTGGGCATTCAGCTACGTGGCTGGGCCAAAGGCTGGAGTAATTTGGTGTGTAAGATCCTGTCTGTTCATAAGCTGTAAACCTAGGAGCTTTGAGTTATATTAGGTGCTTAAGGTTAGGTGGTACATATATCCCCATTGCATTTCTTACTGTGGACAGTTATGTACCCTTTGTCTGTAAGGAATTGCAACTATAAAAACAGCAATAAGTTTGGAGAATCAATAGGTCACACAGAAGGATATCTGAGAAATGCTATTTCCTCACTGCCTGCAAATGTTTGGAGGCTCCCAGTTGCTGTATTCATACAGTGACTTCGGAGAAGTTGCTATTTCATATGCAGCCCTTCTGACTATCATCATTGTTCACCTCTCGCTTAGCTCAAAAGAACAGTCAACCCTATTTTTGTCTGCTTCCTTGAAATAGCATGGACAGATTGATACTTACTCCTAAGTTACAAATGTTTAATAACTCAAAATGAGACTGAAGAAAAAGTAAACAAGGAGACCCATAGGGAGGAAAAAAAAAAGTGCCTGTTTGTTTTTCCAATGATTGAAATTTAATTAAGTATTGGTGGAATATGGTGTATGACCTGGGGGAGCAGGAGGAGTTGATGGATGACCTTGTAATTGTTTCTGGATCCTCTAGCTGTATTTAGAAAGCATTACAGAACACAAGTAAAAAGAAGAAAATGAGTTTAAAAGAGCAGTAAAGAAGGAAAAGGAACAGGAATCAAAATAAAATAGGAGAAAAAAGAATATGAGAGGAGCAACAAGACAAAGGCTGGGAATTAAGAACAACTAAGGTTATGTGCTAATATGCTGTGAAATGTGTGTGTGGAGACTGAACGTGGGAGCAGAGAACACAGAGAAAAACGAAAGAAAACAGAAACAAAAGTGCCAGAGTGAGAGGAGAGGTTATTTCATTTGTTCCTGACTTGTTTAGGCATTAAAGTAGCCAAGCGTCTGTAGTTTTTCTAGGCATCCCTGTTCAAGGGGGTTGAAGAAAAGACTGGATGCCCAGTTCCCTGGGTGCAGCAGCACGGCAACATTAGTCAGTTCAAACCCACTGAAGGCAGGGAGGTGACTGAATGGAGCTCCAGTTTTGGGAGCCCACGGAGGTAGAGAAGTGACTGAATGGAGCTGCAGCTTTGGGCGCCCATGAGCATCAAAGCCGTCTCCCCAGGGGGCTGCAGGATAATCCTGCAAAGGGGCGGTTGGTGGGAAGTTGTCATGGAAACAGAGGGCCTGAAAGATTGACTCTGAGCAGCAACAGGCCAGTGAGGCAGCCTAAGTAGGATTTATAGCACATTATAGTGTGAAAAACAGGAGAAAATTACTGTAAAGGCAGGAATTATAGCACAACAGAACATATCAGCTCCGAGATCCATCTTGCTAATTAAAACAGCATAGTCTGTGGTGGAGCGCGTGATAAGCCTGTTAGCCTAAATGGGAAGATGTTATCGATACTTCATTATAAAGTTTATTGTCTTTAAAGGAACTGTGGAGGAGGGGCAGGTAAGTGTGGAACCTGACTAACCAATGCCACTCCCTGTCCATTCTCTGTACTTAATAAATATCCTTTCACTGTTAAGTCTTTAATCCCTGGAATATTTTTTTCTTCTTGAAATTTTCCAGCTGCAGGTCAGTTTGCCTGTGTTTGTGTGGGTAAATAAGGAACTTAAGGGGGGAAAATGTAGCTGTGCATGGAGGGGCTGTGCTAAACAAGTTTTAGTATCTCTACCTTACTGGAGTCAATGAGTGTGTCACCTGAGTTTTAAGAAGAGGAGGGATTTTGGGGCAGGTGTTCCTGAAATAGGCCTTAATTTTACATCATTCTAGTGCTTCTTAGCTGAGGATCTCAAATCCCATAACACACCTTGTAAGACTTGTAAGGACTGATTCAAGGTTGTGAAGTAAATCCATACTGGGGCTGCAAACTAGCAACAACTTTTTTCTGACCATGAAGTAATGTCTGCCTAGCCATTAGAAGAATTTTCCTTATTTCTTAGTATGTTATTGTGTCTCCTGTGTCCTTTCTTCAGCTTTATCCCCATAGTAATCAAGCAACCACTATTTGAGCTTTGGCTATATGAGTCCTAATTGGCCTGACTATTGCTGTGTAATAGCACACATGTAGAAGGTTTGAGTGAACATTGTTTAAAAAAATTAGCAGCTGGTGCAATCTAATCCATTTAGTACACGGTAATACACTGAGCAGGAGATGAAAAGCCCTAGGACACTTCTATTCAATGAAGTAATTAATATTCTTGTTTGAATATCAGCATACTATTTAAGGAAAAAATGAAAAAGAAAAAAAAAAGCCTGAAGCTCGATTGTTGACACATTGATGGTGTGTTGGCAGTGCTTTCATATTAGAGAATCTGTGGCAGTGTGTCTTATGATGCTGGCTTTTAAGCATTTTAGCACATTACAGTATTGCAGCAATGTTTAAAAATAACCTAAAAACCTCATACATCTGTAATGAGTCTCTCATTTCTTGCTTCTCAGAGTTTTCTTTGCACCTTTGTGCACTATTTTTCCCTTTGTGGAAGGCTGTGAAAGGATTGGCATAGGCAAGCTAAGCACCTCTAATGATGAAAGAGACAAAATAGTGATGCTGGCTCATGGTGAAGAAATTTAGCAGCCTGTTCAGTTCCAGTATCTCACAGCCAAGGCCCTCCTGCCTACTCCCCTTCTGCTGGGACGAGAGGCTTTGCAGGTAGAGGGCCATTCCTGGGTGGACACAAGCATTCAGTGGGAAATTGAGGGCTGTTTATTTTTTCCCTCATCTCATCCTGCCCAGGTCTGAGGTGCTACATGGCTTTTCAAGGTTGTTAAGTTTTGACTGCTCTACCGAGTTTTGATTTCTGTGGCCAGTTGGCCCTGGCTAGACACCAAGTGCCCACCAAGCTGCTCCAGTGCTCTCTCTCCTCAGCTGAACAGGAGGAGAGAATGTGATGAAAGGCTCGTGGGTTGATATAAGGACAGGGAGAGATCACTTGCCAATTACTGTCATGGGCAAAACAGACTTGACTCTGTGAAGCTACTGGCGTCATCTCACAGAAGCCACCTCTGCAGCCTCCTGCTACCAAAACTTTGCCACGCAAACCCAATACAATTTGGTTTATACTTGAGATACGTTCCTTTTGCCCGCTGTAGAAATAGAAATGCATTCCCTAATGAGGTCTGAAGTGCTGATGGTCACTGTCTGAACAATTTCAGCTTGTGACTACTGGGGAACATGCTGTGTAGGTCTTTGTAACCATGTGGATTTTTCTACCTGTGGTTTCTGCTAGAAAAGCAAAAGTAGGCTTTCTATCCCTGTCTGCTTTCTCTAATGGCATATTTTTCTTGAGCTGAAGCTCAGTTGTAATCTAAAAATACTGTATGCAGCCAGTGTGAAAAACCAGGAGCTGTGATTGGTAGGGCAGATCTTGTGCACCCTCTAAGGGTGTACTTGGAGATGTTAACTTTTGGTCTCATACAGAGTGGTACAGATGCTGCCTCATCTGCATCTGGGTTGGGAATATCATCCTCCCAGACATGCCACTTCAGGGGTGGAAAAGAGAAGAAACATTGTGTTGGCAGGTGGAAGTCGGCTGAACAGCAGCTGAAGGGGAAACTGAGAAAGCAGAAATCACCTGTTGAACTTATGTATTTTAATACTAGTTGAAACTCTTGGGGTATCTGATGGGTCAATGCTTCTCTAATTTATTTGTAATATAATATAACCATTAAAGCTTAAAGAGGAAAACAATGCAAAATAAACTCTCTTCTAATCTGTTCTTCTTCAGTACTTGGGAGCTAGAGAGGACAATAAATTGGTAGTATATACACAAATGTGTATACAGAATTGTAATATTGAAATTTGTAATTTAATTTGTAATAATTAAAAAATTATTAATGATAAAAAGAAGGGGAGACGTATTAAATTATTTTTTAAATCCCTTTCTGATGGCTCGTGATCTGAAAACAGCTGGTGACTGAATTAGGTTAGTATGTGGCAGGTTATTTTTTTGTGCAAGAATGATGTAAGGTAGTGCTGTGTTTTTGCATGGGATTTAAAAATAGCTGAGTGATGAATGCTTCATGATTTATTATAGTATTTGATATTGTGTCCTTTAGTATTGGGCAGTGTTTTGATCTTCTCGGCTGTCCTGGTTTTGTTAAAAACAAGACCAGTTTCTCTTTTAGTGAATTTTCCTTTCAGTTAAGTTCTTCTAAGTAACTGTACTTTTCTGAATTTGGCTACATGTTTTGGTAGATGTAGCAATGGAATGCAAAGTTGCTGATAAGAATGCACATCGGGTATTTGCAAGGAGGAGCGAACTGAACAGGTGATTAAAACTGACTAAATATTCCATCCCATCCATGTCATACATCATATAAAGGCAAGAGATCACGAGGGTCTCACTCTCTTCAACTATGGCAGGCATCTGGGGAGGACCCTGTCTGCTGTCCCTGTGATCTGAGGCCTAGTGCCAGACCCTCCACCCCCGAATCCAATCCTGGTCTCCTCCAGAGCCCAACCCAGGCCTTCCAGGTGCCTGCCCTGCCGCTGCTGAAGCAGTGCTGAGCTGTGCTGGGAAATTCAAGATTGTTTTTTTATATTTTGTATTGTTTTCTCTATTTTATTAGTAGCATTAGTAAAACATTTTAAACTTTTTTTCCAACTTGCAAGTCTGTCTCTCTTTTCCTCCTACCACCTTTCATTAGTACAGAGGGGTGGGGCTGGGTGGGGAGGCGATTGACAGAGAGCATCTGCCATGGTTTATTGTCGCCCTGCAATTAAACAGTGACGTCGGCAGCAATGCTAAGTTGAACACTGGCACTGCTGGCTATTGCTTTTGCCTGGAGGGTGTTGACTCTACTGTGCAAGTTTGCTATGTGAACCAGTTTAATGAACTGATCCAGCTGAAAAAATAACTCAAGAGTACAGTTTCTTGGTCTGGTTCACTCCAAGTAGCTGTGTCAGCACAGTGGAGACACAATTGTAAAACCTTACCACTGACAAAGGGAGTGGAAAGCAGATATGTTGGAGGTGTGTTGTATTTGGCATCAATGCCAAATGTGCTGCTGTGACTTCTGCTGTGTGCTCCGACTAGTCACAGGATCACTAGTCTTGTTGTGAGGAGGGCCTGGTTGAATTTCTTGTTGAAATACTTTGCAAGGTTACTGCGTATGAAATCATTTGCCGTCTAGGTATTGATTATTCTGCAAGCAGATTGATAAGAGATGGATGGATAAAGTAAGCAGCTGGAATAACTGGATTTTAACTTCCTTAATCTTTTTCTTCAAGTCTTACTTTATGAGCAGTTTTTATTTTCAGCCATAGCTGCTGTAGGTGCTTGAGAGTTTGATTCATTGCTTTCAGTGAGAGCTTTCTATGGTTTAGCACAGAGGAGAGCCCTCGGGGTTTGTCCTGAAGGAATTCCAATTGGCATGACAATTGATTTAACAATGTATAGCCCATGCTGTCTGCTTTGCAGTCAGGCAGCAGCTGATGAAAGCATGTGCAGCATCAGCAGAGGCTCTGAAAAATAACACAGCCTCTTAGTGAGTCATCAAACCCATTGCACAGACTTTGCCCGTTTAATAGTTTGGTGTTTGTGGGGTTTTTTGGTGGTTGGTTGGTTGTTTGTTTTCCCCAAGGGACATTAAACCATGCCAAAGTACAGTGTCTCAGGGTTTTGGCCATGACTTGTTTCCTTATATTTTAAGACCTTTTCCTTATATTTAAGGTCCTTTAGGACCTTTTCCTTATATTTAGACCTTTTACAACTATAATAATTTCTAGCGGGCTTTCTGTTTAGGATTCCAGGAAAATCAGAAGCTCAGAGCATGACCCTCTTTGGGAAGGGCAGGCAGGTGCTGCTGGGGGTCAGGGGTGGGGAGGAAAAAGCTTCCTGGCTTTTTCTTGGTCTGTTACAGTAACCAAGTAGCTGAATGTGTCTGCACGTTTCTAAAATTTCTTATGTATTTACGTGTCTCTTGTATGTAGAAATAATTACCTATAGATCTTGTTGCTTTCCTCCCAACCCTACTCCTTTTTTTCTCCTCAATCAGTTCCCAATTCTTCACTGTTTTATTGTTCCCTGTGTATTTTTGTTATTGTTTATCACTCTTTCGGCACCCTGTTCCCCTCTGAGAAAAAGGCTTTTCCAAAATTGATGTACTTGACTGGCCCTGCTAACTACTTGCTGCAGCCAACACAAGCATTTGTGCTGCTTCTGAGTGGTACCATTTGGACAAGTACATTTATTTTCCTTTGATGCTTGTCTCATGAGGAAGCATGTAATTGTGACGTCCTGGGGCTGCACCATAGCACTAGATGGACAGTACTCATTAGCTATTTGCTGTATTTTTAATTTCCACTAATGAAAGCTGTAGTAGAGTAGTCGAAAGAGAAGGTGACTCAAAATGAAGTGTGATGCCATATTTTATTTTGCCACCAGAATCTTGCATGTGTACTTTTGAAACGAAACGAAGAAAAAAAAGTATTGAATCTTCAGAGTTAGATTTCTACACTGAAAACCTGAAGAACACTTTCTAGCTAGCACCCTTGCTGTCTTGGACACTTTTTTGAGCAGAGGCATCATTAACTTATGTAGGTTTGGAACATCCATTAAATGCTGGTGACATGAATGCCGATGTGATGAAGGAAAGAGGAACAGCTGGAACAATGTGGTTAAATGATAGCATTTTCCAGTCTTTTATACCATGTGATAAAAAAAATAGAAAGGCTATTATTTTCTTTAGCAAAGTGCATGTGACGGAAAGAAGAAAGCCCTGTGGAAGCCACGGGTGGTCTTTTCCTTGCAAAAGGGCGATGTTCTGTACAGCAAATAGCCTTCCCTCTAAGATCTTAGTTTAGCACAAACTGTCAGGATGCTCTTCAAAAAGTGACACTGACTCTGTGTGTTTGATTTGTATGTAACGTAGGCAAAGTGACAGTGGGTATCTAGAAGATGGCCTTTATCTGTTCCTTTTCTGTCCTCAAAGTAAATAATCCACTTTCTGTTTAGTTAACTCATTTTACTCCCCTTAAATTATGCTAATATTTCCCGTATGGCCATATCTGGGCTGTTGGGTGTAATACAGCAATGTTCCATGAGGGGGGTATTGGAATGCTTTCTCTCTGAAATGTGGTGATGTAATTATATTATTTATGTGTTTATGTTGTTATCCCAGTGCACTGTCACATTTGAAACCCATTGAAATCACAGAGAAGTGCACAAGTCTGTCAGATCATTAAATCTATTGTGTGCAGCTTTCATAATATATATTTGGAGAAAACCAAGCCTGTTAAACTACATTTGGAGGGAATAAGCCAGAAATGCTACATATTGTACTTTCTATTCTACTGAATTAAACCAGTGGTGATAATTATAGTGGTTCCTACTCTCGGTGTACAACTTGAAATTCATCAAGAAGTCTTTACACTTCTGAGTCCTTTTTGGGAAAGGCACCAGCTGCAAAAAGGTGCACATTGTTAGCAGAGACTGCTAACTAAGGTCAGTGAAAAAGGAGGAGCAGGAGGCGCTTCAGGCACTGGAGCAGAGATTCCCCTGCAGCTCGTGGTGCAGCCCATGGTGAGGCCGGCTGTCCCCTGCAGCCCACAGAGGTCCATGGTGGAGCAAAAATCTACCTGCAGCCCGGGGAGGACCCCACAGCAGAGCAGGTGGATGCACCTGAAGGAGTCTGTAACCCTGTGGGAAGCCCGTGCTGGGACAGGCTCCAAGCACGGGACCTCACAGCACGAGGAGCCCAGGCTAAACTGGATTTGCTGCCAGTACTTGTGACCCCTTGGGGGACTCACACTGGAGCAGCCTGTTTGTGAAGGACTGCAACCTGTGGAAGGGACCCATGCTGGAGCAGTTTTTGAAGAACTGCAGCCTGTGGGAAGGGATTGTGTTGGAGAAGTTGGTGGAGAACTGTCTCCTGTGAGAGGGACCCCGCACTGGAACAGAGGGTGAGTGTGAGGAGGAAGGAGTGGCAGAGACAACATGCGATGAACTGAATGCAACCCCCATTGCCCTGTGCCACTTGAGGGGAGGAGAAAATTGGGAGTGAAGTTGTGCCTGGGAAGAAGGGAGGGGTGAGAGGAAAGTGTTTTTAAGATTTAGTTTTGTTTCTCATTACCCTATACCGATTTGGTTGGTAATAAATTAATTTCTCCACATTGGGTCTGTTTTGCTCATGATAATCAGTTAATGATCTCTCCCTGTCATTATCTTGACCCGTGAGCTTTTCATTATGTTTTCTCTCCCCTGTCCAGCTGAGGAGGGGAGTGATAGAGCAGCTTGTTGGGCAGCTCTTGTCCAGCAAGGATCAACCCACCACACCTACATACATGTCTGCAGATGCAGGAGAGGCTTTCTTTGCTGGCATTTTGGTCAAATTGCCGATAAGTCCAAAGGATGACTCATCTAGCAATTCCTCAAGCAACTGGTTTGTGTGATTCATGAGGATTAGTCTCTAATCTTTAATGTAATTTTATGGGATGATAGGGATGATGAGTTTTACATCACTTTTTTTTTTTGTTTTGAAGTTTAAATTTCATTCAGCTGTTCATGCTAATATGAGTGGAGATGAAGGTACCATATTGGAACAACTACACCTATTCTATCCACATGGGATCAAGGATCAAATCACGGTCTATTTACAATGCAGAATGAGAGAAAAATTAGAATGACAGCTACATGAGTTCTCAAATGAATGGTCGAATTCAGTGTCTTTAGAGGTGAGAGGTATAAAGCATGCCCTTTCCCACCAACAGGTTTCCCCATTTAGGCCAGTTGTGACATAGTTGCACCTGACTTCATCTGGATAAACCTTTAACTTCCCATTAGAGGTATGACGAAGTGCTGCCTTTGGAAGAAGTAACTTTATCAGTTTCTTTCCACATGATTAGACAGGACACTTCTGCTGGTGAACTGTATTCAGCACTAGGTGAGCAGCCTCTGCAATGGGACTCAGATGCTTTGTGTAACCCTCATCTGTTTCCTTTTTGCTCCATAAAATCTCATCAGTGCTTCCTCACAGTTATAGTGCTGCTGAATTTATGTGTATCCGTTTTGTTTATTTCTGAAGATGCATTCTTAGCAAAAGGTTGACTTCATTCATAAACTAAGGGCTAAGAAATGAAGTGGACAGAACCAAGTAGGCTTGCAAATCCACCACAATACATTGCAACCTCTTATGAGACGATCTAAATGGTGTTTATGAGTACGAACACAATTGCTTTCACATTGGATGCGTCTAATTTTCCTGAATGCCCTTGAAAGCAGAAATAACACTGCCAACTGCACAGATTAGCACCCACTTTCCAACAGTGCTGATGTCTGGAGTACTTTGTATTTCTTATAAATAACAAATTCTAAAGCTGGCACTAGTCTGCAGCAGAGAAAGGAAAATAGTTGCTATAGATAGTGTAGACTTGTACACAGAGGACCTAAATGAATTACTTTGCTGTAGCCTATGAAGTAGCTTCTCTTACCATTTATCAAGGTAATTTGCGAATCAACCTAAATGGGTTATATTAAATAAATATATCAATATATTCCACTAGGCTCATTGCTTGGATCTCTTTTCACTTTCACTGAATGCTGGGTTACTATTGAACTTATCTGTATGAGATGTCCATGAATGGAAGCAGAATTTGTTGAGACTGCAGTGGAGAAATACAATAAATGCAAACCAGAGGCATTCAGCAAGCACCAGACCCACTTCATCTGCAAGCTGTAGGTATTCAGTAGAATGTCATCTGTTCATCAAGTAAGCTTAATCTGTGGTACATATTGACTAGGATGCTGCTTATTTTCCAGCATGGCGGCATGTACCTGCTCACTAAATGCCCTCAGAAGTTCCAATCCAGTTCTAATTTTCACCATCATGAAAAGAGAGTGACCTTGAACTTAGCAGTAGTACTCTGAAATTACAGCGACACTGACTTTGAAAGCTGGCCACCTGCTGGAATGTTTTCCTTTCATTAGTATGATATACTATACATCCTGAAAGTTCCTTTGATATCTCTGATCATTGTGATTAAGCTGTACTTTATTTCACCAAATCAGATGACTATGCACGATGTCCTGAGCATTGACAGAGTAAAATTTGTGTGTTGTGGCTTGTTGATGTATAGTGTCTGACAGATATACAGGTGATACCTTCCTTTTCATATATGATCAAATTTGCAATACTCTGTGTAGTGTTGTAGGAAAGTATTATGCAGGGAGGATGTGTGTGGTGTTTGTTGTTTTGGGGTTTTTTTAATGCAATAGCTGAATCAACCATTACGGATTTATAGAAGCCCTCCAAATCCCTCACAATGACCACACAAAGTTTAGCCTTAAGCTTCTATTCAGGGATAAGATTTTTCAGTAGCTCTCAAGCAGCCTAATCCACTGACCTGAATGAAACCTGATCTGAGTTATCACAGAGTGCAGTTTGAGTTCTCACCTCAGTCCTTCACTGACATTTGTGAGAAGACAGGAGGAAGTCTTCAAATTTCTATACTCATTGTGTATTTATCCCTTCCCCTTGAGAAACAGGGCAATTTGGTGAGAAAGAAGGAAAAACATAAGGAACTAAGATTCCCCCCACAGTAGAATCATAATTCTAATGCTGGCCATATGTGATCATGTAACTACAGCATAATTGCATCTCAATGTGAAATACTAATTTTAGAGATGTTATGTTGGCAGGATTCCTAGATAATACTTTTAATGTAGCTGGGAAAATCACAGATTATTTGCCATCTACCTCTTTGCATTTTGTGTGTTTCCTGATCAGCTGGTAATTTAAGTGTCCACTGTTGCAATTAAATTGCACTTCATTAAGTGCACCATTGCTGCTGTATTTGATGGCTATCAGATATCAATGGTCTTGAAGCATGGCATTGCTGAAGAACATGTGGTCTCTGCCCCAAAGGACTGTTAAAAAAACAAACAAACAAACAAAAACAACAAAAAAAACCCCAAACAAACCCAACAACAGAAACAACTCCAAACGCAGACAGACCCTCTGCCCTGTTAAATAAGCAGTTGAAAAGGTATTGAGATGTAAGTAGGAAGCGGTGAAATATTTACTGGAGTAGACAGGAACCTGAGACTGGGCTTTGCATTGGCAGCCTTAGCAGGACTGAAGAATTCAGGAGCTGCTATTCCTGAATTGCTCTCTGTTACTTTTCATTAGCGAGATTATAGGAAAGGAAGCAAGACACTTGTGGACAGAGCTGGCCACTGGATTGTACCCATTCTGTGGATGAGTGGAAGTTTTCCATTAGTATTAAGCCAATAGCACTCAAGTGTTAAACCAGTCTGTTTTCCCTTCATCTGTCTCTGTCCCGCTTTATGGAAGTAAAGTATCTTATAGCCTTAGGCTGCACAACTACTGCCACACCAATGTTTAAGTAGTTGTGCAAAACATGGGTTTACTTTTTTCCCCAAGTTTTCCCACAGTAGGTAGGCTTTCTGGTGAGGGAGGGGGCAGCTCCTTTGTGCCGCTGCTGCAAAGGAAGTCACTGAGGTTTTGGCATTTGCACTCTGATGTTAGAGAGCAAGAGAAAAAGACTGGGAAAGCGCCCAGTCGCTAAGACTTTTAGAATCAGACTATATTTTTTGAGCAGCTGTCGATGGAGTGTGTGTGAGATTATTATTGTTTGCAGAAGCTTTATTGATCTTGGCTTTGAAGCCCAGAAATCTGTTTACAGCAGCCTATAAAATGAACGGCTACTTCTTTTGCTGAAGGTTAACACACTGTGTTTGTTTAATTGAATTGAAATGGCTTTGTGTTGTCTAAATGTCAGTGTTAATGAATTTTCGAGTGATTCTGGATTCTCTTAGTTGGATAAAAATATATAGATAAAAAGTAATATGTTAAAAGGGGGTGCTATCCACTTCATTAAAACAAGATAAACATAGATCTGAAGAGAAACACTATTGCCTTTGACACAGTTGACTGTGTGAAAAGGTCTTTTTATGTTTCCAAGTCTGTGATGTGTGCGGTTTATTTATTTATTCCTCTTCAGTTTGTGTTATTTGCATCTGTGTTTCTTTGGAAACAGTGGAAAGGAAGGAAGAAATGCAAAGGCCAGAAGTGGTACCTTTGGAATATCCAGCTCCTCTAGAAAAACCACTTGATGGAAAGAAGATATTACAGTAGTGAAGTTGGAAGACTTATATTTATTTATAGCTTCCTCATTGCAACAAGAGAGCTGGAAACTTGTGGTACTGCTTGGCTGTAATGAGTTCTTCCATGGATTGCTGTGGGCATTTTCCCCTTTTGGTTTTCCTGTTCTGAAACTAGTTCATCAAGCCTTCTGTCTAGCTTCATTACAGAGATTTTTCTTTTGCCTGCAATTTCTCAGGTAAATTTAAGGTGTATTGTAGACTGTACTGTACACTTAAGACAGAAAGACTTAATCTAGAAGTAGTTTACCAAAACGTATATGTATGTGGGTCACAATATTTGTTTTGCAACCATATTTTTTCCTTGAAATGTTGTATTGACAGGCTTTCTTTAAAAAAAATCTTCGTTTTTGTCATGATCTGATTAAGCATGGGAATGCTTTTGAAAACTGCTATGGTTCAGGATGCTGCTGTGCACCTGGAGAGGCTTAGAGGCAATCCTTTTTTCCCCAGGTCCTTCACCGTGTGTTTAGCTGTCTATAATATGTTTTGCATGTCTATAAAAGAATCAGGATGTTGCTGAAATAAGATTGTCAGTCTCGATTTTTACCCTCAATTATGTCTCTTGTGTTTTACTTACTACCCCTACTCTCTGTTAGGGACTTTTTTTCCCCTTCAATGTCCTCCCCTCTGGTTACTGGACAGATATGTATGACAGACACCCGTGACTGCAGCTCACAAGTGACCACTGACTGCAACATCTGCCTCTCTTCAGTTAGTGGCTATTTTCAGGTTTTGTGTCCCCACATCAATTTGTACTTGCAGAGAGGCTACAGGATTGGAAGTTAAAAGGGAATTAACAGAATATGGCCAGAGGGGTGAAGAGAGGTTTATTTTAATCTCTGTTGAAAAACTGGCATATTTAGCATGAAGCCAGGAAGTGTATCCTTTTTTCAGCCCAACACCATGAGTGCTCACTTTATTTTTATAATTACTGCTAATTTCTCCCACCCATTTGTTGAGAGCTCAGACAGAGCAGTGGTGTTCCCCAAGGAATATGAAGTTACACAGATCATTGCTCTCTGTCAGGGCTTTCAGATCTCACAAGGCTCTTGAGAAAGTTTGTTCGTGAAACAGGTTCATCGTCTATTAAATGTGTTCTCCAGGGAATGGTTGATAATACACAATTAAATGAGAGCTGAACACAGAGGATATCCTGAGCAGCTGTATCCCTCTGGCTAAAATCTTCTATTAGCAGATGCTACTTAAATGAAGGTGAAAGGAATACTAGCCGTTACAGATAATAAACCCCAAAAGATTATTTGAGCCCTTCTCTATATCAATGTGGTCTTCATTGGAGCTTTTCAAATCTTTGTCCCATTATACCTTAAATAACTCCACCGTGAAGACTAATGTGATAAAAAGAAATATATTAAATTAGAGGCTTATTTGAAATCCCTTCCAAACATTAAAGGTGCTGTTTCAAAGCCTTTGATCTCGATAGATTTTGGATCAAACAAAGACTGTAGGTTCGATCCTTTCGTGACTTGCATATCTGGAACTTGAAGGAGTGGAAAAGCAGTGAATTTCAATTTGCACGTTCAAAATGCAGTATATACAAGGAAGGTGAAGACGTGGTAGACGCTTGCCCTTT
This sequence comes from Pampusana beccarii, assembly GCA_013399365.1. NCBI lineage: Eukaryota > Metazoa > Chordata > Aves > Columbiformes > Columbidae > Pampusana > Pampusana beccarii. Next base: position 103,598 of record VWYH01002635.1, on the reverse strand, counting down.
TGATTTGCCTTGAAGAAGTCTCAGTTGAGAAACAGTGCCTCTTCTTAATGCATTGAAGTTCCCTGGAAGATCTGCAGTTCAGTTCTTTATAAGCAGGAATAGCACCTGCTTCAGTAGAGAGGGAAGAACATCGTAGGAAGGATCCCAGATGGCCTAGAACTGTATTTATTTTGTAATTCGAACATTTGTTTTGTCTGTTTGTGGTAAATATGTTAGTAAGTATAATGCTGCATTGTTTCCAGTAACAAGGAAATAATTGTTTTAACTCCCAGGTGATGCTGCAATTACATTTGGACTGAGAGTTGAAGTGAACACTCTTTAGAAATACTTATTTTTAAGGCTGGGATTTAGCAGTCTTACTGATTAGTTAGGTTTCAGTAATAAAAAAAAATATGTATTATAGAATGAAGAGGTGAAAACTGTCAGCTCTGCCTCAGTGAGTCTGTCCATATTGCAGGATTTCTATTTTTATTTTTGTTGATAGTCCCAGCAGAGGATCCCAGGGTGAGCTCCAAAGGATGCTTCTGCTTTTATAGGTCTCACCAAAATGATATTAATATAGGAAGTGCTCTGCTTGCTTTTTCCCCAATCCATATGTATAAAACTTTATGAAACTTCCTAGGTTTTTAACTAAGCTAAGCTACTTAAATTAGTAGTTCTTCCTTTAGACCTAAGCTTGAGGATCTTTCTCAGCTGAGGAGAGCATCACTAGTCCTTAAGTTAGCATACTGTGGGAGCTCCCTGCTCTCCTTAGAGGTTACACATGCTGTCCATTGCTCCAGTAGAAACTCAAAGCTCTAAGCTCAGGCAAAATAAACCTTTCACCACATGGCTGATTGCTCCGAGTGCTGTCTGAAAACTAGAGGGAAGATTAGAAAGATTCACATGGTCACATAAAGCTTGCATCAAAAGGGTCGATGCTTTTGTTACATCTTTACATCCACCTTTGATATTTTCTGAGCTAAATATCTGAGTGCAGTGTGTTCAAACAGTTGAATGTACTATTTCCTATTGTTCTTGGTAATAAGATCCCTGCACACTGTGATATAACCATATTTGTGAACCAGTTAGGTGATTTATAATAAATGTGAGGATCTGTGTTTTTGCTAAAGATGCAGGTTATTCCACGTTATTTTTCTCCCTAAACCGGCAATGTGTGCAGAAGTAGTCTGTCATGTCTTAGAGACTTCACAAAGACATGCTTGAGCAACCGAAGATTATACTTTCCATGTGGAAAACACAGGGTTATATTTCCTTTGACTGTCACAGGGCTCCCTGAAGTCTTTATTCTCCACTTAGACTCTATTTGTACAGTCTGGGGAGAAGATGGGGTTTAGATAATCTTCCTGGGTGTATAAGAGGACAGCAGCAGAACTTCGTGTTTGGAAAACTTCTAGTTCTGGGCTTCAGAAAGAAGGCAAGAAGCGGTAGTTAACTTCTCTTCTGTGCTTGGCAGAGAACTCAGCTTACAGTACAGGTGTTCGAATTTTATATCTCTTGCAGATGTCCCACAAATTAATTTTCTGTTTTGATTTGGAAACAATTTTTGTTGTTGTCTAGTGAAAACCTCTATAAATGAGTCGAAAAGGAAACCTTTGAGTTAAAATAAAACTCTGTTCAGCAATAGCTAATTAGATGTTCCAGACCATTCTGCTGCAGGGCTCTGCAGCATCGTTTCCAGTTCAGTGCATTTTTGGATGCACCCTTTCTTCTCTTGAGCAGCAGGTTTTTTGACTGTAATTTTTGTAATTGTTGTATAGATTGTTGCTTCTGCTAATTCTCATGCAGAGACTGCACTTGCAGAATAACATAACATGGATCTGTGTGGTAAGATACAGTGCCCCAGCGGAAAACCACTCCAGGGCTCCCAGCATATGAGCAGCAGTGAGCAGAGGTTAGGGGTCTACGTGACAGTTGTTGCAGTCAAAGTAGTATCCACTGAATCTTAAAGGTCAAATTTATTGGGCTTGGTTTTTTTTTTTTCGTCTTATGATTTATATTGAACACTTTTTTTAAAAAAAGTATGTTCTTCCTTGGTTTTAAACAAAGACAGACCTCATAAACATCAAACCACTATATTGCCTTTCCTCACATTACTTGTGCCAGTGGTAGGTCAGAGAATTTTTTTTTCCTCCCAGTGATGTATAACTGCTTCTGAGAGGGGCTAAAGAGCAGCAGATGTCCTGTTTCCTATGTTTGGAGGGATAAGTCTTATGAAGGCATGGTTGTGATTTTGCATGTTTTATTTTCAGTTCTTGTCACTCTTAACTGTTTATTACTAGGGACTCTTCTGTGCATTTCATTCCATGGAAATGAGTTGATCACTTCTATTATTGGTGCTTCTTTCTCATCAGAAGCTGCAACTCTGATATCAGTGTAGATCCCTATCAGAATGGCTGAGATATTGTAAGGAACAGACAGGGTTCTCTGGCCTTCAAACTTTTGACCACTGAGTTACTGTCAAAAAATTATCAGTAAAGATCATAAATGCGCAATATAGCTTCTAAACAGAAACAAATCTGATAGTAATGTGGTTCTGCAGACCGGTTTCAGATCGTCTTTATGGACACCTAGGTGACCTTTGAGATCCTTGTCTTTGAGCTCAGAATTCTGATTTCTTTCTTTGCTGTCTTTGCTGACTTTGGTGCTTGGTAAATCATGTGGGGGCCAAGAGATGCTGTGCTACTGCTCTTAGTATGGTCTACTGGGAACTGCAGGTTCTTCTGGAATTGTGGACCACTGAAGTTTTTTTCCCTGACTGTCAAACAGGGACAGTTTTAATTCTAAGCACTGTGAAGAAAGAAAAATATATTTAAATTTTATGGTGATGTTATGGTTCCATGTTAGAAATATCATCACATTTTATAAAGACAGTGTCATGCAAGTGTTTATAATAATAAAAAAAGTGGAAGGTGACTTTTTAGTCATTGTTGGAATTCACTTTAGCAGAATGTGGCTGAGCAAGGAGGTTGTTGAAACTGTATGATAGTTCATGGGGGTGCTGGGATTTGACTCCTTGGGGTATATTGGGTGTCTGGAGTCAATGCAAATGGATAACAAAAAGAATTCGTAAATACTGTTTTTCTGTTGTGAGCTAGTTGTCTTTTCTTTGCTGATCCTACTGAAGATGTGCATGTGTGCGTACATGTGGTAGTATGTCTCAAAAATCTTTTATTATAAGATTTCATTATTGTGTTCTCTTGATAATTGTTTTCTGAGTAATAAGGAGCAATAGAAAAACATTTTGTTTAAATTACAAGGTCAAGTTCTGTTTCTAAACATGCATTTTATTACAGATTCTTTGGAGTCATTCATTACCCTTAATGAATAGTTGTAGGTCACCTCTTTGTGTGCCAGCACAGATTTGAAAAGGAATGTATTATTTCCTTTTTCCCTTGATTCAAGTGAGATATTACTTACTGGCTAGAAAGGCTTGTGTCCCTGGGGATATTAGTACAAAGCATGTGATTTCCCCATCTATAACTTTGACTGACATGTGGCTTATCCAGTCAGTCTGCAGTAATCCTTTACACTTGTCACATGCTTACTGGTAGCCACAAACAGTAGCCCTCTGGACTACTAAATACTTTGAAATAAAAAAGAAAAAAGAAATTACAGCTTGTTGTTTCAGGTAATCTGATGAAGTGGCCAGAAAGATTTTCTTACTAAGGTGAGATGGTGGGGTTTTTTACTTTTACCATATGGAAAAATAGGCATACAGAATAATGTTCCTAATTCTGATCTTTGTGTCCAGCCCACAGTTCTGTGCTCTGTAGCACAGAAAGGAAAACTGCTTCCCTACAGATAAGAAAGACGCTGAACAAGCACTGCTCCATGACATTACATCGGCCCTTAAAGGCTTAGTGCTGTGTCTGTGCAGAGCAGAGGCAGAAGCTGGTGTGTCTGGGATCCGTTTGGCAGTTCCCATTATCACTCATGACTCTGATTGCTCATCTTCTTGGCAACCTCACCTGTGAGGGCCAGGAGTAAAAGCAATTCAAAGGTGAACTTAGATCTTGGGCCTAGAAATTCGTGACTCGGTAGCAGCAATGTTAGAAGCAGTGTAGTTAAAACCTCTGTGGCTTCTCCCAATTCTGCAAGCAGATGTCCTTATTCAGAGCCATGTCAACTGAGAAAAATTCAGCAGTTCTAAATGTCCTAGCAAAGAATGACTTTGAAAATCTCAGCAATGTGCCCTTCTGTGCTCTGCATCCTTTAGAAGTAGTCGATGAGTCTGTATCCATGTTCACTGGTACTTTCAATGTGTTTTGGCACATTGACAAACTATTAAAAACTTGTGTTTTCGCAGCTAATTCTAATTCCTTCCTGGCAGCATTAGAGGCAACAGCATCAAACCAAATGAGACACTTGCATAGAAATATATGCATAAAACCCCTTAAAGCACATTTCTTCCATCCTGATGTGTGGGGAATAGTACGGCACCATACAATAAAGGCAGTATTAAGAAATACTGAAATAATAGGATGCAGCAATATCCACCTGTCAGAAGAGCTGGTTATAACAGTCTTTGTTGGTACAGGTCACATTTCATGATGACTTTAGTATTTTCTGTTTTCTCTGAATCAGACAGCCTGGTTCACTTAATATGATTAAAGTTCCCTAGATGATGCATCGAAGTTGTGAAGGCCCTTTTTGTCTCTGGATGCAGAATGGGTAGCTGTCTTTCTGTGGTATTTGTCATTTCAGCTTATTGGTGTAAGGAAAGGGGATGAGGAACAGGAATTAAATCAAAGGCATTGTCTGATAGGGCAACTGATTGAAAAATCTAACCACTTGCCATTAGGGGGGTTATTGTGAATAAAGAGTCTTTATGAATACCACTTGCTTATTTACTTGCCCCTTGTCAGAAGAGTTTGCATCCTGAGTAATCAAGCTTTCTTCTATCAAACACCTCTCAAAGGACCCTGTGTAGAAAGAGAAACATTTCTCCATTTTGCAGAAGGGGAGGGTGAGACTCTGAAGCTTGCCCAGTGTCCCAGAACAAACCAGTAGCAAACCCAGGAAAATATCCTGTGCACCACGTACCTTATCTACTGGAGTTCCTCAGGGAGGCAGCCGTCATAGCCAGCCCCTTCCCAGTGTGCAGGGGTATGTGTCTGGACGTTGAAAAGCTGGGGAGATAATGTTACAGAAGGAAATTATTAGAAGTAATTTGCCAGGGGAAGGGAGCTGTATTGTGAGCTGTCAGCAAGTAATGAAGCAAGGATGCCAATTGACAGGTGGACCAAAGCCTTATCAGTAGGAGGGAGGAGGAAATCGGTTCCAAGATGCAATTGCTCTAATTGAGGCTGTGAAGAGATAAATGGGGAAAGTTTGCAACAGCTGGAGACTGCTCTGAAGGAAAACTTTGAGGGTTTGTTATCCTCTCAGGAGGTCTTTTAGTCACCATGGTGATGCCTCTGGCAGACATCAGCAGGGAGGTAAAAAAAAAAAAAAAAAGCAAAACCAAAGTAAAACGAAAGCCCCCAAGCAAAAGGTTCCAGACATATGGGGGCAGGGAGAAAAGAAATAAATATTGGTGGTGATGTTCTTTGAACTGGCACTTGAAAAGAACTTTAAGTAAATGTCTGAATATTGCTGGGCTACCATGGTTACAGGTTTTATATAAAATTTCAGTAGTTAAAAGGAATATATATTGGTCACCAGGAGCAGTAGTGTTGGACCTGGGTTTTTGGGACTCATAGGCACCTCTGCAAGATGGTTTTACTGTGTGTCCACTAGAAAGGTGTGTAGAAAGTTTGGTGTTATGCTTAGGTATTATGGCTTCTAAGTGAGAAGGATGGTTATGTGAAGGCCTGCTTCTGAACTAGGAGGGGCAAGAAAAAAAAAAGTATGGAGAGAGCTCATCATCATTATTAATTTTTTGTCCCCCTTGATATTCAGTATATTCAGCTGACTACTGCTTTTTTTTTCCCTTCTTCTTTAATCTAATTACCCCTAACTGTTCCTTTTTTGCTGCCACTTTGAAAATTTATCTCCTTTCTCACTATAGGCATATTTCAAACGCACTACTTAGGTAAGCTATATGTAGAGTATATATAGCTTTTTTTAAATCTTATCGGTCAGTCGTTTTAGTCCTGGATAATTTACACTGGAGCAGAAAGGGACGGAGTTAGCCAACATTTCTGTTTTTCTTCTCAAGTGTAAACAGGTTAATATGTTGAGTTCAAGTTAATGTGGAAAAATACATATTTTTAAGATGTCTTCGACATTAAGATGGCTTCAACATTACTGACATCTACTCTGGTGTTGGCCAGCTTATTTGTTGTAGGGTGGCAGGCAAAGGAGCCCCGTTACATCAGGATCCCCTTGGGCCAGTGCTGAACAAACAGATGACTTATTGTAATTGCTATAGTGCAGATACTACCCTGTAATGTCAAACTGAATGCAAATGAACATACTAAGGAACAGAAGGAAAAGCAAAGGAAAAGTAGGAGCTGCAGTAATAGGGTTGTGTGCCTGGAAAGAAGAAAAATATTATTTCAGAATGTTGGGAAGGTTGTATTTTAAAATAGAAATATCTTTGGATTCCAGTACAGTAGTCTCTAGAGAGTCTAATCAATGACCGACATTAAGTGGTATACACATGTATCTAGGAATTTCCAGGCACTGTTTGCTCTGATTAAATTCTACTTAGCCTACCCATTATTTCATAACTCATTTCTCATGGGTCTTGTTGAAGATGTATTTAAAGGGAGAAGATCTGGAGGAGAAAATATTTGGAGTATTCTTCACTTCTGCATAGAAAGGTTAGCATGGAAGGAGAAATAAACATGAGTCAAAAATGTATGATGCCAATGTTGCTAGAGAAGCAAAAGCAAGTTTTACTGTTTTATTGAAGGAAACTACTTCTTTAGCCATTTGCCTTCCAATAAAAAGAATGATGCCAATATGTTTGCAGTAAGGAAACATGCTAAAATGCAGTATCTCGATCTATGAAGTACTTAGTGATGGAAATCTCTGTATCTGAAAGTAAGGGCTGAATGACAACGGAATCTCATTTTCCCCTGTAAGCTTGGTAAGCAAGATGCTAGCATGTTGTTAGAAGTGCGGGAGTAAGGAAGGGTTCCTGTGTTTTTGTTAGTTGGGCAGGCGTGTATAGTTACCACTGTCATGGTAGCCTGACCTGTGCTTTTGGGAGATTTTTTTTTTTTTTTTTTTTTTAATGCTGATATTTCCTCTGTATGGTTTGTCTTGATTACTTTGGTTTTACGAAGTTGATCCTAAGAGTCACGTCGAAAATGAATCCAATACTTTTCTGCCCACCAAAGAGCTTGTTTTTGTAACATAGCATATGGAAAACGAGGGTAGCATATCTGAAAATACGGTGGAAAATAGTAAACTCTTCTTGGTCACGAATAGTTAATTATTCTTGAGATACCAACTCCTCTCACCAGTGGTTAAGAGAGCTGCCATTTTCTGAGTCCTTGCTGACTTAATACAGAAATGTCTGTAGGCCATAGCTCTTATCATGCCCAAACTCTGTGGGGTCATAGTTGCTCAATGTGTGGATTGGTTGATCTTCTATAAGACAAGCAAGACTTATTTTGTCACCCACTAGTACACAATCTCCGTTCTTTTCTCTGTAAAGTATTATTTTTACACTCTGCTTGTTGTAGTTTAGCTGTAAATACAGCCATGTGAATTAACTTGCACAGGACAGCCTGAAACTCCTTCACAGCAAATAGCCACTTGACCTAATGCAGAAGAGAGGAGGATTTGTGGATCTTTTGCGTTGTTTGGTTTCTAGGCTTTTGACATTGGATGGTCTAGCTCCTATGTAAGTGTTAGCAATTCTTCAATTTCCTCTAGCTCTACCATGATAGTAATTGTTTGCTGACTATGCCTAATGCCAAAATAACTGGACAGAAATGTCTGTTACACTGCTCCGCTGTGTGTGGTATAAATCTACTCTGGCAGTGTTATGTGATGATTACCTTAAAAGAGAAAGATCCATGCCAGGTACTTGTGGAATATGTTGTCATGAAATAATGTTATTGATGAAGGAACTTCTTCTATATTCTGTAGCAGGTGAAAAATGTCACTAGTAGCGACTTCAGTTTTCCAGAGATTGTTTTTCCCCATTATTTCCACAATATGTTAGAGAAGGTATTGTATTTGATAATGGATTACACTGCAAGCAGATACTACTTTTAGCACCACAATGGGCATGGTTTCTTTTATAACTAAATGTACTTGAATTAAGTCACTGACCTGAGCTGAATAGCTCCAGATTTACACTTGTTGCAAGGTCAGAATTACGTTCCCTTTCCTTATGTTTGTGACCTTACCGTTCTGTTGTGCCAATTATTGTCACCTTATCTATTCAGCATTTTATGACTTTACAGGAGAATCAAATGGAGAGAATAAAAGCCAGAGGCTGCTGTTTAAATATAAATAACTTTGAGGATTAGCAAAAGTGACAGGGAAACTGATTTTATGTAAAAGGAAATTAATGTACAAGTGTGTTAAGTATTTCAAAGTTTTCCCTGTATGGAAGCCAGCTTTCAGAGTAGCTTCTCTGTACAGAGAAAAATGAGCCTGTGAAACAGCCTGCACTTCTAAGACCAGTGAAAGAAAACTTGTTTTTCCTGGAATTTGGTTTCTGCTCTAAGTATGCATTCCAATATATTTAGTAGTACTGAAGGGAGATGTAACTGTTAGAATGGCATGTTGGAAGGACTTCCCTGAAGAAACCACAGCTCCGACAGGCTTTATGAGTATCTTGTAACAGCATTCTCTGATGGAAAAGCAAAACCAATTCTGTAGTAATCTTACTCTTTAGAACAAAGGAGCCGAGTTATGAGTTGGATTTGGAGCAGAAGACCCAAATCTGAAGAGCCGACCTATAAGGAAGTATATTACATGAGAGACAGTTTGACTTAGTTAAAATGGGAGAAAAGATCAGATTAATGAACTGAGTGTCTAGGTCCATTCCCACAAGAAGGAAAACACTTTTTCGGATTTGCAAGTAAATAAGGCATTACGGTATATGGAACACTGTTAGCACTTGGTGTGTTTCATGAAACAGTTAGCTAATCATATAGCTCAGGAGCAGGTTCTGCTGTCTGATGAACTAAGTGGTTGATCTTGGAACAAGAATTTCTCTTTATGTTTTCAGGCCCTTAAATAGATGAAGTAACACTTGCAAGCCATCAGACCAAATGTGATTTCCTGAGCTGTCACAAGAGGAGATCTATTTTTAACAAGAATATTGAGTAAGCACATGTGAAGGGAGGAAATTCTTTCTAGGATAGCAGGAATTTTAAGATCCAAGAGCTTACATCATACTGTGGTACTTTGATCTTCAATAAATATAATGAGGAGTTGTGAGATACTTGGAGAGAAATTAGCAGGAGGTGGGGGGAAAGAGTGAAAATTTTACTAATGGGGTATCATGACTAGGGAAGAAAAATAGCAAATGCCATGTCTACTTGAGAATTACAGGCTGATCAGCCTAACACCAGTTCTTGAGAAGATTACAGAGCAAATTTGCCTAGAAGCTACTCAGAAGCACACAAAGGACAGAAAGCTAACTAGGAACAGACCCCATGGGTTAACTGGGGACTAACTATCCCTGGCCAACCTCATTGCCTTCTACAATGAGACTTGCATTATGAACAACAGGTGTACAGGAGCTGTTGTTTACCTTGAGTTCTACAAGTGCTTTGATAGAGTCTCCTGCAGTATCCTTATATTCCAGTGTCCTGGTTTGGGCTGAGATAGAGTTAATTTTCTTCCTAGTAGCTGATAAACTGCTCTGTTCTGGATTTAGAATGAAAATAATGTTGATAATAAACTGATATTTTAGTTGTTGGTGAGTAGTCAAGGACTTTTCAGCTTCTCACGCCATGCCAGGTGCAGAAGCAGCTGGGAGGCGGCACAGCTGGAGCAGCTGACTGCAACTGACCAAAGGGATACTTGATACCATGTGATGTCAAGCTTAGTGTATACATTGTGGGGGAACCACTGCTTGAGGATGGATTTGGCATCAGTTTCTAGGCAGTGAGCAATTGCATTGTGCATCACTCATTTTGTATCTTCTTTTATCCTTGTTATTATTATTTTCTCTTCCTTTGTTGTCCTGTTAAACTGTCTTAATCTCAACCTAAGAGTCTTACATTTTTTTCTATTCCCTCTCCCATCCCACGGGGAGAGGAGGAGGAGGGAGTGAGTGGCTGCATGGTGCTTAGTGATACCCAACTAGTGAGATATAAGCTAGGTAAGTGGATGATGAGGTGGGTGGGTAACTGGCTCGACTGCTGGTTCAAAGGGCTGTTCTCAGTGTCAGAAAGTTCAATGGGCAGCTTATGACTAGTGATGCCCCTCAGGGGTTGATGCTGATGCCAGTACTGTTTAATGTCTGTGTTGATAACCTGGGCACAAGATGGAATGTGGAAAATTTAGATTTAAATAGTAGGGTGGTAAAATACTGGAACTGATTGCCAGCAGAGAAGTAGCTGAATGTCCTTTCTTTGGGATATTCAAAACTCAACTGGAGAAGTTCCTAAGCAAATTGATGTCATCAGCCTTGCTTTTGAGTTGGAGGAGAGGGGAAACTACATTAGCTCTACTGGTTCCTTCCAATTATTTGACGGTTCCTTTTTTCTATGCATTTGTGGTGAGAAGGCCTACATGTTGTCTATTTTCTATGGCAGTATGAAGTTATGGTTTCTGATGGCTGAGCCATCAGCATTATTCAGTGCTGCCAGTTCAACTTCAATGGAAGGTGCAGGCATTGGAAATTACTTGTTATACAAATTTTACTGTTGTTGTACTGCATTCAGAAGGATGCTTCTAAAAGACCAAACATAAGTGATCAAAAGTTTGAAAAACTAGGGTTTGTAAAAATTCTGTCTTACCTTCTGAAGAAGTCAGGAGGTGATTACGTGCTGCTTGCATGCCTCTCCAACTGTCACCTGTAGGATGCAAGTGCTGCAGTTCGAGAAAGAATGAGTGACCCTTAACGTAGGGCTTAAGAGGCATTCCAGGCCTGGAGATGAAAGGATGAAGAACAAATCCTCTGTATTATTGAAGCGTGTGAAAAGCATGAAAGAGCTAGAGGTAAATCAATAGTTTGCATTTACAGCACAGGAGAGAAAAAAAGATAGACTGGGATTTATTTTTCCAGCTTATTTGAGAGAGACTTTTTTTCCCTTTCAGGGAATGCAGAACAGAACTTTCTGTAGAATTGTATGCCTTTGGCACCCTGGAAGGTATACCCAAAAAAGAACTCTTCCTTGTGTTGTGTCCCAAATAAATGATTTAGTAATTAAATGCTTTATTGGAACTACAGCTGGCCATTTACAATAAAGCAGTAGAGACTGAAACTAAAATATTAGAGGTTCAGCGGTTGCAGAGATGGAGATTAATGTACACTTGAAACATGAGTGAAGGAAGTCTTTATCAATTTTAATCAACGTGTCTCAGTGCAAGTAGGAGATGAAGTTAAGAGGACACGGCCTACCCATTTTAGCTGTTTCTTCAGCTAAACATTTAACTTCCCTCTCTAAAATTTCTTAGCAATACCTGTTAAATACCATATGGTTCACTCGCTGCTCTAGGAAGTTCCTTCTTGTCATGTCCCACCCAGAGGTATGGGTGGGCGTGAGGGTGACTCAGATTAATCGGTCCCCTTGGTTGGAAAAGAGTATACATGGTACTTAAGGTCTGTAAACAAAAGACTTCTGTTTTGCAGTTTGGCCCAATTGGCAAATGGTTTGTTGGGAGAAGGAATTACATTATTTAGGCTCAACTGGTAAACATTAAAAGTTTGTAGCACATGTGGGGCTGTAAGCCTTACATTACTACATTACTTATAAAAAGGAAAGCAAAAGAATAGAAATATAGGAGAGAGAGAGATTTCACCACCCTTATGGCTCTGCAATGTCTATGGTGGGGTTCGTAGTCTGAGATCCAGCAGCATGCAGTGTCCTCCAGTGTCTGGTTCATTTCCTGCAGTGACCCTGGTGGGTGGAGTGGCCCTCAGAATGGTGGGTGTGCCACCAGTGCTGGTACAGGTGGGCTTTTTATAGTCGTCTGGATTGCCTGCTTGCATTATCTTTGGTCTGTTGCGCAGGCGTCCCTGGGGGTGACTGCAAAAGGCGTAAGAGTCCTGAAGGATCTCGCCATCTTTGAGAGTCTTGAGCAGTCTGGAGTCTTCTCCCTTAGTGCCATCCTAGGCCTATCTGAACACAGAGCTCCATGTCCTTTGACATCTTCTTTGACATCTTCTGTATCAGTCAGTCTTTGTCTGTGGGTCGTTAGCTTGTCCTTGATATGTAAGTCGCAATTCACCTTATCCTGAATGTCCCATCTCCTGCTCCTAGTGATGTCCCATCTCCTGTGGCTGGATGTTGCAGAACTGTTTTTGCCACAATGTTTGAGACATTACCCTTTCAGTCTCTCACACTTCTCCATGTCTAGATAGGTATTTGGGTAGCACCTGTCACTGGTCTGCCTTAGCACTGTGTGGTGATGTGGTGCCTTGCCTTTTAATGTACCAAGAGATTCTTTTCAAAGGCAAGCAAGTTAAATTCCTCCTCTTAGCTTGTATAGGCTCTCTTCAGGAATAGGAAATGCCAGGGACTTTAAGATCAAATATGGTATACAGGTGCAAAAATGTAGTGTTAAAGCATAATTTCAAATGCGTAAGAAAAGGAAATAGCTTTTTCTGTGAGGATATTGTGGATATTATCATAATATCCGTAGAAACTTATTGCTTCTCTGCCTGAAGTCACCTAATTCTTTCAAAATGAAGTGTAGGGAAATTGCTGCTGCCATTAGATAAATGTGATCAGCCCACAGCCCTTCCGTTATCCTCACTTGTGTGACATATGCTATTTCTCTGTGCAACTGAAGGCCACAGACTCGGGGAGATGTGTTTTAGTGTAGATTGTAACTGCCGAACTTCTCAGGAAACAATAGGGATGGAAAAACTTCTAGAGAATGGCTGAATGTCAAAGTCATAAGAGGTCTTGGTTGCCTCCACCAGAGGGGAGAAATGTTTCATTTTTTGCAAGTTAAAATGCTTCATTCAAATCCGTGTTTGATGGTGATGTGTTCATCAGGGCAATGGGAATATCTTAGTCACCCAGAACTGCTGAGGCTGTGGTGTGGTGTGTCTGTATCACCCTGCTCCTCTGGATAAGGCCCAGGTGCAGCTTTGCTACTGAATCTCACGGCAGGAGCTGTTGCTGCGGAAGATGGAGGCTACTCCAGTGTGGTGTAAAAACTGTGATGCTGAGGCACTTTCTAGCGAAATGAAAAGAAAGGATTAGGATGGGTGGCTTTTGTGGCTAAACTTCATCTTTCGCCTTGAAAGAGGGGTAGCCAGGCATGGGAGATTAAATGTCTCCCTTGAGTGATATTACATTTGTAATTGGGATAGCAGAGGATGCCGGGAAAGAACTGATATCAAAGACAAAGCAAACTGGCTGAGGGGAACGAAGTCCCAGGTCAAGGTGAGCAAGTTATTCAGAACCACTCTGCTTTTCCTCTCCCCTGCTGACTTTCTTCAGATACAGTTGTTCTTGAATGATCACAATCAGTATATCAAAATAAATGCTTTATAGAGTAAGGTAAAAGGAGTTGCTGGCAAGACTGTAAATCCTCTCATGGAACAAATGATAACTCAGCTCAAGAGCCCTTTTGTCCTGGGAGTGCAGGAAGGATATAAATTCTCTGAAAGTATCTGTCAGTCGGAATTGCTCTGCATTCATCATGCCAGCCCGCTGCATCATTCATGAGTGTCATAAGAGACTAAAGAATTGGCACTTCATGGTGAGAATGATTAAATAACCATTACACTTGTCTTTTACTCCGGCATGGTACCTTTCAACAGACTGCCTGTATAGCGCTCATGTATGTCCACCTCTCCTAACAGTGGCTGTCCTTTCATGGTGGGCAAGAAGAGGAGACAATAAGAAGAGCTGCATATTGTTTACAGAATAGTTTGTACACTGTATTATTATCTCTGGATACTTTTTGGTTTTATGCTCCTACTATGTGACCTTCGGGAAAGAGAGCGAGCCTTTGAAATGGTGAGCTTCTAAAAATGCGCTTATTCTCATCACTGGCCTTCCGGTAGTTGTAAGGGACAATGTCATATTTGAGGTGAGGTCAAAAAGCTCAGAACTCCAAATTTGTTTCCTTGGTAGATCAAAACAGCCCCATTTAGTCCTTGAAGATTAGTCTGTGTCTACAATATCAAGCATCATGAGAGTGGGTTTTCAGAATGAAATTTACTACCAAGAACCTGAGATCTGTACTGTAAGCATTTTACTTCTGAAGTTTTACTTGGGACTAGCTCTAGTCTGGTCTTATAGACTAATTGCTTATTAACAGCTGGATTGCATCTTCTAGTTTAATTTTATTTGAAAGGAGTCAAGCTTGTGTACTCTGAGGCTGCTCTGACATGAACCAAACCATGGCAAGTGGTGATAGATCAAGAAGTTTATTTCAAAAGCATGCTGCTGAAGTGCTAATGACCAGCGGCAGGTTAGATCCCTGAAAACCCGCTTCCTGTTCCCAACTCTTCTGCTGATCTAGCATGTGAGATTTGGTAAAACTATTTCCTTCTGGATCAATATCTAATAGCCAATATTTCTGGCCCAACTCTTTTTAGCATTCAAGCCTGAAAATCTGGGTTTGATCTCCTGCAGTGGAGGCTGTAAATGTAAACTGTATTTTCTGTTTTAATACCTATGACTAAGGAAATGGGAACAGGTATGTAAGGAAGAATGACATTTAAAACACTACATTTAAAACAAATAAAACCTTCTAGTCTGCAAACTGGCCACACAAGGTATTATACTACTTAAACTTGAAGTGACTAAATGAAACTTGGAGAGCTGTGGTTGTCTTTGTGGTTTTGTTTTGTGGGTCTTTGTTTGTTTCTGCTTATTTTGATGTAGTAAGCCATAGCTTAAGGATCGAGACTAGAAAGAGATTCTTTGGAGGAGAGTTGAATGGGCTGAGATCAATAGTAGCAGTTTGGCCTCCATCCTGGGCTGTGCCTAGGCCATTTTGTTACCATTCAGATTCTGTAAAACTGTAGTGAACTAACATCACTATTCTTCCTCCAAGCCCCAAATGAGCTATGAATCCTGCTGTGCTTCTCATTGCTAAGAGCAGTCTCTGTATTCAGCTCTTCTGGCATGCTGCCTTCTGGGCTTCTCCAAGGACATCCTCTCTGTGTGCACTTTTATCAGGAAATACCAAGAAAAAAGAAACTGCATCCAAATTCCAGCTCCTCTTTGGCAGCAGAATGCAACTAAGAAATAATTCCATCTACCTTTGCTGAATTCAGTCACAGTTGCAACCTAATGAAGTTTCTTTCCAGGAGGTGGATAACTTCAACCGCAGTAAACATGTCCTGCAAGGGTCACAGTAACTGGTCATAGTTTTCTGGGCACTTCTGTCCAGCAAAATTCATAACTCAGCTGTTGTGTTTGTAGTTTCTTTTGATCTCTTTTTCTAATGCATTGTGGTTTTAAGCCATTTGTCTTCCTGTAATGAAAGTTCTATATTTGTTCTGAGCAGTGTTTTTTTTTTTTTTTATATATACTGTGATGTGTTAAAAAAAAAAAAAGACCTGGAGGAATTGTACTTGTGGACCTTTTCTAGATTGACATCTGTCATCTGGCTGCCTAAAGCTGGGGGAGCTGAATTTGATGACATGGCTAGTCACTTTACTTGAAAGAGCTGACTTAAGGGCTGGGGGTGGTGGGATGATAAGAGTCTGCAAGGCAAAGTTGACACTGAGAGGATAGATATAGGGATAGATTACTATGTCATCTGGTACAAGAACTAGGGAGCATATAATCTATGTAGCAAGAATGAAAAAGATGACTCTTCACACAAAAAGGTGATTCTTCACTTGGACTGGAGGAGACCTCAGAAAGTCTCTAGTCCAAACCTCTGCTCAGGGCAGGGTCAGCTGTGAGGACAGGTCAGGTTGCTTTGGGTTTAGGTAGTCAGATCTTAACCTCCACACACAGAGACTCCAAAATCTCCTTGAGCAATCTGTTTGACTGCCTGTCTGTCCTTGTGAGGAGAAAGCTATTTCCTTCTATCAGGTCGCATTCTCTCAGTTCAAACTATGCCAATTGCATCCTGTTCTCCAGCTGCGCACCATGGTGAAGAGCCTGCTTTTGTCTTCTCAATAACCTCTTTGCAGGTGCTATGAGAATGCTCTTAGGTACCCTTAAAGTTGTGTCAGTCTCCAAGCTGAACAAGCGCAAATCCTTTGGCCTTTCCTCGCAAGGCAGACACTTCAGCCACTCAGCCAATTCGTGGCCCTTCACTGAACTCACTCCAGTTTGTCAATCCGAAACTGGATGTGCTATTCTAGGTGTAGTCTAACAAGCACTGAGTAAAGGAGAAGCATCACTTAATCTATTAACAGGCTACAGTCTTGTTAATAGAGTACAGGATGCTGTAGGCTGCATTTGCTGATGGGGCTCACATCTGGCTAGTGTTTAGCTTGCTACCTCAGTGGCAGATTTGTGTGAGCCATTGGTAAAGGTTTGTAAGTCATTACTGTGAATGCAAAACTTCTAAATGTATTCAAGGAGAGACTGGATAAATACTTGGAAATAAGATCTCTTTGGGATTACTGTACAAGCAAACCACACGAGGTTGAGTTAATTGCTGAAAAGGCTCATAGTCTGGGTGCATATGTTAAGGAAATATGCTTGCTCTACTCTTAGTTTTCCCTGGGTGTCCACTTAGGATAAGTACTGAAGACGTGACAGTGAACTAGCCAGATCCTCGTCTGACCAATTACATTGTTATAATGTAAATGAAGATATTACTGAAATATTTTCCTAGTTGCAATCTGTTGTGTTGAAGTTGGTATGCATATGGTCATATTGAGTCCATTTTGGTCAGCAGTTAATCCTTAAATATCCCCAACATGCCCCATAGCAAATTCAGATTTAGGAAAAAACTCAATATTCCCAGTATCCCAGTATCTGATCTGATTGTTGGCTGATGCACACATACTGGGAGGAAAGTGACTTGTGTTCATTTGCTGTCATTAAAAAAGAAAAACACAGAAAGCAGGTGGGATCCAAATTTCTACTTCTGTTTTGTGTTAGAAGGAATTAGAAAATCTGCAAGCTACCTTTTGTATAGAAGAGGCTCCTTCGTATTTTAAAGCAGGAAGGGAGCTTCAGTTTCATGTCAAACAATGTCTGCTTTTTGAGATGTGAGATGAGTATGGTGTTCAGTCTGGGTCTCAGAGGGTTTGTCAAGAGAAGAGCGAGCATCCTGAAAGGGAAAAAGAGCTAGTTCATGAAAACTCCTTTTAAGCACAGAAGTTTGCTCTTTTTTGAGGATTAGACTGGAAGCTTTGCATTTTCCAGAGCTTTAAGGTTCTTCATTCTTAGGCAATTTAAAGCTCTTGATAAATAAAAGGATGTTTCAGTGGTCTTGTTATAAAAAGTATCAGGTCTGTCTCATTTTTTTCTCTTAGGAAGGATCCTGTGGTGGAATGGTCAAGTGAGCCAGATGATGATGATTAGTTCCTCTGTAACATTTTTCAGGTGTTTGTATTAATAGACCTTTTAAACTTGAGATGTGGAAAATGCAGCAACTGTGGTGCAGAGATGTGCAAGAGCCAGAGAGCATCTTTAGGAGAAGGAGGAGTAAGACATTTTGTTCTGATTGATTATGCTGCTCAGTTTTGACTAGGCTTCCATTCCTTCATGTGCGTGATTGAGCGGCAGTAACTTAAAGGTGTCTCTGGGATATCCTGATATTGCAGATCATTCGATATACAGTAAGAACATTGCCATAATGCTTGAAGGCAGGGGGTGTATTGATGTCTAACTCGTCTTTTGCCTCCTCAGCTCTGATTCATTTTTTTGTCCAAGAACTTCTTTTTTTTTTTTTTTTTTTTTAAATTTGGTGTGACATGAAGTGAGATGGAAAGAGAAGAAGTGAAATAAAGATTAGGATAACAATGTAGTTGAAGTTTAAGACTGAGGGCAACTGGATGACAGCTTATAACTGGAGAAGGAAGAACAGCTGGTGTCAAGACTGATGCTTTGGTAAATTTGGAAGGGCAGAAGGAATGGCCTGGCCCACGACTTGGTACTAGTGCTGTTCATTTCTTTCTCTTAATCTGAAAACCAGTCAGATCACTTCTCTCTTGATCTCTTTTTTTGTTCCATTCTTAATTTGTTTGATAATGGTAGCTGGAAATGTTACCATACATCTAATGTGACAGTGAGGCAAAGAAGCTGTATGCAGTGCATTTGGTGGAGAATACGCATATGAATAACTTTAAAATAAACAAAAATCTCAGAATTTGGAAATGGAGAACACCTGTTAGGTTATCTGTAGTCAATACAGATGTTCCAGCACAGCTAGAATTGACCCAGTTCAAGTAGTTTCAAGCAATGAAGAGTCAAATAAATCATCCGCGCTGTTTAGGAGCATATTGTAAAAGTAGTTAAAAACTACCTATTTTCACCATTATTGATGTTCTTAATGCATGTGGACACTGTTGCCTTTCTTTGACTGTCCTCAGAATATTATTTTGTCACTCTTTTAGTCTTTTTACTCCTAACAAATTAATTTAGAGGAAATTTGGAGTTGTGTGGCATACATGGTCTTTTGATGTGGCCAGAAGGAGTTAAGTTGGAAAAACAGCTGTAAGAAGCTTCATTTTTTACTCAGCCAATGCATATCCTTTTGACAGTGTACAGATATCAACTGATGTTTTAGTGTCTGGGTTGCGAAATGATAAAATTTCAGGGAGCAAGAAATAGTCAGAAGCCATTTGAAAGTTCTGATGCTTCTTGAGGAAGTTTCTTTTTTCTAGGTTTCCTGTAGCAGAGACTCAAGCATGGATTCCAGAAATTCATCTTAAATAAATAGTTTATTAGCAAGGTACAGTGTAGAGCAGTTTAAACTGGATGCCTCCTGAGGAGGGACCCTCAGTGAAAAAAAACCCACAACTTGGGCAATTATACCCTCATAATCCAAGCCCCCATCCCCTGTGTGTCACTCCAGGCCAAGTGCAAATTTAGAGTCAAAAGTCTCCCTGTTTTTCATTGGTTCTCTTCATTTTTGTTAGGCAAGCCATCAATCAATGTCCTGACCTTCAGTTTCTATTTTGCACCTGCAGCTGGAGAAAAATAAGTTATTGGCAAACAAAAACATTCTTCTGTTTTGTTTTCTGTTAGACGC
Source organism: Pampusana beccarii (assembly GCA_013399365.1). Classification (NCBI taxonomy): domain Eukaryota; kingdom Metazoa; phylum Chordata; class Aves; order Columbiformes; family Columbidae; genus Pampusana; species Pampusana beccarii. The sequence goes on along the minus strand of VWYH01002635.1, from coordinate 84,377 downwards.
AGTTCTGCTCCCTTACTTATCTCCAGGGATGCAGCTCCTTTTATTTTCTAGCTTGAAGACTCTGAGGCCTTTTTTATTTAATGAAGCAGAAAGTTCAAAGGTTCAGAGCTTGCAGAAGTTATGCTAAGCAAACTTACTTATGCTAAGTGAATCCTATATAAGCAGTTTCTAAACAAGTTCTATAAGAAGGAGTATACCTAATAGTTCAATAAGCTAAGGCAGTCTATTCCCTAACAGTGCTCTTTTCTGGTTTGTGCAATCTGTATTGTTTGCTTTAAATTCCTGCTTAGAGCTGGTATTCAAAGTATTACTCATTTTTCCTCAAAATTGTAGCAAGCATAAATAAATAAGGTGTTGAACTGTCTGACCAAGTTAAGGCCTGAAGAGCTATGCCACTGTTGTTTCCCTGACTGGAAACTGAGTGGTCAAATGTGCAGTTTACCTTAAGCTGTGAACATATCATAGATACTTTAGTTTCTAGGGCAACAATTGGATTAATCTGATCAGATTTCATGCCCCTACCTATTCACCCCCTACCTATTTTATCAGAATTTTGTATTAGAACAGAACTTGGTCTTAGCAGCTCTTCCTTCTTGCTTTGTTCATCTCCACTTGCTAGGGCAGAATAGCTCTCTGTATACCATGTTTTGGGGAGCTACTTTTTCATTATGTGACTAAATAATGATGCTTCCTGCTGCAGCAAATTTTATCTCCTTACTGAGCTTCTGCAAATGTATACGTGATCTCTTCTCACTTCATTTCATGCCACTATTCTAATCTGCATTCCATTATTAGTGCCTTTTCTGATGATGGAAATAGTAAATGAACTGCCTAGTAAGGTACAATGATATAAAGGTCAATTTTTCTTATTTTTCTGGCTTTGTCAGGACTTCCACCTTTTCTTATTGAGACTTGATGACAATTTTTGAATGTCTGCATAAACTATCAGGTCTCCATTATTTGATTACCACTTGAAGGGCTGTTAATTACAGATATTACCAAGGTTTTCTTCCTGGTGTGAATTTGGTCTTGCTTTCCTCATGTAACCTGTGATCACGTACAGTGTGTTACTGATTCCATCCTTTGACACTATCACTTCTTGAAAATAACCTACATTTCAGTTTCCTGCCAAGAAAGAAAAGCAAAATGCCGTCATCATGAATTTTCCTGTAGTTGAACTGATAGCTTCTTGTTAGAGAGCAGAAGGTTATGATTATTAATAAACTTGATAGGACCTTTACATCAGCATATGAAATACCCTGAGAGACTCATCAAGACTACTGGACTAAGCAGAAAATATATTAGGTTGGTGCAAAAGTAATTGCAGTTTTGGACCGTGAATTTTAACTCATTATAACTAGGCTCAAACACATCTTTATTAATCAAAATAGGAGCCATTACAATCAACACATTTTTTGCCAATGAGAAATAAGTTTGTTTATTCCTGTAGTGTAAAAGCCCATGCTTCACGATTCGACAAGCTCTTTGAAAGCATTTCCTGCATCCTGCTGATTGTGGAAGTGTTTTCGCTCCAAAAAGTTGTTGAGATGCTTGAAGAAGTGGTAGCTGTTTGGCGAGAGGTCATGTGAATATAGTGAATGAGGCAAAACTTCATAGCCTGATTCATTCAACTTTTGAAGCATTGGTTGTGCAATGTGTGGTCAGGCGTTGCCATGGAGAAGAATTGAGCCCTTTCTGTTGACCAATGCCAGCTGCAGGCGCTGCAGTTTTCAGTGCATCTCATCGATTTAACGAGCATACTTCTCAGATGTAAATGGTTTTGCTGAGATTCAGAAAGCTGTAGTGCATCAGACCAGCAGCAGACCACCGGATAGTGACCATGACCTTTTTTTGATTCAAGTTTGGCTTTGGGAAGTGCTTTGGAGGTTCTTCTCAGTCCAGCCACTGAGCTGGTCATCACCACTTGTCAGCGGGTGTCATATAACACCCACTTTTTGTCACATGTTGCAATCCGATTGAGGAAAGGTTCGTCGTTGTTGCATAGAATAAGAGAAGACGCTATTTTAAAATGACAATTTTAAAAAAATTTTCACTCAGCTCATGAGGCACCCATTTCTCGAGCTTTTTAGCCTTTCCAATTTGCTTCAAATGCCGAATGACCAAAGAACAGTCGAAATTGAGATCTTCAGCAGCTTCTCGTGTAGTTTTAAGAGGATCAGCTTTGATGATTGCTCTCAATTGGTGGTTGTCAGCTTCCAATGGCCAGCTGCTCTGTTTCTCATCTTCAAGGCTCTCGTCTCCTTTGCAAAACTTCTTGAACCACTGCTGCACTGTATGTTCATTAGCAGTTCCTGGGCCAAATGCATTATTGATGTTGCAAGTTGTCTCTACTGCTTTATGACCCATTTTGAACTCAACTAAGAAAATCACTTGAATTTGCTTTTTGTCTAATATCATTTCCATAGTCTAAAATAAATATAAAATAAACAGCAAGCAATGAGTCAGTAGCAAAAAACATAAAGCGAGAAAAGCACGTTAAAATGATGTATAACATAACCACATTTATTTAAGAACATATTCCAACATCAAATGGCAAATTTCAACAATGCAAAAAATGCAATTCCTTTTGCACCAGCCTAATAATAGGACCATAAAGTAGGCACAAAATGGGTGAGTGGCGGGAAATCCAAGAAAAAAAAGCAAGCAATGGACACGGAAAATGCAGTAGGGTTCTTTTGTTTGTATGCTTTCAAGTCTTTGACTTTAAAAGTTGGCTGTCTCCCATTTCTTCCCCGAGGAATGTAAAAATAAGTTTCTAGTCCTTTTAAAAAATGTTAAGGAGTAAAACAACGTTGATACTGTAAGAATTATATACAGGAGAATAAAGACATAATAACTGAGGGAAAGGCATATGCCTTGTCTTCCATCTTATTTTAGGTTGGAAGATGTTATCATTACTTTTACAGACCTCATGTTTTTTTGACGAATTACCACCACAGTCAGGATATTTGTGTTTGTATTGTGTGATGAGTGGCAAGGGGCTGCAGAGCACCCAGTGCGGGAGGAGGCTGTGAACTGCCCTGTGAGGTCACAGACAGCTCTGACACGGGTGAAAACAACCCACCTTGTGCTAGAACTTCAACCTGTTAGAGGAGCACGTTGTTGCTGCTTAGACACGTGTAAGAAAGTGCAATAGCTACTGGGAGCAGGAAGCACAGTAGGTGGTATGGGAGGGCTCATGGGAACATGCATGAAAGGGGAAGGCATGTGAGGGACCACCAAAGGAGAAATGGGAAGGGACATGGAAGAAGGTTCAGGGAGAAGCGTGTGGAAGGGGACATTGCTGGGAGTATGCTGGAGATGCACTGGTTTTGTGTTGTATGAGGCATGCCTCTGAGGGGACTGCAGCACAGGTTAGGGACATGCTGAGGGACTGGGGCCTATGGGTGACCTGTGCCGGAGCAGGGACACTCCTGAGGGACTGGAGCCTGTGGGAGACCCAAAAAGGATCAGGAACACCCCTGAGGGGCTGCAGCTCATGGATAACCCATGCTGGAGTACAGAAAGTGCATAAGAGTCAAGGAATGGTGGAAAGAAACCTCTGTGCTCCGACCCCCATCTCCTGCTCTGTTGTCTCCCTAGAGCCCAGAGGGAGATGAGACCAGGAAGGCGAAGGAGAGCTGGTTGGCTGCAGCTGGGCGAGGGGAAGGAAAGGAACTTTCCCTAAGTGTTTGTTTAATTGTTTGCTGTCTTTATTTCCCAATGGTTGAACCAGTAATTAAAAGTTTATGTTAATTGTCCATAAAACCAATTAACTGAGAGTACCCCAGCTGAGTTTGTTTTGCCCATGACAATGTTGTCATGAAGGGATGCAGGACCCTGGTCATATATGTTGGTGTTGAGTAATTATTGTAGCTTTTAAATTTGCCTGGGCTCCTCATAATTTTCATCTTAAATTTTCATCTTAAAGATACTTTATAGTTGTAAAAATCTGAACTATAGCATTTATAGTATTTTAAACTTGTACTTGGATCCCAGTGCACAGTTGCTGCAGGTAACCCTTCAATGTATAAACAATGTTGTACAATAATAACTGCCAAATGTTGCGTTTTCCAGGCCACACAGAAATGATTTCGTGTGCTGTGCTGTAGCTGAGGCAAAATGGGCTGTTGATGGCTTAGTAGATGCAAATAGAGGATTTGCAATAGAACATTTAATGTGGGGAGATTCACAGGATCCCTAAGACACAAAAGAAGTTATATCTTGTGCAGATGTGACAGACTTGTTTTCTGCTAATTTACAGGATTAGTTTTAAGCAGGATATAGCTGCTGCAGTTGTACTGTGTTGATTGAAGTATACTTTTCCTTAAGATAGGTTTTTGAAGTCTTTGGACAATGATGAAGAAACAATGAAAACTGATTTAAAATTATAGTTGTTGGTGCCAACTTCAACTAAATGGTTTTTTAGCACAATACACTAGGAGGCTTTATTTGCTGTAGCTTATAACATTGTTTATAACTTTTCTGTTAGGAATTTTCCATGATAAGTGTTTGCTTCAAAGTATTTTGTTTTGTCTGAAACTGAATAATCTAACAGCTCTGTCCATGAATAGAGCTAGCAAATACATAATTTGACTAAGCTAGATATGCAGACTTTAAATAACAGCATTGTCATGTGTGTTGCAACATATCCACCTCTCTGATGTTTAAATCTCTGAACACCGAGGTTATAGTTACAAGTTGTGTCATTTCTGGGAGAAGTCAACCATCTCTCTGTCAGACTATCAGCTTATGAGTTTATAAGCTTTGTGTATGCTAAACATGTAATGGCATCCTAGTATCTTAAATCTGTAGGGAGTCTTCCCTCACTATATATTTCTTCACTGCTCTGAGCTCCCAATACTGACCAAATTCTGTATGCAGCATCCCAGTAGAGTAGCTGAACATATTCTGTTTATTCTCTCATGTCGGTGCAGTAAATCTGGCCGAGGGCACTGTGAGAAGTGGGATTTCTCACAGCTGACTGGGGAAATAATTTTGTGTGCTCATATCTTTGATTTTATTTTTTCTTCTTTGTTTTGCACAATATAGGTTGAAGTTAGTCTTATACAGTTGAAGTGGTGAAACACTGTAACAGTAAATGCAATGGAATTAATCAGTCTCTCAGACTTTTCTATTTTCAGGGCACAGTTGGTGTTGTATTTATTAGAGGAGGTACATGATTAAACCTTGAACAATGAGGAGAAACTAAATATCAAGTGGCTGCTCATTAACAGTGTGTTATTCATTGTCTGTCTTGAATAGAAAGCATCTTGGAAAAAAATATGTGTTCTTGTATAATAAAGGGGTCTGTAAGAAAGCTTAGGTGCGATGAGAAGATCTCAAGTTGAACAGACTTTCTTTTCATCAGCTTTTTTTTAACTGAGTTCTTCACTTAATTAGTCTACAATTCTCTGCAACACTACAAAGAAAGGACAGTTATTGATTTAAGACTGGAAGAGACTGCTGGAGGTGAACTAGTCCAAATAGCTCTCTCACACCAGCTTAAAGCAAGGTCAACCAAATAGAATTGTTCAGGCCTATGTCAGGTTTTGCTGAAGGTAAGATCTCCTTTTTCTGAAGTCTAGAGCTGTACTTCTACTGTTTGTCTTGTTCAATTCTTTTGGAGTTTGAAACTCCATAAACTCATGGTTGCTGCAGTGAAACAGAAGCATTTAAGTCAAGTGTGTTTTTTGTAGGATTATTTTTGTTTGGTTGGTTTTTAATGCAATCACAGTGTGGTAGTAACTCTTGTTATCCCTCCTCCTCTACTTTTACTTGATGTTTGCACTTCGTGTTTTCAGACTGGAGTGACTATTTTGTTCGTAATTTGGGAAAAGAGGTAGTACTGGCACAATGTTAGTATGCTATCTCTTTCCAAACAAGGCAATGAGTATCCTGTACATTCTCAAAAAGGAGGGGAAGAAACATTGATGTACTCAACAAATTCTTGTGTATTCAGCCTACACACAGGTAAAGCAAGTGGTCCAGATAATTCTGATCTGGACAGCAGGGAAACAACTGCTGGCCCCAGGCTTCTGTTAACATGTTAATTTGGGTGGTGCTGCTCTCGTTGTTGCATCTGAATGATCCTCTTGCAAAAACCCAAAGTGCTGAACGTATTCAAGTTAGGCCTAGAAGCAAAACCTATGTTCTGTGAGGAAAAAATGAGCTCCGTTAAGCAGTTAAGTCCCATGACAGGCCTATGAAGACATAATTGGTTCTAATTGGTACTTGTAGGTGCACTGACGTGCTCTACCTGCAGCCAAATGGCTTTTGCAGAGGCAAAGAAATCATCTGTCTTCGTAAATCATGAAGAGCTCTCTTCTAAGCTTGTCCTTGCTGTTGAAGGGCCTGTACATAGCAAAGGAAGAGAAGGTTGTAATTCAAGTGAGAATGATTTTGGAAAGGGGGTTTTAATCTATGAAGCCATCAACAATGAGCAAACTCATCTTGTTTTGCTTACCATGTTGCTATACCTTGTTTTAGCCTGTAATGCAAATACACACAACTTCTAGAAAAAAACTGATAAACTGGAGGAGGATATTTGTAACGTAGTTTATAGTAGGCTGTTGGTATACCTGTGCATGGAAGGAAGGCATAGATAATTTGCTACCCAGTCATTTCCAACTATTTCTCTAACCAAGAGGTTACAGATACAGTTGGGGATGCGTTTAAACAAACAGACAAACAAAACCCCTTTCTACATATTTTGCAGTAGTTGTGCACCCTCCATTTGAGTTCAAAGCTGAATGGGGAGATAGAGTTTATTCTTCTAACATGAATCTTTCTGAAACTGAAATAACATGAGCACAGCTCTAAAATGCCAATGTGTTCTTCTGTTAATTCAGAAATACGAGTGAAATTTCCTATCTAACGCTGACTTCAGACACATTTGCTTGAATTTACTGAGGGCAAGTTTGGGTGGGTATGCACAGACCTGGAAGGAAGGAAGAAAACATGGATTTATTTTCATTCTCATTGTGTCAACTGTTCACAAATCATGTCCTTTCTGTGTGGCTGAGGTGTTGATGTCTGTTTTGGTAATGTATGCTGAGATGTCTAGAGAAAGCTTCTTAAATGAGAGTGAAGTGTATAAATTATTTCTACTAATGTGTAGTATTTGTTTGGAATTCAGGTCATAAAGAGCTTTAGTGAAGCTGCAGCTTTGTAGGCAAGTGTAGAAGTTACACATATATGATGTCATCCATTTCTGTATCTATGTTTACTCTGTTTCCAGCTGCTTGATACCTGTTGCTGGTTGGTATATGGTGGGGGAGGAAAAAAAAAAAAAAAAAAAGACCTCATCAGTTGTAGTTTCAATTGGATTAGAAAATGTACCCAGTAATTGCCTGTACTTTCTACAGCTATTTCATCCTTGATGCAGTAACGGGAGCTGGGGTTTTTTTTGCTTACTATTCTGTAGCTTGTGACCCATTGTAATAGTGCTTAGAAGATGAGGTGCAGTAAGTGGCTGAAGCATTAAGAAGTGTTGTTCTGGCCTGCCTGTAGATTTGGGTCTATGACAGCAATTTTAGCCGTATTTTCCGAGAAGCTCAGGGGTGGTTTTATAACTGCTGAGTTATGAAATCCTGCTCCTAACTCAGACTGTTGAGTACAAGTCAGAAAGTGAACTCCAAACATTTTCGTTTCTCAGCTTCCTCATCTGCAACAGTATTTCCTCACTTGTCTGTCTGTCTTGCTCAGATGGCCCTTGTGAACGTGGGAGGTCAGGGCTCAGCTTTGGAGAGTTGTTTTCCTTAAAAAACAAGGTCAAAGAAGACATTCCCAGGCTCACTGTACAGACAAACAATCCTGGAAATATGTGGACTAGACATCCAAAAGTCTTAACAAGTGTTGAGGAAAGGATAGTCTCCTACTACGTGTGAATAGTCCAGCCTTAACATTGAATCCCATGCTTCTGAAACAGGTGTAGCTTCTTTTTTGTGTGTGTGTGTGTGTGGTGGTTGGTTTTTTTTGTGTGTGTTTTTTGTTGGTTGGTTGGTTGGTTTGGTGTTGTTGTTGTTGTGGGTTTTTTGTTTTTGTTTTGTTTTTTTTTCCCCTTCCCTGAACAGCAGTGTCTTATCTGGCGTTGTCTGGGAAATTAGCACTAATTAAATCCTTCATTTTTGATAAGCTCTCCACTTATCCTTGTCTTAAATGCTGCTTGTTCTTTATTTAGGAAATAATAAAATATACTTCTTCATGTTGTATACAGAATAAATTTATTGAGTGATTTATACCTTAAGAGGAAGCTTGCTTATTTGTTTGCAGTTCTCCTGCTGTGAAGTGTGTAGGAAGATGAGGATGTTCTGAATAACATACATGCACATTTAGATTACTCTCTGGAGGTGTTTGAGAGTCTTGAGTCCATGCTCATCTGAAGGATGAACTTTCCATAAGGAGAAAATTACATTGTTTGTTACAGAGTCTAATGGTGAAGGAACAGATATGTTTTATCTGATTAAAAAGCTGTTTCACCTTCATGTCTCCTTCCATCAGAAAACGTGTCTAGCAGTCCAGAGCCATTGGCCTATGAAGTAAAACTTGCAGTTTTTTAGAAGGAAGAATACATGTGGAATTTGGGGACGGCAGTCTAAAGCACCATTTTACGTGTCTTATAACACATGTAGAATCAATTCCAATGTCAAAGACAGCTCACAATGTCATTTGTCGTGAAGTAGAAGGATTTTGGTACATGTTGTCCTTTTCTGTTACCTGGGTGAGTCTGGAAATACAGATTGCCATCATCCACTCAGTTTTCCTGGAGCCTTCTCTCTATGCTATTAGTAGCCTGGCCAGCAGGAGGCATTAATTGCACCCCATTAACTAATGAAATCATGTGCTTGTTATAGTTTTTCCTCTTGGAGGTCATAACATTATTACCAGAGTTGGCAAATAAATAACTGAAATGTGTAACTAACAGTGTTTTCTTTTTGTTTTTGTTTTGTAGCTGGTGCCACATATATATTTGGAAAGAGTGGAGGTCTCATACTGTACACCTGGCCAGCTAATGACAGACCAAGCACAAGGACAGACCGTCTTGCTGTGGGCTTCAGCACAACAGTGAAGGATGGCATTCTTGTTCGGATTGACAGTGCCCCTGGACTTGGTGATTTTCTGCAGCTGCACATAGTGAGTACAAATAGGCCCATCTCTATGCCAGACCTGGGCTTCTCTTAACTGAATATGCATTTGAAGAATACTGTTACTCTAAAAAAGTGTGTGTCATGCTCTGGCTTTCTGTATCTTCAGCACTCATCAAATTAATCGCTCTTAGGTAGTTCTTTAAGATTTTTGTAGAATTACTGACTGGGATGCACAGGGAACCAAGTCCTGGTGCCAGAAAAAAGGGGGCAGAGGGGCAACAAACCAACCGAACAAAACCCTATGAGATTCAATAGCAGTAGGATTTATTAAACAATTGTAGAAATATTTGTGGCAGTGCTAATCTGCTGTGGTATATGCATAGTCATGAATACAGCTGAATTTATGGTGCAGAGTATTGCTTATTCTCTGAAATCAAAGAATGAAGTGGTTTGGTGTTGTTTTTGTCCTCAGCGAGAAAGGTGACAACTTAAGAGATCTTAAAGTTGACACGACTGATGCTTGCTTTAGCAGGGTAGTTCAAAAGAACAAGAATTTGATATTCTTAGCAAAACATGGCTTTGCAAGAAGAAAATAGACTTTTTTTTTGAGAACAAATATTATAGGGAAACTTGAGTGAAGATGGCCTTAGGGAGAGTCAAGTTCTTCGAGAAAATGAGAACACCAGAATTAGAAACTTTTGGAGTTTTTTATTTTATGATGCCCTGAGAGTAGGAGAGGTGGTTTGTTTTGTTTCCTTTGCAAACAAAGTAGCCAAAAATTTTCCTAGAGGTAGAAGCTGGTCATGTTGCTCAGTGCTCAGATTATTTCCGATGTTTTATGCCTTAATTCATGGTGGACAGGGAATGGGCCATTTACAGGTGTTGAATGACCTGGGGAGTTGTTGACACTTCACAGAAACTTGAAGATAGGAGTAAACAGGAGGAATGCCAGGGGACAAAACAGACCTAATGTGAATGACTGAGGGTCTTAATCTGCTGCTGGAGTTTGCCACATTCAGAATTATGCTGAAACACTGGGAAAGTTGCAGAGTGGTTTTGAAACAAGAGTCGGGGCGAGTGCTCATTGGCAGCATTTTAAGTGGTTTTATTTTGGATTTTATTGTAAAATTCAGATTTGTTTGAATGGGTTAGAATATGACCTTGATTCATCAGACAGCCACCAATTCTGTTTTCTCTCCAAATATTTAGTTTGTTTTTTGTGCTTGAATGAAAGATCAAATTCTGGCGCGCTTTTTTTTTTTTTTTTTTTTTTTTTTTTTTTTTTTTTTTTTTTTTTTTTTTTTTTTTTTTTTTTTTTTTTTTTAAGAAAAATATGTTTTCTTGCTCTCTTAAAAACAAAATGAAACCCAGAAGACTTTGTAAAACTGGACAACGTTAAGCCTATTGGGTTGGAATTCTGTAACTCACATTAAGTGGTTGGATATGTTTGAGCAAGAGAATGTGTACTCTTCAGACAATATGATACATGTAAAATTCTGTCACTTAACTGGAAAGCTGTATGCCCAGATGTGAGGAGAGGGGCAGAGATATGAATTTGTTCAGTCTTAGAAAAAGAAATCTGAGATGGGATCTTGTTGCTCTTGGCTGCCTAGTGGAATGTTACAGAGACAATGGAAGTCAGGCTCTTCTTTGTGGTAGTCAGTGGAAGGGAGAGGGGAAATGGACACAAGTACTAAAACAAAAATTTTAATCCTGTTTTAAGACAAGAACTTGCACAATAAGACTTTTCAGCATTAATGATGAAGACACATGGTTTTTCTCTGTATCTTGATCTCAAATATTATCAACTGTACCCGTAAAATTGAGTCCAACTGAACTTTTTAATGAGTGGGTTTTTAACATTATAACCAATTTTGCTAGATTAGTTGAAACAAAGCAAACAAATTGAACCTGAGGTGTAAGCATTCATAAAACGAAAACAAACAAACAATGACAAAACCTAACCCACACGCGCACACACAAAACCACCAAACATGGTTTTCTCTTTCTAGTCAGTTTTGGAAAGGAATGGAATGAAAGTTCCTCTACATCCTCCCAACATATTTTGTTGAAACTACTCTGAATGGCATGTTGCTAGTTTCAGATTATTTCAGATATCTAAATCAAAGCTATTAATTGTTGTTGATATTAACGATAAAAGTTCTGTTGAGTGCTTCTTGTGTAGTTTGCCCAATTTTATCCCTGAAGATGTTCGCTAGCAGCAAATATAGAACTAGTTCATCTTTAATTTCTTCCTTGCTTTTGTGGTCAGGATGGATTAGGAGGATTTGCCAGTCATTCATGAGGAGCAAAGGCACGCTGCTGTGCTCTTCTCAGTATGGTATTACTGTTCATTCCATATATCACTGACTCTACCTAAATATTCACATAAAGAATGTAGTCAGAGATTCATGCTGTTATACACAATAGAAAAGTTGAAGAGGAACTTTTAAAGCATTATTGGCTTCTTGAATGTCTGTAAGACTTTGTTATCTCTGGTTTATGGTTCAAAGTCACAGAAGTGAGCTTACATCAGGATTATTGTGGAAAAAGTTGAAATCAGAAATGAAAGGTGAATCTTGAAATGACACTTAAAATGCAAGCCTGTATAGGACCTCTCAGCAAAATGCATGCAAGCTTTCCATGAGACCAAGATCTTTCATAACTAACTGAAAACTACTGCATGCTTTATGCCGTCGTGTTCAAAGATTCTGTCCGTCTTCTTTTCTTCAAAATCTTGTCCTTCCATTCGACCATATTCAAGTGTCAAGAGAAAAAAAGGCAGTATGGATCAAATAATAATAGAAATATGGGAGAAATAACTTTGTAGATCAGAGCTATGAAAGCAGATTAAACTGATAATAACATAAAGCTTTAAAAATGAAAATACTTAAACCATAAAGCAAATGGTAGGAGAAAGAGGAAATAGGTATTCAAACAACGAGACCAATGTTAATGTATTTTATTTTATATATATTAAGCAACTTGACTTTTTCAGGAGCAATTCTATTCAATAATAATAATAACAATAAGGAAACTGACAGGGATTTTCCTGTATGAATATTGGGGAGGCCTCTTCTTCTAGGGCCTTTCTGGGTAGTCCAGTCGTGGACTTTATTTTGGATGCTATTTGCTGGGTTCTGACCTCCTCGCACTTCCCTGGGTGTTCTGTTGGTGATAACAGATGACACAAGCCACCTGGTGATCATTCTTTTTTAATGTGCGTTACTAAACTAAAATTCAATCCGAAAGTCATAGTGTACACTATGTTTTATCAAGATCTGATACTATTTTAAAGCTTGTAAAAGTGGCTCATACTCTGCTAACTTTTTAATAGTTTGCCTGCTTTTTTTGAGCATCATGTATGTTCTGGAGTGTTCATTACAATCTCTATTTGTAAAACTTAGAGTAAAAAACTAATACCTTATCAACAAGTTACACATTTGCATTTGCTTGTTTAATTTATGGCCATTCTGTTTGGATTCATTTTTTAATTATGAGTTTTTCAGATACTGTGTAAATTTATTGACTAAGGCATCTGTTTTATATGACAAAAAATTATAGCCTCAGAAACTATTTTCTCTTCTGATTTACAATGAAGTGTAAACTGACAGCCCTGTGAAAATGGATGGCATACCATCCAGATCAATGGTGTATATGAAGCACAAGGTGTTTGTGTGAACAGACTGTAGCATGTGGAATGAGTGTTGTTATAGCATCATATCCATCCTTATGAGATTTTTTTTTTCCTGACAATTCATTCAAAGCACCAAGTTCAGACCTGTACCAGAAAATTGCTTTCCGCAATGGATACTTAAAAGGCTACACATGTGAGTTGTGGTTGAGTGTTTCTATATGTTAATTCACCTTACACTACGAGACCTATTTTGTGATTTACAACATGCAAGAGTCTTCATAGAAACCAAATGGGGAGAGGAAGACAGCTGCAGATGATGATGGTTATCATTCTTGTCATGACTATGGAGTGAGAAATCACCCATCCATGTGCACTGCTGGTTTATTTTGCAGTCTTTCATTTTTGATGTGCGTTGTAAACTGACATCTCACCTCTGGCTGTTCAGAATGGTATTGTGAGACCGGTCCAGATTCTGAATTGCTTGTAAAAAATAAACTCTAGGTTTGGGCAAAAATGTTGGTGATTTTGGGAAGAGTTTTGCTGAAGTAGACCCAAGCTAATGGGGATCCATCACTTAACACTAGGCTTCAACTGAAGGCTGCAGGATTTGATGTAGAACATTCTGATTCTCAAGCAATACATAAGTCTTCCCTGAGTTACACATGGCATTGCTAAATGAGAATGAGTACAAATGGAAGAAAATGTATGTGTACATTCTGCTAAATTTGTTCAGTTATGCTCTGATTGCCCAAAGTCTGTGTTTGGGTTTTATGGTTGTGGAGACAATTCTGGCTCCTCAGTACAAAGTCTCCTGGAGAGCAGATATAGAAGCGGCAGAAGAATTGGAATCAGGAGAAGGATAGCCACAAACAGTGTATGATGAACTGAAGAGCTTAAGGGCTATACTGAGATAATAAATGGAGGCAAAATATAAAGCAGTTTGTCTTTTACTCTTCTGTAACCAAAATCACCTTGATGCAAAACATTTCAGCCTTTCTTAATCCAAATTCAGAGTGGGCATTAAAAAGATTACATTTTTATACCCAAGAAAGTAGAAATAAGAGGGTTTCCTTAAGACTAGCCTTTTTTATTTTGCAAGCAGTATACCAAGAGAAGCTATAAGCCATTAAAAAAGTGGGTGATCTGCTTTTATCTCCTGTCTTGTGTTTTGCTTATTTTATTATAGCTACCTTTACTGTCTTTATGGTTACAGTGTTCTCTTAGTGTGTGTTTCACCATGTTAGACCTCCTTTTTTTGTTGTTGTATAGAACTCTTAGTTTGAGTTAAATTTTTTTGAATACAAATAATTTCACTCCACCATATTTTGATCTTGTTTGTATTGATGTGCATTCAGAATAGTGCTATTGTTCTTGCCTTTTACAGGCATTAAACCAGTACAGAGTATTTGAGTTTGATACAGTTCTTGGAGTACACCAGAAGTGGCTAAGCATCAATGTCTCATAAACAATTACCAGTTCCAGAGTGTTTAATACCCACATGGCAAACATATAAGACTTCAGCATTGTTATTTTAGCTGAAAGAAGCTATATCTAAACGAGCCTCAAATCTGAGGTATGCGTGTCAGTGGCTGTTTTGTCAGCTGGTGTAAAATTGCCACGGATTTGTCCTTTTTTTTTTTTTAATGGAAGAATTCTATTTAAACACTTAAGGATCCTGTCCCCAAATGCCCTCACTCTTTTCCTGTCCTTTTCTAAACTCTTTGCGTCTACGAAGTCCCATGTGTTTGTGCATGCTGCATTTATTATTCCCTAGAGCACAGAAGAATTAGTAAAGGAAAACTAATTTGAGAAAAGAAAATGGACCTTCAGTTTTCAAACCAGCTTTAAAATGTGTTATTTTTACTTATGTTTTTGCTTTGAAAAGGTAGTTAAAATCCATTTTTAATGTATTTGAACAAGTTCACATTATGCATATGAATAGTCTCTTTCTCTTCACCAACTAGCTCTCAGGAAGGAGTCTCTGTGGTAGGAGATCACGAGTTGAGACTAAACCTTTGAAGATTAAGGAGGTTTTCACCCCACCATGCCTGTTTATGGCTGCACCATTTGGCACTATGCCCCATCAAGTTATCTCAGTGACTTTCTGAGCTTCAGTCCCTGTTCTGTTGCCGGTGTCTACCAGGTGTATGAATGCATGTATGTAGCCAAATGGTGCGGGCAATGGCGCGCTGATGTCCTGTGGCTAAAGATGATGCATTTTAGATCCCTAGCTCCATTCAGGCAGTGAGGAAGCTCAGTGCTTTGATACAGAGATTGATTAACTCCTCACTTAGTGACAGTCTGTACATAAATTTTAGTGGTTTTGCTGTTGTTATTGAAGGTTGTGAAGCTGATTAGAGATATGGAAAAAAGAGCTGGTAGGGCAATGTTAGCATGAATGGTAAAATTTCCAGCTGGACCACAAGTTAGCCTGATTAGAGTCGCAAACCTGAAAATTATCTTGGGGCTTTGGCTCTGCAGAACAGCTGAATTCAGCTGGACAATAGAGAGTGAAAATTAAGAATTGGAGGAGGTAGAGGAAGAATCAATGAGAAGTTACATGGGTAAATTTGTGAAACCTTGCTTAAAGATATGGGTTACTAAATACACTACCTTTGCTGATTTAGAAAAGAGCTTTGCTGCATCATCAAGGAAGCAGACTTCTACTTAAATGATCATGATATGGTACAGTGGACAGAATTAACAGCATTTTTCAGAATACATGCCTGCCAATTTTAGTGTTGTACATCTTGCAAAGTCAGACCCTAGTACTTTGGTTTAAGTGCAGAAATAAAACATATGTTCCTATTACAAGCAAAAATCTTAATGAGCTTGCTTATGGAAGAGGTTCATCCCTAAATATGTACCCTCTGTTTAAAATACATTCTGAGGCTTGGAACTTGTTTAATTTGTGAAGGTTTGTCTTAGGATTTGTTGTGGTTCTATGAATTGCTATTAGATGTTAAATGATCAAATCTGAGTCTCTCACAGTATCTATCCAAACACACCGTATGGCAGTAAATGTTTTGTAATTGCTTGTACACTGCAAAAACAAATACTGTGTTTTGCTTAATAATTATTTTACTGTCTCCTGTGACTGTAATGTTTATGTAGAATGTGTCATCTAGGGCTAGCTTATATATTATAATTTCAGTAAAACTTGAGCTGAATTGCCTTTACTGTTTTCAGTACTTCCTTTTACTATTTGATAACTAATAATTGAGATTTTCACATTTTGTCACACAGTCTTGTCAGTGAGTGAGTAAACAAGGAAATCCTGGGACATTTTTTGATGCTGAGAAAACTTAAATTTTTGCTTCTTAATGTTTTTATTTTAAATACTAAATACAACAGAGTGAAGTAGTGTGGGATTTTTTTTCTGTCTGGGTTGAAGAAGGAATCATAGATTGGTTTGTGTTGGAAGAGACCTTAAAGATCATCTAGTTCTAACCCCCCTGCCACGGGCAGAGACACCTTCCCTAAACCAGGTTATTCAAAGCCTCATCCAGCCTGGCTGTGAACACTTTCAGAGATGGGTTATTCACGACTTCTCTGGTCAACCTGTTCCAGTGCCTCACCACCCAGGTTGCTTCAGAAACCCACACTATCTCCAGTGAAGTTATTTTCTTGAAATAATCAAGACCTGAAGGAGATAAGTGTGTGTTTTTTTAGTATTGAGTCTGAAAGATACTAAAATCTTTAAATTTCTAGACTCTAACAATTGGCAATATAGATTTTTGTTCTTTACAAGAAGCACCAAACTTACAAGCTTGTCCAGGCTAACCCATCTTCTCTATGCTTGCATAAATTGCACTAATAGATTCTAAATTAAGTCTTTTTGTAATTAAAGCCTTTATCACCTTCTCCATGTTTGCATCAAAAAAGTAAAATAAAATTCTTGATCTCCATGTTAATGGATAGCAGCAGGGTACGATAATAACTCACTGTGCATTCAGACATACGGAGTACTACTCAAAAGCAATTAAACGAGGGCAATTGTCAGTTCAATTTACCCCAGCTTGGTATCTGATGTAACCTTCTCATCAAAGGTTAACAACTGTTTGGTACTACATCAATTACAGTGAAATGAATTGTTTCTCTATTAAGCCTTCAGGAAGAACATCTTAAACAGGAACATGTTATTGAATCTTACTAGAAAAATATAAACTTGATCTAATCCAAACTATGTTACACTTTAATTTTAAGGGATTTCAAAACTGAGTGCAGGGAAAATATAACTTGATCGCTGGTATTCAGCTGACTGAGATGAAAATGTTCTAGAGCACATAAAAGACTAGTCCTGCACAGTTTTACATGGGAAATGAAAGGCAATGCTGCCTTTTCCTATTCTACCAGGGCACTGCACAGAGGATTTTGAGGAGAAAGTGCATCGAACTGGAATTGGGCTGGAAATACAACAACCCAGTGCTTATGACTTTCTCTGACCATAAATTTTCAAGAAAGGGGCACAATTCTTATTCAGTAGCATTATCTTAACAGTTATTATCATGCCTAAAACATACATATGCATTTAACTTTAAAACAGCTGTACAATCGCAATACATCACAATATTTCTTTGAAAGGTACACATGAACATCCTTAGAAAATGAGAAAATTAAGTCCTTAGAGATTAAATAATGTAACATGTTAAATGATGTAGCTGTAGCTGTTGCCTCAGAATTTGAGCTAGCTGGCTCTTAGACTTTAGTAAAGCATTTGACACTGTTTCCCACAGCATTCTGCTGGAGAAGGTGGAAGCTTGTGGCCTGGATGGGTGTACTCTTTGCTGGGTAAAGAACTGGCTGGGTGGCTGGGCCCAAATAGTTGTGGTGAAAGGAGCCAAATTCAGTTGGCGGCTGGTCATGAGTGGTATTCCTCAGGGTTCAGTATTGAGGCCAGTTCAGTAATTTTGCAGACAACAACAACTTGGGTTGGAGTATTGATCTGCTTGAGGGTAGAAAGGCTCTGCAGAGGTATCTGGACTGGTTGGATCGTTGGGCTGAGGCCAGTTTTATGAGGTTTGACAAGGCCAAGTGCTGGGTCCTGCACTTGAGTCACAACAACCCCAGGCAGTGCTATAGGCTTGGAGAAGAGTGGCTGGAAAACTGCCTGGCAGAAGAGGACCTCAGGATGTTCGTCGACAGCTGGTTGAATATGAACCAGCAGTGAGCACAGGTGGCTAAAAAGGCCAACAGCATCGTGGTTTGTATCAGAGACAGTGTGACTAGCAGGACTAGGGAAGGGATCGACCCCTGTACTTGGCACTGGTGGGGCCCCACCTTGAATCCTGTGTTTAATTTTGTGCTCTTTGCTACAAGAAAGACATTGAGGTGCTGGAGAAAGTTCAGAGAAGGGCAATAAAGCTGGTGAGGGACCTGGAGCACAGGTCTGAGGGTCTCTTCCAAGCAAAATAAGTCTGTGATCTTTTCTTAAATCAAAAGGTGTCTCAGTGCTTCATTCACCATCCTGAGAGAGTGGTTGAAAACCAACAGGTAGGGCTGGGTAGTGGCCTTGCAAAGCTGCTGTTGCCAACATCTTCTGCTATTGCCCACAACATATGAGGACCAATTTCACAGCAGCAGGTGGTGTGTGGTGGGTTTTTTTTGTTGTTGTTACTTGTTTTTTCCTCTTCATTTCAATGCTGATGGGGCCTGCACTTGCTTAGCTTGTGTGTTGTTGAGATCAAGGCTGAAGTGGTATTATTTGTGCTAATAAGCCTCTCCTGTTAGTTAACCTTTCAGTACATAAAGCATGATTGAACTGAAAGCTTCCTGCTGTTTTGAAAGGCTTTTATGTTAAATACATGATACAGGCATTTTCCTCTTCCATCTACTTATGTAAAAGAAGTGGGATGGGGAAGACTGCAAACACGTAGTCTGAAACTCAGTTGAAGTAAAGCTTATGTAGTGTGAAAGCTCTATTAAATATCTTGGCATATCTTTTTCTGCTGCATTTAAATTCTTGGTGCTTTGTTTAAGCTATGTGTAGCCTACAGAAAGAGACTGACAGCCTCATATAGCTGCTATAATTTGGGCCAGTATAAAGCATCAGCTATATGTTTTTGCCTATACCTGATAACCAAGTATGTTACTAGTTCTGACTGTCCAAATTCACTTTCAGTGCACACAGCCCCTGTTTTAGCTTATTCTTTATTCTGGTCAATTACTGGCGTCAGCAGTGCAGTTTCTGGAAGCTGGGAGATAGATGTTGTTAAGCATGACAAAGAAAAGTATCTTACGCTGACTCAGGCTTCCTTTGCTATCTTATCATGTCTCTCTTATTCTATTATTTTTAGACAATCTCATCTGAAAGCCAGTACCATGTACAGGATGTTGGGTTTTGGATAATTTTGGATACAAATCCTTTAGTATGATGCTGCTGAGCCTTAAAGAGTTGGAAGGATTAATCTGTTCTGTAGGGAATTATATCATGCTTCTAGTCTACTATTTTAACTAGCAATAGGAGGAATGAAATCCTCTAATTTTTCAGGCATTTTCCACTTGTTTAAGGGCAAATGACCTAGTCGGTGTCTTTGGGTGCACAGCTAAAACAATTTTTACATTCTTGTTATCTGCAAGTTACCCTTTCATAGATGGCATATTGTATCCCAAATATATTTAGAAAGACTAGGCCCTCAATGGGCAATGATCTTTTGGTATAATTCAGGTGATCAACACATGCTGCAGCATTGCAGATAGAAGTGAGTGTGTCTCCACAACGAAACAGAGAGTTTATTACAAAATTTCAATAGTAGCAAATGGATTTGCTCATATAATGAGCTGAGCAATATGTGTAAAAAATTTGGGACTTACTGAAAAGTAAGCTATACAACCAGAGGGATGTCAAGGAGAGAGGCAGGGGTTCCCTTTGGGTGCTGTTTTCTGTGTGGTGTTGCACCAGGTACTGAAGAGCTGGGCAAGAAAAGTCATTTTGAGAAGGATTTCTGATGTTGTGGAGTGTGTAAGCTTACACTCCACAGCATCCAGCATCCCGGGGAGTGTGGGGCTGTCAGCACCTTTCTGCAGATAATGGTTTTACAGAACTACTGCATTCAATCACTGCTAAGACTTGATTTTGCACTCTTACAGTTTTTAGAGGGTTTTACAAGAGGAAATTAGTCCATTGTTCTGTTACACTGAAAGGATTTTTCCTGTGATGTTGTTAAATCTAACTGTACTGATTCGTCCAATTGTGAGAATGGATGATTTTCTTCTTGCATTTATTACTTTAAAGAACTTATATGTCCTTTCATGTTCTTACATGTGCAAGTCTTCTCTGTTGCTTTTAATGCAGAAATCTTAGTGTTGTGCCTTTGCACTGTGTTCTTGTCTTTGCACTGTATTCTGTGCTTCTGTGGAGAAGGGAAGGTGGTTGTGGTTTCTCATTTATATTTCTTACAATTTTAACATACAGGAAGCCAAATTAAATATCGTCCTCCTACAATGGTTACTGTTACCTTATTTTTTTCAAATGACATGAGCTCTATTTTGGTTCGAGTCTATATGAAAAAGGTATGTAGTTCAGACTATCTCAGAAGTTAGAAAACTGTTTTGCTTGAAACTGATTTTAAAATCTTCATTGGTTTGCATTCTGATCAGAATTTGTTTCCTGTGTAACAAACATGATTGCTTTCTGATGGGAAAAATAATTGTTTAGTTTTGGAGCTTCCCAAGTGGATGAGGTTTTCAGGGTTGCTGGCTGTGCGTCTTAATTTAGGGAACACAGGGCAGGGAGGGGACTATATCAAGGGGACATCAAGCCCAGTCCCCTGCCCTCACGGGCAATTGCACTGTTGCTTCCTCTTTCCTGGCTGTATGAGATATATCGCATCTCTTCCAGTTTTCTGTTTCTGCCATTTCTCTTGAAATGCTGTTCTGAAATTAGATTTTTCGTACCATTTTTAAGTTTAACTTATTTTCCAATCTATATGTATTCATATATGTCAATTTAACCTTTGCTTGTTTTGTGCCAACATCACCCTTCAGCTCTGCTCTGTTTTTTAAGTTTATCTGTCAGTCGCATTTACGCAGAATTGTATTGCCTGTGCTTTGTGGCAGCAATGCCCCCCCCACCAGCCCCACAGGCACTTCTGGGCAATCTGTGTAGCACAAATTATTCTATCAAGAAGATATACCAGGGCTAATGCAAATTCAGATGTGCAACTCCACAAGTTGCAGCTTCAGGCAGCTTTCAATGCTTCTGCTCCTGAGAATGTTCAGCTATGTTCAGGAGGATCTATTCGCTCAGCTGCAGCACTGGATAAGCATTGCTACTTTCTTATAGACCCAAGTTGGGTCTTTGCATGCTGCATTTGGGTATTTTTGTACCATATATTTGGTTCTGAGCTTGGTTGGCTTTGTAGACCCAGCTCAGTGCATCTTCACACAAACGTTATCCAGTCACATTTATGTCAAACTGCAGTGGTACAATCAGTTTAAAGCATGCATTCTCAACCAAAGGCTTCATTCCCTTCCAATGTGGTGGTATTCAACATAACTTCAACACTTTGTATATGTACTTCTTTTCTCTGAACACTTCTATTTTTCCAGGTTTCAGTGGCGGCTGGCATTAAATGATAATGCTGGGTTAGAAGGGAGAGAGGCTGTCCTCTGGTTTCCTGTTGTCAGTCTAGGAAATAAGCATTTTGACACATTAGATGACATGTTGGCTCAGGTTATAAAACCTGTATCAGAGAGAACATCATGTGATATGTAGTCTGGAGCCTTGCAGTGATTCCCAAGATGGTTAGTGATGGGCTTGTGAACTTGTGACTAGAGAATGGTAAATCTGGCCTTTGAGATAATTAAAAAGACATCACTTGTAATGTGAGCAGCTGTACTGAAGGATGATCGCTGCTCTTTGGGGACAGAAGGTAATACCTTGTTGCACACAATTTCGAAGCCCTGCACCCAATATTGATCTACTTTGGCCGTGTCTTAACATCCCTTAATCAGTGGCACAATGTATTTCCAACTTGCCCTACTCCTGTCCCCCTCCTCTCACCACAGGTATTTGTTAGCAAACTCATTTAATGTCATTATTGAAAAACTTAGGTTACAAAATTGGCTATGAAAAGAAGTAATATGTAGGAAAATGAGACCTTTATAGAGGCATAGAGAATGAGTATTTTGCATTTAAAAATGTAGGAATAGGCAAGAAGAAGGAATGTGAGCTCTTTAGCCCACTTCATTTACATATTCCATAGTGCTTTCAGTGTTGTTCTCCACACAACTCCTGATCTTAATCTGATACACATCATAGTGACTGAAGTGATGATAATCCAGTAGACTTCTTGATATTGTTACAGTGAGAGGTATGTGGTACCTGATTCTCATTTCTTTCTTCTTTGAATGAAACATCTTGAGCAGAAGTGGCAAATTCTAGTTTTTAAATGACTTTAAATATATCAAGGTTGTTATTGTTGAAGCAAATTTTTATTTCTACAGAGGTATTATGAGTGCATAACCCCTTCATTAGCATTCATGGAATTGTGCTAGAATTTGGCTTATGGTGTGTGTTCCCCAGTACTTGCTGAAAGAAGTTCCTGGTTTGGAGCTGCCCATGAATGTGGCACTGATGGTTGCTGGTTCCTTGGATGCCAAAGAAAACAAAAATTCAGCTTTTTACAGAAATTTCTTATCTTTCACATCTGCATTTCTGTGTCAAAAGCCACAGATTTCCTGGGAGGGTGAATTGCACCTTTACCAGAACTGCAGATACAGTAAGTGATTTGGGGGTGAGGAGGTCATTCTTATCACCCGGGCAAGGCCAGGTCCAAGGAATGCATTTAAGCTAGTCGAAGCTCAAAGCTTTAGCTGCTGAGCATAGTTCAGTGCTTTTTAAGAAGTCATTAATTTTTAATGTTGATGTGTTTTTTGGACTGCAGTGCAACTAGAACAAATTCTTTGTGCTCACTGCTTATTGGAATAGGCGATGAGTTCCTGAAACCAGGCAATTGTTGGGCAGGATAAGTTCATCTGCAGGTCTGTGCTCTCTGGTGGGATTGTTGCTTTCTGTCTTTATCAAGTGTGATGCCTAGTGGCATTGCCTGTCTTCGTTTGAATTATATTTTTGCTAAATGGAAGGGTGAAGGGACAATAGTTGCTCTTGTTGCTTGCTTAAAATATGAACAAAGAAAATTACTCCCTGCATAATGTGGGACTTTCAGTTTGTATTGCCTGGACTAAATAGCCCGTGGTCCAATGCACTATCTTGGGTGTATAAATTAGGTCCAGAGATGACTGGAAGCATTATGAATTCTAGCATAAACGGGCAGATCTCTGCAAAAGTAAATTAATCTGCTGCAAATATGTTTCATCCACAGATGTGAATACAGCTTGTTTAAATGGTACAGGGAGAAGCAAGAGAGGGGACTGCACAGCCATCTGGTTGTCTCTCATCATACATGTAAAACCATGTATTGGGTGTGAATGGCAAGGTGGCTGCAGGGTGGTCTCGGTGGGACAAGACCAGGAGCTGCTCAGTGCCAGACTCAGCTGCCTCCAAAATGGGCCCACCACAGGACACAGCTGAGCCCATCAGCCAAGCCAGTGGTGTTGGTGAAAGCACATTAAAGAGAGGGCAGAAAATGCCAAGAAGGGCAGTGGGGGAGGTGATAAACAGCAGAGGTAACAACAAGGTGAGAGGAGGAGAAGGAAGTGCCCCATGGCAGAGCTGATATCCAGTGCAACCTGTGGAAGATCCCATACTGCAACAGATGGGTATTCCTAAAGGAACTGACCAGTGGAGGGTCCATGCTGGAGCAGGGAAAAAGTGTAAGCAGGAGGGAGCAGCAGAGAGAAACTGCTGTGTACTGACCTTAACACAACGCCCCCACCCATTGCACATTTGTTGCCGCACTGAGGAGCCTGAGCGTAACTTGTGTCCATAGCAAGGGGAGAGGAGTCTGCAGTCAAGGTTGAGGCTGAGCCTAGAAAATGGGGAGGAGTCGTATTCTACATATATTTTAATGTTTGTCTTTCTGTTTTCTGCTAACCAAACACAATAAATAAATATACATTAACTGGTAATAAATTCATTTCCCCAAGCTGAGTCTGTTTTGCCCACAACAATAACCGGTAAGTCATCTCCCCGTCTTTGTCTTGACCCATGAGTGTTCTCGCTCCTGTTCTCTTTAGCAGAAGGGAGGACAAACTAGAAAGGGGTGTGAGCAAGTGGCTGGGTGGGGGTTTGGCTACCAGCCATGTCCGAGCCACCACCAAGCATTAGGGGTACAGTTTTGTGCAAATGGGGAGGGTAAAACTCCTTGACTTCTTTTGTTGGTAAACCTGATCCTTCCCATTACGGCTAAGTTTGACACTGAAGAGTGCTTTGAATCTAAAACTGCTTCTTTTAAAATGAGGAAAGAAATAGGTCAAGATAGCTAAAGGTGTCTGCCTTAAAAACAGTAAATTTAGTCTTCAAAGGTTCACCACTGTGTCTCATGCTGACCAGGTTTGTGCTGCTGCTTATGATCTGTGTGCCCTGCCTACCTTCCCATGTCAGAGCTGTTTGTTAATAGACTATAGATGGCATGCTTGGAAATGTGCAGTTATAAGGATGAGCAGCAAACTGACTCTTTAGGCAAATTTAGATGAAGCCATGGAATCTAACTATACTCATTTAATGCTTTAAAAGAATTTAGAAACCCTCACAGGACCTGGAATTAGTTTTCAAAGTATGGAAAGACTACTGTTTGAAGGTAAAAGAGTGCTTTATTGTACTAATATAAACAACTCTGTTGTCTGACTTTAATGAAAGTGCTTTGATTATTCTTGATAGAAACAGACTATTCTTTTGAGAATTTTCCTAGAGATCAATATTAGGTCTGAAACTCACAACCCTGGTAGTTTTTGTTGTTGGATTTCTCTGTTACATATGTCCTTTATGTTTGATTGACAGAATTATCTAAGCATGGATAAAACCAGCATAAAGAAGCATGCCATACAATTTTAGCCCATGCTTCTGAATGCATGGTACTCTTTCTAGAACTTGTGCAAACCTATTGTCAGTTTCTATCCCCATGTGTGGAATGCTGAGGGCATTCAGACCTTGGGAGCTCATTGACATGACAAGTGGTGTCATTGAAAGGGTACCAAGCCAAGGAGAGGTATGAATTAGTATAGATGGAGAGAGGATAGCCTTCAAAATGTGGGGTTAAGGGGACAGTATGGTCCATTTGGAATGAGGGTGAAATGGACATTTCTCAAAGATCTGCCAGGGAAGTACAAATTAATTTTAAAATGGTCCAGGCCTTCCTGAAATATTATACAAAGAGGAGTTAAGGTGTAAAACAGTGGTAAAGGTCAGCAGAAAAGTATATGCAAGCAATAACTTAAGCCAAGTGGAATGTAGGATAAAAGGGGATATAAGATTAATATGATGATTGGATATCTTCTGTAAAATATCTCTAAGCCTTTGCCTTGGACAATGGTCTATAGGCTACACTGACTAATCAAGCACTGGAATACCTCGGGGAGAGTTGCCTCCTGAGGATAAAAGCTGAAGATTAGAACATGCAGAGTATTATTAAAGATAAAGTTTGTTCTCTAGGTTTCTGATACAAAAAGGAACTGAATTTTTTTCTGAAGTAGAAAGTTTAATAATGCCTATTCAACAGAAGGTGTGGTGGTTTTTTATTAGGTAGGCTTAGATTATTTTTAACAACCTTAGGGGGAGGAATATGATGTCATTTTGCTAGTTCCTTACAATATTGTATGCAGTTTATTGGAAAATGGCTACTACAATATGTGATGTTACATAACAAACTTATAATCATTCAAATTAGAAGGTAAAACTTAGCTATAATGCTGCGAAAAATAACCCAAATAAGATGAAAAGCATCTTGAGGTTTTGAAAAATGGCAACTGAAAGATACTGTGCAGCTAGGAGTAATGAAGAATGCTGGAATGGGAAAATACCAGGATAATCATAATCTCAAGACAGCTTCTGTGTCGCATTTCCCAAGTCTTTCTCCCTAATTCTACAGTTAACAAGTGATGAGAATTTTACTGCTTTGTATAAGTGATGATTTCACAACTGAGTAGGCTTTCATCTTTAATGTGGTAATAAAATCTTAATATAAATTGTTGAAAAGGCATGTTTCTATTAATATTTCTTAATTAAACATTTTTCTTCAATGATGGATTTATTTTGCAGGGGAAATAAATTTCACATATGTGAAGACAATTAATAGGAGCTCTGCTTTACTTTTCTGAAGATTTTTTTCTCTGTTGGTATTCTGACATATTTTAAAGGTGGCTATGATTATTCAAAAATACCTGTCTGTGGCAAACACCTGACACGTCCTTTATATCTTAGGATGTGTAGAGTGCTTTGACTGATATATTTACTTGAAAATTTATCAAGTGTTGCTGTAACTTTTCTTTATAAAAAATGCAAACCCTACATAAAAACCTTCTGTGCCTCATGGTTCAGTGCTTCGTTACCAGCAACACTCAGTGACTCAGATGCAAGACCAGAGCCCACTGCAATGTAGTGGTCAAGAAAGTTTTGGAAGTGGGAAGCAGTTTCATCTTCTGCCTTCTATCACCTTGAATTTGTCCTTAGAAGTGTCCTGTCTAAAAATGCATTTGACGTTTTCCTAGTTTGCTTGTGGGGTCTAGTCCTACAACCAGAGTAATACAGTTGCTAAGAGATGTCATGAGCCCTAAAAATGTCTCACTAGCTTATGAATGCTTCTGGATATGGGGAAAGAGAATAGTGGACCCACTGATTAATAATTGATAGCCTTCATTAATGGCTTCAGCCTTTGTAATTAACCTTCTGTTCCATCTGAAACACGTCTACATTTTCTGGTCAAGCACTCTGGGTGAGATACACTGAACTGTCAAAATGAAATATGAAGTGATGTGCTGGGAACTCCAGAACAGGTTACACACAGTACTGGGGGACTGAGACAAGCTCTGTTTAAAATTCACTGTTGTGTGCCAACTTCATTATGCACACTTCATTACATACATTTTAGATCAGTCCACCCAGAATGCCATGGCTGCTGTATATATGATAGAAAGGAGGATACTTACTGATCCTGGAATCCTTTCTAGAAGAGTCTTGGATGTGACATGATGGGGTGGGACCACTTATGTTGTGCACAAACCTTTCCGTGAAACTCCTGAGGCACAGTATTGCACAGTTACGTTCTTCCTCACCACTCACTTTTATCCGTCTGTTGACTATTCCTCAAAACATATATGACTAGCTTCCATGCCAGTTTCCAACTGTGAGATTTTAGAAAGAAGACCCAATTCCTACCCAGTACATGCACACACAGACAGTAGAGGCAGAGGAATACAAGGTCTACTACCAGCGTGGGTTATTGCTCACTCGGTGCCACTGAAAATGGGGACAAGAGAACTAGTAATTGCTGTGCCATCTGTCATTTAGTCTCACTGAGATGTTTCTGTATTTGTTTAAAAACAACCCTGTTGTTATGGTTAAAAATAAAAACCGTGGAATGGAGATTAGAAAAACCTGCTTCGACAACAATCATCAATGTGGCAATAATAGGAAAATATAAGGAAATGTACATGGGGAAATACCATCAACAAATTGAAAGAAACTCACCCCAGGAACATGATGTAAATTTATGGTAATTATCACTCGCAACTTCAGTCTGAGCTGAGTGTGACCAAAGCTGACCGACCCAAGTGTAGTTTAATGGGGAAACAGTTGATGCTTCAATAGGCTAAATGAAGAGCTGATTCAGGCTCCATTCAGAAAGAAGAGCTGGTTGGAACTATTGACATTTCTGCTTCTCTTTGCAATTATAAGAAACATTATTGCCACCTCTTGGAAGATGATTAAAATAATTGCCGTCTTTTTGTTCTCCTCCTTCAACAGCAATCACTGGGTGCCTGCTTCCTTCTGTGTCTTGATGTGTTATGCTTTGAATTTCTTTTGCTAGGGAAAAAGCTAGGATCAGCATAATTGGGCCATTTCCCTGTCACAGTGGTTTCCTTTTGAATCTTGTTACTCTCTGTGGGTTATAGTGAGGTCAATCATATTCAGTCAAACGGCTGAGCAGATAAAAAGTGTACTAGAACAATGTACTTGTGGTCCATGCAGGCTGGAGTGAAAATGTGGAAGGACAGTCTGGGCTAAAGGGGTGCTTTTGCTGGTTTTAGCAACACTTTACCTACTTAGGACTCGCACTCACCTGAATTTGTCCTGCAAAAAGAACATTTAAGTGGCCTTGTGACGTATGAGTCACCACTCATCAACATTAATACCATGCATGATGGCTCTCTGATGGTCATGTCAAAATTTAGCAACCCTCTACACTCATTTGCTGTCACAGGAAAGTATCTCTGTATATTCGTGCAATATCGTGGCACAGTGCTACTGGACTGATGCAAGGTGACCTTGCAGTATCATGCAAGTTGTTGCAACATCATAATGCAAAACTATCTCAGATTGATTCAGGGCTGTGACCCAGCATACTGATTATTGATTCACCATTTGGGTTCAGTCTCATACCTACTGTACCGTTGCCATCATTATTGACTCAGGAGCATGAGGCAAGGTCGTTCTCTGAGACACCACAGAGCAGTGTTGAGATCCACTCTCTGCATGTTGATGCAATGCTACTGTATCTGTTGTTACAGTCTAGTTTATCTCTTTATGGAGATTATCAGATGTTTGGGGCAAAGTTTGCTCTTGCTTGTAAATTATTAATATGACCTTATAAATTGAGTAATGCTTTAGTCTTATTACATACTGATGTTCACAACGTTATAAGCTCATTATTACTCTAGTGAGCTAAGCCCTGCCCTCATCTGTTGACAGTGTATCTCCATCTCTACTGTCACTATCAAGGCACACAGATACATTGGAAGATCATTATTAGGGATCAGAAATTTTAAAGTCAAGAGTTTCCATGGATTTGGGATGAATTTATTACTTTTATTAAATTGTTTTTGAGAAATTATTTTGAGAATTGTTTTAGTACAGGATGGTATTTTATATTTTCAAGCATAGCTCCTGTTGTTTTCAGTTGCAGCTGTGAACACTCAGTACTTCTGCAAATCATATCCTGGGGCCTGTAGTTGGCAAGTAAAAATGAATAGTAAAACAGTTCTGTTTACCTATTTTGAGTACCTGACTGTGCAAATACTCTTCTAACAGTTTTGTGTGTATAGTGTTTGCTCGGCTTTAACCAAAACAAGCAAACAAACAAAAAAGCTGAGATTCTACCATGGGACATCTCCAGGTTGTAACACAACTGGAATTTCAGCTGTAACTGCACTTTCTTTTGCTACTTGAGCTAACACGGTAACTAATGTGAATAGTGTTACTTTCTTTGTAGCTGTGATGTCCTAAAGATTAAAGCAGGATTTGTATGGTGATAATAACTTTTATTAGACTACCCAGCAGATTAATGCAAGCAAACCTTCGGGAAAATGGGGTTTTCTTCTTGAAAGCTGTAGTAAACTGACATTTTTTTGCCTGCTTCAGGATGTGAAAAAAGGATTTATATGTTCCAAAGATGTAACTTTCCTAGCTGTACCAGGTTGATCTAAGAAAAGATGCCACCTCACTTCATAAACCTTCCCAAGGTTGTCTTTTGTATAGAGCAATCACTTAAGTGAGTTGAGAGAATTAATTTGATCAGTTGCTCACAAATGTTTATTTAAAGTATAGAAATGTTGTGGTTCAAGAAGTCTTGGAGGTCTTCCTGATGCCAAAGAGGAAAAGTATTGAAGGAGCTGAGATTCTTTTGGGGGTAAGATTTCATGAAGCAAACAAGGCAGATGCACAGTATTGGAAACTTCAGCCTAAACATTTTTAATTATGCAACTGTAATAGCGCAAAATAAGTTTTAATGGGAAATGCCAAGCACCTTTATTGGGAAGAAGTCCATTCAGTAATAGTCTTTAATGTAGTAAAATGATCTGTTGATTTTATTCAACTTATCCCCTGATTCAGGCTTTGAGAAATCCTCATTAATTTTAAAGGTTGTGTGGTGATATTGTTTTACATCATAATATGATCTTGCAAGAGTATATGTCATATGTCAAACACTGGATTATGACATCAAATAAATTGGGTGAGTTGAACATCATGAGGACAAAAAGGCAGGGGGATATTTCTTCACATTGCTAATTAGCAGTGTTACAAAAGGATGCAGAGAAACGACAAGAAGTAGTTAAAGGAGGCTTTCGTAGTGATTTATTTACAGACGGCCTGAGGTTAGTTGAATATTTTTGACGCTAAACTGTGAGGTTATTTCTTGAGTTGCATAACTAGTCTTTTCAATAACATTAATTTCAACATCTGGAAATTGGTTGGGTTTTTTTTCCTATCGTCCTACAGTTTTAATTTTCTTTCTTGGGTTTTTATATTTCATTCACTTCATTTGTTGGCTCTTACTTTATGCAAGTCTTTGCCCCTTGCTCTCCAGAGGACTACACAGAAAAATATCTGCGTATGCCAGCTCACATTGTTAATAAATGAAAAAGCTATTTGGAAATATACCAGAAATCCCTGTTAGAAATACATGAATATAATTAATGAATAGGCCACAAAGTCTATCTGTTCTCCTGGCTCCAAGCAAACACCTCAGCCAAGGAGCGATGACTAACTTCGGCTAGAGTTTATTGGTATGTGTCTGATTTCGTGTGAAACCATATACATCGTATAACCACATAAGGTTAACACTCCTGTTATAGATGCCTATATCAGAATCTGGACCACTTTGTGCTAGATGCTACAGGACAGTCTGCGGTCCAAGTTGTATTAATTCAATAGCTGTGAATGTTCTATTAGTGTAAAGGAACAGGACTAGTCATTTTGCCCTCAAAACCATAGAGTTTTAGCTTGTCTGTGTTGGCTTGAGTGCACACATGCACACAACGTGGGAGCTTCAAAGACACATGGCATACATAGGAGGATGCAAAACAGGTCAGGTAATGAATACATGAAA
Source organism: Pampusana beccarii (assembly GCA_013399365.1). Classification (NCBI taxonomy): domain Eukaryota; kingdom Metazoa; phylum Chordata; class Aves; order Columbiformes; family Columbidae; genus Pampusana; species Pampusana beccarii. Next base: position 53,706 of record VWYH01002635.1, on the reverse strand, counting down.
TGTATTTGAGAAAGCCATCCTCTATTGTCAGCAGGGAGAATTGGATAGTATGCAGTTTTTTTCTAGCCTTTTTTTCCCACATAGCACTATAGATATTGTAACACTGCATGTGGGTGTAAAGTCTAACTGTAGCCCTAACCAGATCATTTAAAGTTGTATACATTGTTTCCTTCAGTAGCTCCATCTTTCATTCAAATGATCATCTGTTTGAACACAGTGGCAAACTATTTGAGGGGAAAAATACATCAAGTCTTACAAAGTGATTAATGATGATGGCGCTCAAAGATATTGATTACCTAGGATGTTGTATAGGTTAGGCAGGGTTTCTTACTATCGTTTTTGTCAGCTCCAGTATGTTTTCGTTTTGTCTTTCTGCTGTGGGGACAGCTGCATTAGACATTCAATCTTCAGGAACCAAATTCTATTGGTAACTTTGAGGTATTTTTGGGATGCAGATATTATCTGCAAGAAACCAAAAGGAAACCATTTTCCTGCCCAAATATATTTTAAAAAGGCTCAAATGCATCTATTCCCTCATGCATAATTCCCCTGAGATGAATTTGTAATTAATCACTTTAATAAGGAAGAACAGTTAAAACCTGGCTGAGGCTGTTATGCAGAGGCTTTTGAGTGATGAGACTATGTATGTGCAGAGGGGTATGTGTAGGGGGTGACATTGAGGGATAGAAGGCCTGAATATCTGAGGAAAATTATATTTTTAATAGAAGAAAATTATTATTATTCTGTAAACTGTTCCAGATCCTTGTCTTTAATTTTAGTTTATATCTTCAAAATCCTGCTTGTAGTCTTTCTGATTGTGGATTTTTTGAGGTTCGTTCATGCAGGGTAGCCCCTCAGGCTTTAGGGATGAGAGAAAAATGAAGCAGTGGGGGAAGTTTACCCATCTAATGAAGACTAAACGTAAAGTGAAAGAAGATCAGCTGTATTTTGAAGAGAGGGAAAAATAAAAAACAAACAAAAAACAAAACAAAAACAAACCAACCAACCAAAAACACCCCCCACACACACACACACACAAAAACCCCAAACCAGCAACAAACAAAGGAAAAAAAAAAAAAAAAAAACACAAAAAACAAAAGAATACCAACACAAAAAACTAAAAAAAAAAAATAAAAAAATAAAAAAAAAAAACAAAAAAAAACAAAAAAAAAAAAAAAACCCCCCAAAAAAAAAAAAAAAAAAAAAACAAAAAAAAAAAAAAAAAAAAAAAAAAAAAAAAAAAAAAAAACACAAAAAACCACAGAATACCACCACAACACCCTCCATGGCACAATTATGCATTTCTATGCAGAGCTGAAAAGAGGAAGTTGTAGAGTTGTAGTCATTGGTATAGATTTAATGAACAATATCTAAACTACATGGAGACTTATCACCAAAGGAGTGGCAGATGCTGAACATCACACCTTTAAAACCATGGGAACATTATTTTATTTTGAATGTTGCTAGCGTATCCTGCCACTTCTTTTTTCCTGATTCAGTGCAGTTTGCTTTAAAAAACTTTCAGTAATAAAAAATGAGATGGAAGGTAGCATCTGGATTCACGTGGTTTGCAGACAGATTTGAGCCTGTGGTTGCTTGTAACAACACAGTAGAGTTGCCATCTTTCAGGTGAAGTGTACAGCAAAGCTTTCTGTGAACTCACTCCCTCCTACTAGCCCCCTCAAAAAAAAAAACAAACCAAACGAAAAAAAAAAAAAAACCCACACAAGAGTAACACCAGCAATCCCTGCTATTTCCTGAGCCAACCCTCACAAAATCACACATTGTTCCTTTTTGCCTTCAGTCTCGAATACATCTTTTCCTCTGGTGCTTCCAGACTGAATGTGTTGCTATTATCCAGGGCATATAGATAGGAGCTTCAGATACTTCATGGTAGTTTTTCTTAAAAAAAATGTGACCCGTAATTGAATGCCATTTGTGGCATTTCCACTCACCTTACTGATTATCTTACCCTGTGATGTACTCTATGATCACCAGTTACAGAATAAACATTTAGACGTTAGTTTTAAGGCAGCTACTATTGAGAATCATGCTGTGGTATCAAAGTGTGCAAATACATTTAAACCTAGAAGGGCTTTCTAGTCAACATTAAAGTCCGTATGCTCTGCATGAACTGCTGCCAACAGATGAGCAGTAGTTTAGGTCTCTGCTACGCTGCAGTGATGCCTCTAGTCATATCTCTTGCCTGAAAGTTCTATAGTGCCGCCTTTCCTATAAAAGAACACGGGATCCTCAGAATAAAGGGAAACTCCAAGCGCTCAATGGGTTGTTCTATAGATGCATAGCGACTCTTGTTATTTTTATTGATTTCTGCCTCGATGGCAGTTTGAACTATAACCTGTGGTATCCAACAGTAGCACCCCAACCACTGGCCTGCAGTGCTTTATCTGAACCCACCCAGCTGCACGCCTGAGAAATGCTGCTTTGAGAAGATTTCCAAATCATGTTTATGTAACACAGGTCAGTCAGCAAAACTAGCCAGTCTCCTTTTCTCTGCCAGCTCGGCGGGGGTTCGAAAGCCTGTACTGAAACCCTTGAGATTTGTTTTGTTGCCAGCTAAGGATGGTATTGTCTTGTCTTATGTACAGAAATTACACAGTGGTGAGGACTAATTAAATGTAGGTGACAGCACAGAGACCTTCCCTGCGCGTTTCTGTGTCTGTGTTCCTGACTGAGACCCCAGATGCTAAGAGAAGAAACATTCAGTTTTAAGTAATCCAGATAACCTTAAGGTGTTTTATATATATATTTATACATATAAAAATATAGATACATAAAAATAAAACATTGGATGCATGCTTCTCAATATGCTTGATTTCTAAGGCAGAAGAAACTGTGAAGGCAAAATTCTTTTCTCAAAGAGAGTTCTAAAAATCCAAATGTAGAAAAAAGATATTTGTCCTTTTTGTCTGTTTTATAGTTCATCTCTTCAATGGAATTGGGAAAAAACCTGTGAGAAGAAGCGGTGTGGAAGTTATGGTGAACTGTTAGCACTTCAGAGCACTCCTGAGGGAGACACATTGTGCTAACAGCTGCAGGAACAGTTCATTGCTTGTGGAGGATGCAGCTCTTCTCTTTGGTAGTATGGCTGGCTACACATACATGCACTTGCAAAAGAGGAGGAGGGGGGTGGAGAGAAATCTTAGCTTGCAGAAAAGTGAGGTTTCTCAGGTTTTAAGTGTTGAACAGGGGCGTCTGTGTTCTATGCATCTATTTGCTTGTGAGGAGGTTGAATGTGCTCAACTTAGCAGGCTGTAGGCTTTGAGAAAGAGGATTTAGTAGTTTGAATTTACCCCTTATCACAATTGTTAGGGAGGTCCACTTAGCTCAGAAGCAGCTGTCTCATGCCTTCCTTTTCACATTCGCTGTAGCTGTTTCTTGCTTACCTTTCTGTGCTTTTCACCTGTTACTCAGAAGAAAACATTGGAGGTATGGTTTGAAAGAAAGCGATTAAAAGGTATTGAGCTGCAGAACTCAAAACTAAGCATCAGGTATTCATTCTCTAAGTAGCTGAATTTATGTGTAAAGGAAAGCATATTTTATCCTGTTAATAGTGTTACAACAGATGTACCTCCGTAGATGAAGGGAATAAGGAATAAGAGGGTCAGGAATAACCATGAGGCAGCTATAGGTGGTCATCTCCACACTTCATGAGTGATTAAGAATTTTAATTGGAAATTGAAGGAAAACAGTAGAGTACTTTGTGTACATTTTATTGGGAGCTTCTCCCAAGTATGATGAACAGGACTGGTAAAAAGATACCTGCGTATAGATTTGATTGGACAACGGATCATTGGAGGATCAGAAGTGACTTCTTACTAAGATAAAAACTACATAGGCTAAGTTGTGAAAATAAAGATAGGCTGTGTATGTTGGGTAGAGAGGGGAAATCTGTGGAGCAGGGCAAAGCTAGGGTGACTGTGATGTGTGACCATGTCACAGTGACAGATTAGGAAAATAATCTTTGTGGCAGAATTATAGATGGCTTATGAAGTGCTAGCAGAGATGAGTGTTGTATCTGCAGCTGTCTGAAGACTGTAAAAGTTAGTGGCTTGTTAAACTTTTGTAATAAGAAGTCTTAAATTCAGATGAATTTCATCAACTGATATCTTTTATTCTTATTCTGCATTTTATCTTTTTGTTTACAGAGATATATGAAATCTTGAAACAAAGCATAGAACAGTGTCGAGCAAGATCAAGGTCATCTTCTGAATTTTTTTACAAAGCATAGGAAACCTTGGTTTTGGCTTAGTGAATTTATTCAGCCATAGATGCCAAGTTAAGGAGATGCCTGTGACAACCCTACAGTCCTACATGTCCACAGTCTCAGGACTGTGGACATGTAGGACTACCCATGTTTTGTACCTTTTCCTATACATCATGGGTGCCTACAATGACGGTAGCAGTATATGGTAAGGGTTAAGACTGACCTCTCTGAAAATGCTGGCATCTACCAGTTTGGGGAAAGAGGAATTTTAGCCCGATCTTAGTGGTATTACGTGTGAATTGTGAAGGTATAAGTAACTTAAACACTTTGTGGCTCTAAAAAATACCATTATATATGCACTAAACATTACACAGTAGCATTATACAGAATAGATACACTATCCATAATGATGCAAACCATTAATGCCAACAGACTGCCTCAAAGGTCAGGTTATTGGAGTCCAGATTTTCATGACATAAGCAGCAGAACCAAAATCAAATACTAAAATAATCATCTGGATTTTTTAGTGAGTTTATAAGATTGGCTACAGAATTCTTTCTGTTCTGCTTTTCTTTAGGAGCTCAAGCAAAAGCCAGTCTCAAACTGTATTTATTTTATGAACTTGTGGACAGCTGTGAGATCACAGCACTTACTGGCTTTCTGTATTGATAAAAACATCCCACCTCTTTTTCTCTTTAAGTCTGTTTCTTCCTACTTGAGATCTTCAAAAGATCACAAAAATTGATCACACCAACAAGGTAATGAGTAAGACACTTCATAGTTGTAGTTCCAGTTGCTGATGCCACACTGCAATATAATTTACTTGGTAACCAAAGATGGCATAAAGTCCCACTTGGCATACCCAGACAAATCTTGGTACTTCAACCAATATCAAAACAGGTGTTGATGCAACTTAGACAAAAACAGATTTTACCCCTGAGACTGAGCAAGCTTTTCTCAAATATATTGTGGCTGTTGCTTTTTTACCTTGTGCCATTGCACTTCAAACAACAAATTTACTGTTTTGTGAAATGTTTTGGAATATCTAGAGGTTAAAAGGCATGACAAACCCCAAATTTTTCTGCCTTAACTATCACAGTACCAAATGCAGTCCCTTGAGATATAACTGTTTCAGTGTCAGTGAAATCAACATCGGATCATGAGTAAGCGTCACTTAGGCAGTCGTGCTGTGCCAGCAGCACAATGCATTGGTCAAAGGTAGAAGCTCAGATAATTTATAGTTTAAAAAGAAAATCACGGCAAAAGCCACTGAAATCACCTGATATTCTAATAGGTGCTAGCTGTAGGTTAGTAGCCTGGTGAAGAAGGGAAGAAGCCTGGATGTGTGTAGTCTTTCAACTGGAACACCTTTGTGGAGAGATGGACATTTGGATAACAATGATGTTTAACTAGTGAAATCTTAGTGCTTCAGGAGTCCTTAACAATAGCTTTTTTTCTCTGGGACTGTTTGGGAGCTGCTTCTGTAGAGCAATGAAAAGCATCTCAGAAGGAAGGTTTCTGACTCATGTCCATACCTGTCACACAAATGGCCTTTGAGCTTTGCATGAAACCAGTACACATTTATATATGTATTTATTCATGCATATGGGTATAGTATGTTCATGTGGAGAGGATGAGAATGCTTTATGTTTTTAAGTATAAATTCTGCTTACGTTACAGGTGAGAAAAAAAAGATGAGGATAAGGCTGGATCTCCAGGGCCAGGTTTCATGAAATAGTCTTAGTTCAGGCCTTGTCTGTCTACCCAAGGTAGATCAAAAGCAGAAGCTGAGGACTGCTGAGATTTTTAAGTAGCATTAGAGAGGTTGTTGATTCTAGATTTAAATGCAGGACCAGGCACTGGTCTGGGGGAAGGTGGAATCTTTTTAATTACCACAAAGAAGTGATGACTATGTCAGTTGACTAGGGAAGTATAATAAATCAGATCAAGTGAGGTGTTATCTGATGTGAACTTCTGTGTGTTCAAAGCTCATTGTAAGAATCTGAAATGATGCTTCTTGTTTTTCGGTGAACAAGAGGTTAGCCTCAGCTCAGCTTTTCTCTAGCTCTCTGCATGGGATAGGGAAAGAAGAATAAATTGGTTTAATGGCTGTGAGCAGGGGTTTTGAGATGGGTTGAATCTCATGCTTACTGTAGAAATTGCAAGATGGGGAAAATTTCATGTATTGTTTTATGCCTGCCTGCATTAACTTATTCTGCTTTCCTCTTAATATATCTTCCTTAAGGAAAGATACTGCATTTATTTCTGATGAGTCATGCCACTGGCATGCATCTTGATAATTAGTACATGTGTATTGCCTCTGTGTGCTTAGAGGTCTGGGCATAGGAACTTAATTATTTGTGTGTTGTGCATCACCCTAAACCTGGTAAGAATAATTCTGAAAGTTTCTGCCAGGGTTACTAGGACTGGGAATTGGTGTCCTTAATCTTCCTCTTCTCCTGCTATCATTATTTCTTCATGTGGGAGGAAATTGTGCAGCCCTATCTCCAGAACCTGTGGAGGGGCTGGTACCCCAGTTGTAATCTCTCAAGGAACCCAGCTGCAAAGCTACAAGAGCTGCCCTAGTCTTAAAGGCACACCAGCTCCCATGGTTTCCCACAGCTGAAGCATCTTCCTAATTTAACCCTGTAGTTTCAGCTGGATAATCAAAATTATTCTTGGAAGCATCTCTCAAAAGTCCCTAAGTCTTTATTGATATCTAAAGAGCTTTTAAAGGTCATTAACAGTCTTAATTTCTACTGGCTTTCCATTTTTATGTCAATTGGCTGAACACCTGCCAGAGAACTTGGATCAGTTATGTTTCTCTCAAATATAGGTAGTAGTTTTATGTGCATAGCAAGGTGAAGGCAGTCTGACTACCCATTAAATATGGCTCATGCCCTAGCATTGGGCTGCTACCTGTTCAGAAATAGCAGTGGTCAAATGTTTGTATTGCTGAAACACTTCAAAACAGACAGCTTTTTTCCATTGCTGTGAGGGAGTATTTGGATGACCTTAAGCACCCTTCAAAGATGCTCTGCAAGAAAAATGTCTCTGTTGTATAGAACTGACAGTCTTGCTCATTGTTTCTTACTCTAAGTTTTATGAACTTTAAATACCTGAAGTGTCTTGCCTCTGGAACGTAGTTATTTAAGACCTGGGGTTCTGCCTAGTGTAAACCTGTAGAGATTCCAGTGAAATGGGAGGATTTAGCCTTGATTTACACCAGTGAAAATGAGAACATAGTCTGGCTGTGCTTTCTTCTGCCAGCACGGTTAGGTGAAGCTCAAGGGAAGAGCTGGTTGCTCCTGCTGCCAGTAGCTTACGTCTTTCTGGTTTCCTCTCTCTTACAGAGCCTTACAAGAGACACAATCTGCAGTGAACTGAAAGAAGCTGTATGCACTTTGTGTGTTTAGGAGAGAATGATCATAACAGAGGAGTTCTGTCCTGAAGGCAGTTTCTATGGTATATCACAAAAACTACAGGGTGTAGCAGCCAGTGGCTTTAAGCTGCTGGCTCGTACTTCAATTGCCTCACACCTTTCTGGCTGAAACTTAGTGAGGATTTTACCAGGGTTTTATAGGAGACAAAACGTGAATTACAGCTATCTCCAGGAATAAGGTTTTGATAATACTTACCCCAAAAACCTTTCTAGAAAAGTGTTGGGTGACGCAATGAACACCCCCAGGAGTTTTTAATTTTCAAATATCTGGTTCAAAGAGGGCATGATTGCAAGAAAATGAAATGAATAATCTGTGATGTAAACACTAAGTGAGTTAAAACAAATAGTTATATTTGTTCAGGAAAGCTCTTGACTAGGCTGCCTGTGTAAGCAGCAAACTAAGCTTGAGAGAAATTTGTAAAACTGTTTTGGCTTACTGCAGAGGGTGGATAAAGGTGGCCAGAGCAGAACTAGTGGAACAGCACAGAGAACAGGCTGAACTGGGTAATAATGTCTGATACCAGATTGCATATGGCCACTATGATATGTGCCCTGACTGCTCCCATTGTGTCAGAACCCAATTTTAACTGAAAAATGGCTTTGAGTTTGAAAGGCAGATTAAAAATGATAGATTATTTAAATAAAATAGCCCTTTGTGTGTGAATGACATTCAGCTAATGACAGAGCCTTAAAATGGTTTTTGTATTTGTGCATTTCTTCTTCAAGCTTCCTTCAACTCCTCTTGAAAATTGCTCTTGGGCAGTTAGCTAAGAAGCAAATTTCTCTTTCTCTAAAATGTTGTCTGTGCAGGCGATGGTGCTTTTTTTTCCCCGCCTCATACTGGTGCTGAATTGTACAGGCTTTTCTGCAGTGGTTGCATTGTACAACACAATGAGAAATGGGCTGTTGGAATTTCATTTTAGCAATGAGAAGGAAACAGCAAAAAACAAAGGAAGACAAGCTGCTCATGAAAAAGAAGGAAGGATGAGGGACAAGACTTATTCTCATTACTTTACAAATCCATCAGTCTCCAATGTAATGTAACGCTTTATAAGCTGTCCTTCTGGTAAGAAGGAGGGGATTTTTTTTGAAACAGTAATGATTAAGGGACACATTTGTTTTATTTTTCTAGCTACCTCTAGTTTTGTTAGAGGCATTGGTTTGCACCCATCAAAATAAAAATTCAATTGACTATAAAGCCATATAGTCACATTACTGTAGGATGCTGTGAAGAGAGAAGAATGCAATTCTTCATGCAGAGAAAAGAGCAGTGAAAGCATCTATGGCCATTTACAGGCATGCTATGCTGGCTAACACAAGAAACCCTTTGCCCATTTGACAGCTGTAGAAGTAACTTGGATGGAAACCATGACACTCGGTTTTATTTACGCTAAAAAACCCACAAACAAACAAAACCTGAACCAAACCAGAATATGCTGTTAGAAAACTTTTTCTTAATATGGAGTTTCGGCCTGCAATAGTGGCTTATCATCCTGTGAGGGCATCCCTATGGGACTGATGTGAAACAACATGTTCTGAGAGCTGGAGCATCCATTTGAAGCAGTGTCATCCTTCAGCCTTTGCTCAAGTGCTTTATGACTCTGTCCCTTGAAATTTGACCATCAGCATTGTAGTGCTCATAGGCTTCTAACTGTACTGATAAGTGACAAAACCATACAAAAAATCTTTTAACTAAGCAAGCTGTTCTCAGTATGCAAGGGTATCTTCTGTTTTTACGATATCCTGAGACTTTAGTGTAGCTTTCACTTGTACAGTTTTGGAGCGAGGATTCACTGTGAGATCATTTAATAGCCAAAACATTCAGATTTTTCTTCACATTTTCTTGCACAGTAGGTTCTTCGTTTACTGAATTTGCCAAAGACATCCACTTTCTTCAGACATCTTATTTTTTTAATAATGAAGCCAAAAGCTAGTTAACCAAAATTGGTGGTGTTTTACAGTTCACTGTGCTTTCTTTTTAGAGCAGGAGATAGAATACTGGTCAGTGGAGAAAATGTAATTTTTGTTCTGCAACAAAGAGTACAAGTGAAGTGAGACTGATAGTCATGATTTAAACTGTAGAGGACATTTATCAATCTGACAGAATTACCGGCATAATCACCAAGTTGTAGGGCAGAATGGAGACGACTGTCCTCTCAGAACTTGGTGGAACTGGGGCCTGGAGCAACAACAATCTCATTGCTAGTAGTGGAAACTCAAAGCTGGAGCCTACTGAGTGTCCCCACCTGAGCTAAAAAGGTTTCTCCAGATTAGGAAATAGGTACCTGATCAGTGCAGGACAGAAGGTTTGGAGGGGGTGAGTATCTTGTCTTGTGCCATCCCGTTTCAACTCCATCATCCTCCCCAACAGAGACAGATGCATGTACTTGCAGTTTAGCTGGTATATCCACATCCACTCAATAGATAAGTACTTGGTTCTCCTGCACTGTTTATTCCTTCTATCCGCAAAGCTGTTACATCTGCAAAGCTACAAAATAGATTCTAAAAGACCCCATGCTGTGTGTGCACTAGACCTACTGCTATGAAGTGTATCAATGTACATGGTTCTGTATACACCTTATTTTAGAAAAGCAGATTGTTGTAGTATGGTCTTCAATTTGTGAGCATGTTTTTGTTGCAACATACTTGAGTATGAGGGAACCCTAAAGTCTGACCATGAGCTGAGGGCCTTGTTTTTAAGCGTAGAACAATTACTGAGTTGCTCTAATGCCTTTGTGATCTTTTATTTAAGGGGTTAGCTTTATGCAATTAACAACAACTAGTACTGAAAGAAAAGATCACTCTACAAGAATGCATGGTAGTTGTGTAGGTTCTTGAAATGCCAATGAACTTGTTTTTTCAAGTTGTAGTACAATCAAAACGCAGAGAATGCCAGGCTGGAGGTCAAAAAGGAAAAGTCATCTTTCTGCTGTAATTTCACGTCTGCACTCTTGTACTGCTTTCTGAATTTTCATCTTCCTCCTTGGTCTTCTGTAATTTGTCTTACTCTATTCATGAACTTATATGGCCATAACCATTGTAATACTGGATTTATGATTTTGGAGACAGAAGACTGACAACCACAGGGGACAGATAATTTACCTTAGGGGCAGCGTAAGCGCAAGGCAATCTGGCTGTGTTCTCTCTTCACAGTCCCGGTCCCTGGTTCCCCTGTGTCAGCAGCAGGAGTGTGTGTGAGGTACCAATCTCTGTCACTGCTCCTGTGCTAAGACTGTCCTTCTTGACCTAGATGCCATCCCTGCCCCTCTCCACTGCTTTGGAAAGCTGTCACACTGCTCATGAGTATCTGCTGTGTAAAATTTTTGAGTGGTGTTTCTTTCATCTGTGGTCACAATTTCTTAAGCCTTTACTTGTATTTCACTCTAACATATGATCTAACAGAATACTGAAAGGGTGGGGAGGGCAGGAGTGAGGCCGTATTTCATGGTACAGCTTCTTTGTGTGTAAGTCAGTCTGTGAAGGACATCACTGTGTGTCAGCAACTCAGTGAACACTGAAATGAGTTCCTGTGTCTCTGCTTCTGTGACAACTGCAGGCATGTTTTAGTTGCACAGAGTTACTAGATATATTCAAAATGAGTACATGCAACAATCTTGTACCACTTTCAAATATGTTAGCTCAGTGCAATCAGAAATGTGTACAGTAATTATAAATAGCTAAGGGAGTCTTTTGCTGTTGCTGAATGTGCAGCATTTACTGCATGTATATGGAAAGTCACCAGAGCACTTTTCACTAACGCTAAGTAGATATAAATAAAAGGAAAGCTGTTAAATTTGAAACTGGCAAAGTAAATGTCGTGAATATGCTTCAGTGTTGAGTGCAAGTAAATAACAGATGTGTTGTCAAATTTATTGGCCTATATTTGTAGCAGCAGAAATGAAATTAAATATGCACCACTGTGGCAATGTAGAAAGTATTGATATTACTAGAGGGATTTAATCTGTGGCATTATCTAGAAGAAACATTCTTCCTACAAAATAACACTATATTCGCTATCTCATTCTATCAGTTGCTCTATCCTCACTGAGCCCACTGCACTTTTTCCCTTTTCCCCACTGCTCCTTTTCCCAAGTGCTTTTCAGATTGGCATCCTTAGCCCACAGGAGCGGGAGAACAGTGTTGGGAGGCAAAGCTGTGCATACTTGTACACAGCAGTGCTGATTGCCAGCTCTGGCTGCCTAATTCAGTGCCTTTTGCTTTTCGTCCCATTGGTGAGGGAGAATTTTTTTCCCTGGAAGTCAATCGTGTTAATCTCTGACAGCCAGGTTGTGGTATTTTCAGACACGAGCAGTTTAAGAAGCCCATCTTTTCATACTGGTAAGTGGGCAAACACTTTCCAAGTTGCAACAACTGTGTCCACCTTGCCTAATGATGGGCGAATGCTAATGTTGTCATCTACAGAATGAGCATGTATGCTTCAACATTGTCCCTGGGCATTAGCAGCGAGCCTGAAGGTAATTGCACAGGCCCCTTTACCCTGCTGCAAGCAGCTCTGCTGTACTTTCCCTTCTCCATGCCTGAGAGAGGTTCAGTTGTCAAAAGCTTATGCTATACCTTAGAGAGTTAAAGAGCCTAAAGAAGTGGAGGGGAAAAGAGTCATGAAACTAAAACAAAGCAAAGAACTCATGTAAACAAATTAATTAATTGTCTGGAAGTGAAGTGTGTGTTTGTAATTTTGCCCTTGTCGAAGGGAAATTGAAGTTCATTATGTTCACTGACTGATTTAAAAGCTCTTTCCTGCACCTAGAGAGAGAAAGAGAGGAAGGCCTGTTTGGAGCTCATGCATTGGCTGCAGCTTCAATTAAAACAGGAATTCATTACTGGAAACCTCCAGAGAGAAGGCTGTTACTTCACTCTTCAAGATGAGGAGAAGGCTGCATTTTGTTTCACTGATTCACTCTTTTGTTTTGCTGTGAAGCCTTAGTTTTATACTAGAAGCATTTTATTTTGGCTCAGAGTAGTAATAACCTTGAGATGCTGATAAAGTTAAGAGATGTGAGACCATACTTGGAGGCAGGCTGTGCTTTTTTTTTACTAGTATTTACTGTGCTATTTATGTGAACAGAGATAGCATAACACATGGAGGGAACTTAAAAATTCAGTTTACTTCATGTTATGAATTCTAGGATTGATGCTGAGAGAATCTGGTCACAGAATAGCCATTAAATATTTCTAATTAGGTGCATATATATTATCTCAAGGTCTCACAGCATACCCATCAATATCTTTAGTTGCAAAATTCAAATGCCTTTAATGTACCTGACCATAGGTGCCTGGCAGGTGCCCAGGCCATGTTCCATTTAAGACCACAGAAGATCATAGGGAGCAATAGGATCCCCTTTCTCTGAACTTGATAGGACAAAACTGTTGGAAGGAAAATTAAATATTTTGGGGAAAGCTTTTGATTTTACATTTTATTTCAAAGGCTTTCCAGGTTGTCTGGGCAGGAATGCTTAACAAGTCTGCTGTAGAGAAGCGATCTCAGGGTTTCAGCTTGTTGCATTCAGCTTGTTTTCTCTCTTATCCTTTCTCTTTTCCTCCCTGTAGTAGGAAGCCCACTGGGGTTTTATTTTCTATGAAGCACCCACAGATGGTTGCCTTGTCCCTTCCTTTTGTTCATTGTGAATGCAAAGACACAGCTAAACAAGAAGAGCACAGCCCCCTTCCTGGAATTAGCAGATATTTAAAGCAAATGCTTTTTCTAAAAGAAAGATGTTTGGCAGTTCTCCAACCCTTTCAGCAGGTGCAGTATGCCTGAGGCTGTGCCACACGTACATCTCTGAAATATTGTACCCCACTGTTTTGGACATCAAAGTGCTCCAGGGAAGGAAGTGCATGTCTGTATATGCACAGATGTATTAGTCCTCTGTGGTCAGTAATATGCCCTAATTAATGAGCACTGGATCTGGGTCAAGAATTTTCCAATTGGACATGTCAATTTCCCAAAAGAAGAAAAAAAAAAGAAAAAAGAAAACAACAACAACAAAACACTGAGAGAGAAGAGAGATATATTTTTTTAAATCCAGACACATGTTTCATTTTGGAGACGTCATTTAAAGATGTGTGCAGTAGCCAGGACTTTGTAGCAGATCTGTTCTGCTCTGGTCTGAACACCTTCCTTTCACAGCCTTGTTTTGTCCCCTGGCCAGTTCTGCCTCTTGATCATTCCCATGGCAGAAGGCACTGAAGGCTGGGATGGAGAATGGAATTTAGGTCTATAAAGATATTGGGCACAGGTGGATTTATGATAAAAAGCCAAGTTTGTGGAGGAGGTGGCGTGAGTGGGATTTTGTATTTTTTCCCCTCAGTGGGGTGGTGAACTCTAGATTTATTATGACAGGACGCTATTCAGGTTCTTCAGTGCTGGGGGAGGTTGGGGTTGATTAAAAAGGAGAGAACACAGATTTTTCAGCACAGCCTCTTACCTGACCAAGCCTGGAGAAAAGGAGACTGTGGGGAGACCTCATTGTGGTCTACAGCTTCCTCACCAGGGGAGGAAGAAGGGCAGGTGCTTATCTCTTCTCTCTGGCAACCAATGATAGGACCTGAGGGAATGGCAGGAAGATGTGCCAGGGCACTTTAGGTTGGATATTAGGAAAAGGTTCTTCACCCAGAGGGTGGTGGACACTGGAACAGGCTCCCCAGGGAGGTGTCATGGTCCCAAGCTTGACAGTGTTCAACAAGAGACTGGAAAATGCCTCCAGACACATGGTGTGAGTTTGGGGTTTGTCCTATGCATGGACGGGAGTTGGACTCAATTATCTTTGTGGGTCCCTTCCAACTCGGGACATTCTGTGATATATTTGTCTCTTCCTTCCACGCCTTTTGATTTTTCTCTTTGGGTCTGATTCTTCTCTTGGGTCTGGGCTATCCTTTGTAATATTTCCACAGCACAGTTGTGTCCTGACCTGTGGTCTTTTCTTTGTACAGTGTTATAAATATTTAACAATGATAACAACAGAGAGCATGCTTATCCCTTGATAGTTGGGAAACATAAAGCTGGAATTTTTATTATTTCAGTAGATCTATCTCTGTCTTTCCAAGAGGACTGCAGACAACAAATACCAGTCATATTGTCCATATTGTATATACTGCCTTCTCCCTTGCCCCCCACCCACAACCAAAACCAACCAACCAACCAAAAACAAACAAACAAAAATTTAAAGAAAAGTCAATTGTCAAGCTCCTTTTAGTTGTCATTAATGTGGCAGAAGTTCAGATCCATTCTTGCTATGTCAGAACAGATTTGCTTATTCCCTGCTGTCACCAGCATTTTAAGCTTATTAATGTTGTCATACTTCCTCCCCCGTTAGCCTGTCCATATGTTACAGAAATATCATTATTAACTGGTTAATGCTGGTTCAAACATTTCTGATTTCTACAGAGATTTTTGTTCCATTACCTCCTACCCCATGGTAGTGTTCCACAGCAAAATACCTTGGAGTGTGCTTCCTCCTAAGGGTACATGCTCCAGTGAGTTTCATTCTCCCACTTCATTGTCCAATTTCAGTCCAGGTGCTAGGACTGCAGGTCATAAAGGGCACCCACATGCTTCTGCTTTTAAAATAATTAAATAAATCTGTGGCAAAATTAGGACAAGTTTGGGTGATGGGAGTTTGATCACAAAGAAATGGCTGAGATAGAAAAGGTCTATAAAGGGCAGCGAACATTAGAAGCAGGTCATGGAAATGAGTATTGAGGGGATTGTTGTGTGAGGAGACATGAAGCAAACAGGTTTTTATGCTGAGAATGGAAAATTTTAGAAGATATAGAGGTCAACGGAGGAAATAGAAGGTGATCAGGGAAAGCAAGATTGTGTTTGCAGGATGATGAAAGCACAGAGTGAAATTAAACATCATTTAAGATGGATACAACCTGAATAAATCTTGGCTTGGGTGCAATCTAGCAGAGAATGTGCAGCTTTGGGTTTCTACATTTGGCAAGACATTCAGGTCAGTTATTAGACACTTGGAAGCATTTCTTCCCTGCCAATTTTTATGTTTCAGATAAGGTGCCTTAACTTTATTTTTATTGGAAAATTTGTGATGAGGCAGCACTGACTCATCTGAGCCACATGGATAATTTTATTAATTTCTATCAATGGCACTCTAATGGAATGCAATCCTAATAATGAAACAAGGAGCTCATTGTCTGCCTTGGAAAAAGACCAGGATATGTTCCCTACCTCAGTGAGCTTATGATATAACCATAAGGTAAGAGGCAGGAAATTAGTCAAGCATGTGGTTCATGTGCATCAATGAGTGTGCGTCAGGGTGCACAGAGACACAGAGGTGATAATGGCCATTACGAGAGTAAATAGGCAATAGTTTTTGGTCACTCATTCCCTGCGTTGTATGAATGAACACTCATTTCTGTATGACATTGCAAAATTGTTTGCTATTGCAAAATTTAAACCACATTGACTTCCTTGTGTGATAAAGCAATTCTGATCATTAGTTCTAGATTAAGCAGTAAATGTAAGCACAGCAATAACAAATCCACTTCTATATCCATCTTGGAGGTACTTACCTCATACTCATTTTTAATGCCCTCAAGGGTCAACGTGACTTTACTTCAGGTCATGTGACCTGAAGTAGTCTTTATAGCGCATGTCTTGAGGATGGTAGCCAAGGGAGAGCTAGTGAGTTGTGAAAGGAAATAGAATGTATTTGTAGGCTATTGGTGAATTATGATAGCCATAAGTGTCCATAAATCCCTGGATGTTGCCCAGTTCTACTAAATTGTTGTTTTTCCGAAGCATGAAGTTAGGCCGCTTAGTTGTCACCACAGATGCCTGCCATTGAAGGGTATGTTTCTAAGACTAACGAACAAGTGTAACTCAAGATGCCCCCATAGCAGAGGGGCTAAGATGTTAAGATATCAGTAGGCACCCTGGGACTGCTCCTGCAATCCATACTGTAATAAAACTTGAAGTGACCCAGCTGCATTTGTGGAGACTTGAAGTGCAATCTGGCTTGGGGTTTCTGGTGCACAGTGTCAGTAGGCTTCTCTGTTTTCTGAATTCATCTTCAGATCCTTTCTCTCTGGCTTTGGCCAAAGGATTCAGGCTATGCGCATGGCCCTTTCGATACAGGAGATAAGTGTAGATGTGGGGAGGGTGAAACAAAACAAACAAACTCAAGAACAACACAAAAAGCCCCCCACCAAACCTGGGAGGTGATCCAAGGTGATATTATTTTTTGCTTTAAAATGAAACATGCTAGTGTATTATTTGTGGGGCCTGAGGGGTGATACAAGGGGTCACAGGAGAGCTCTGAGTTGCTCAGAATTAAGAAAATAAATCCAAGTTGCCAATTCAGGCTCTGCAGCTGTGACCAAGAATGACAAATAGATTTTCTTTTCCACTAGATTTACTCTCTGATATCCAAGTTTATCAGTCAAGCCAGGGCTATTCATCAACTTTCCTGTCGATAATCCAAGCCTAAGTTGGCAAGCTACACTTTTATGATTCACTCCTAAAAAAACCTTGAGTATTTCTGCTGCTTTTTCCTCAGATTTAGCAAAAGGAAGGAACCATAGGTATGAGGAACTGTTGTCCATTGAATGGTCTCCAGGAAGCATTGGAGAATATCTGCATAATGATGCACACTCTCCAAAGGCTGCCAGCTAAGCCCTAGAGGGCAGTGAGCTGTACTATTTCCCTCTCACTCCCATCTGTTTAATGGCCGTCCATTTAAAAAAACAGTGATGAATGAGCGAGTAAGTCCAGTTGCTACTTGAGAAGGGCTGATGTTGCAAAAACAGATGCAAGAGTTGCCCTCTTAGAGAATCTTGTTACTATATGAGCCACGTTGAGCAGGCTCCCTTTGTAGCCTCAGAGCAGATGCATGGGCCCTGGCACAGCACAGGCACATGGGCACAGATTTTTCACAGAAGCAGTGACAGCTCCTTGGGATTCCATCATAGCAGACGTGCCAGGATCATATGTGGATTTTAAAAAACAGGCAGAAAACCCATATTTGGGGGTTGATACTAGAACTCCTGTGGCTAAGGCCCCGCTTATCTCTGTCATCCTATATTAATCCTGAGTCAGCCTCTGCTTTTCGATTAATGCTGTAACAATCTGCACTTTTAGTCACTATTTTCTGAACTTTACAGGTCTCAAACAACACTGGGATGTCATTAATTTTTATAAATATATAAAGGGTAAGTGTCACGAGGATGGAGCCAGGCTCTTCTCGGTGACAACCAATGATAAGACAACGGGCAATGGGTATAAACTGGAACACAGGAGGTTCCATTTAAATTTGAGAAGAAACTTCTTCATGGTGAGGGTGACAGAGCACTGGAACAGGCTGCCCAGGTGGTTGTGGAGTCTCCTTCTCTGGAGACATTCAAAACCCTCCTGGATGCCTTCCTGTGTAACCTCATCTAGGTGTTCCTGCTCTGGCAGGGGGATGGGACTGGATGATCTTTTGAGGTCCCTTCCATTCCCTAACATTCTGTGATTCTGCGATCTCTTATCAACAACTGAGCATCCAGTGTTTGTATGTAGGCAGAATTTTAGTTCAGGGAAGCTGTGAGTTGAGGGAGGACAAACATGCCAGGGTGGAGGTCCTGAACCCAGCACAGCCCGCACCAGCTGCAGCTCCCTCTGCTTTGCCCTGGTTGTCTTCCTCTTTTCTCTCATCCAGATTTTGCCAGTCTTAAGCTGCTCAGGATCTCAGAGCTCACATGTATCCTGTCTGCTTACAATGTGAATGAGCCTTTCTGAACCTGAGCTCATTATTTGTCATTAGCAGCAGGTGCCACTTGTTTTCCCTTTTCTGTTGTCACCGAAAGACAAGAAATATTTATACTCCCTCCCCCCACCCTGAGCTCTATAGTAAGTATTGAAGAGTCAGGCATTCTCCAGACCTCCTGCCTGCTGCTGCTGAAGTCTGGGTTGAACCCCCGAGGGTGCAGGAGGCTTGTATAGAGCTGTTTGATGCTGAGCGCCATGTGGCGAAACGGCTTTGCGAGCCGTGAAAGACAGTTCCGCTGGGCTGCACTGCAGTCTCAGGACATCTCGTTTGCAGCCTCTGGCACAGTTACAATAGGAGATGGGAGAGACTTCAGATTTCTCAAACACTCTGTGGCAGAGATGGAGGCGTAAAAGAATGGAAGGAAATTAGGTAGTTGAAGGAGTAAGGAATGTCTATATAAATAAAAAAAAGAGGAGATGGGAAAGCAAAATAAGCCAGTCAGGCAAAGCAAATGCAAACAGCTTGATCTGGGAGAATTTGTGTTTCACCCTATGCACAAGAGGGGAGACATTAAAAATTCCTTTCAATAAACACTATTTTATGTTAATGGGACTGGTGGAAGTACAGCATTGGTGAGATGATGAATACGGGGTTTTGAGCTTTCTGGCACTCCAGGTTTATATTAACATCTTGAAGAGTGATGGCAGAACCTGGGATGCTGCCATAACTGTGGTGCTCTCCCTCTCAGGATTCCTTAAGGAAATGCATTTAGTCTTGGCCCAAGGAAAGAGAAGTGTAAAGTACAAGCTGCTTGTTATGATACTGCACTCTTTCTCAGTGGGGGTTGAAATGGAGAGGAGAAGTGGAATGGTTGTGTTAATATGTCCTCAAGGTATGCTTTAGTACGGCTGTGAGTTTGTAAACACACCAGGTTAATGATTGCATTTGAATCCAGCAGTGGGAGTAGCACAGTTTGGGCCAAGAGGCAACACATAACCTCCTATAGCTCTAAGTCCCAAGTAGTGACCTCAGAGACCTACTTGTTTGTCAGCTGCTGTTGAATCCCTCAGCTCCAGTTCTTGAAGGCTTCAAGAGGAGTAACTGGCTGGCAGAAAGACTCTATTCCTCTTTTTTAAAAATAATTTTCTTAGTGGTGAGGCCTGAACCAGTAATCTCTTTGGTTGGGAAGGCAGCATTCTCTGTTGCCCACAGCAGTGACACTAGGAAATCAAAGCATGTTCCCAGCTGTCACTGATTTACTGACCATCTGCTTCAGTTTCTCAAAATCTGCACCTCAAATGAGGAGATGAAGTAATCTCAGTGGAGTTGCTCCAGAGATGAGTGTGGCCTTTACTACATCTGAGGACTTCTATATGTGGAGAGATATCTTATGACCATGTATGAATTTACCCATCTTCACTAGGTTTCCTGATTTCGTTATATTATGAAATTACCTCAGCTGATTAAAAGTACTTCTTTGTACCTGTGGATAGAATAGCTGCAAGCTGTTGAGGCAACTCTCAGCCTGGCTAGCTCTCTTCTGTTATGGCTTGCTATGCAGTTGAGCTTAGCAGCAGACAAGCCATTTTTGTCCAACAGGTGGGGACTGAAGCACACATTAAACATCTTGCTATGGTATACCTATCGTGTGAATCACAGTTTCCTATAAGAAGGTACTATCGGAGTGGCACTTCTTGTCCTCCTTGAATTCCCGTAATAAATACAAAATCACAGATGTGTTTTACTCTGCACTTCCATGATTTTGAATTATTGTTTTTCTTAGTCCGTATGTTAGTCCTGCTATTGCACCCTGCTAGTTCCTCTGAAGATACTCCCACTTCCACTGTACCTCTGTAGTCAGTGGACTTAAATAGGTGCAGACAAGTTGCTGGAACAAACTCAGGTTTGGTTCTTGTGTCTTTGGACCCCTGTCTTTCTGATGTACCAGTTTGCATACTACTTCTCACGTCCTCATTGCAGTCTTCTTCATCTGCCTCAGACTCTGATTTATTTCACCGCCACCACCACCCCTTGTGCCCCTTCAGCCCAGCAAAGGCTTGTGGTAGAATAGTTTGGCTTCAGAAACCTTATTTGTCTTTATTTATTTACTGGAAGTCCTCTGAGTTGTCCAGGCTGGTAAATGCCCACATCGTCTCTGTATTGATTGATTTTAGGGCTGCTGAGCTCTTATTACTGTGGATCACTGGGGAGAGAAAGAGAAGAGTGAAAGATCCAGGTCAGCATGGTCTCAACAATATACGAGTCTCATCAAATGTCTTTTCTCCCAGCTGCTGAATAACAACTTCACTAGTTTTTAATAAAACAAGAAGAGAAATGTGCAATGTTGAGAAGAATAGTAGAAGGAAAAGAGGCAAAATCTTGCATGTTTAGGGAAATTAAAGGTCGAGGGTAGGATCCGAGCTACCTGGGGCAGTGAGAGAAGTGGAGGATACCTAGCTGCAATGTGTGACAAAGTAGCACTATGATTTGCGCTCCCACTGACAAAAACCTCTTTTTTTGGTACGGCTCCCATCATAAGGCAAAGAACGCAGTAATGGAAGGAACGCTTGTCCTGGTTACAGCACATGCAGGATGAGATACACTCATTACAACTTGCTCACTTCTGAGATGTAATAAAAGAGCTTGAGAGGCTCAGTGTTACAATCTCTGATCATTAGATCTAAACCAGTTCCTCTTTATAAATATGTGCGCCTCTATCAAATGTTGCCAAATATAGGGACTCATGCTTTAAGCAAACAAACAAAAAGTCTCAATTGTACATGTCTGAGCGATGTTGCCTAGGTGATTGAAATAAAAATGTCACTTGTGCCATTGATCTTGGTAGCTTTAGCACAGTGACAGCTAAGAGAGGCTGTCTTATGTGGAGATGGGTACTGTGTAGTGTGGGAAAGCTGACACAGCTGCCAGAGAGCAAAGATCACAGTCCCAGCGTAGACGTGCGCTAACCAAGAGCAGCCTTTCCTCCCTGGCTGATCTATGGCTGCAACCCATCTTCCTGTAACAGTGACAACTGGGAAGGCTCTGGAGTACTGAGCCTGATATGAAGCTCTTTTAAGAGTTCTCATATAAGGACCTGTGAGAGATTGATGGGCTAAAAATGTCACCAAAATGTATTTCCTCAGGAACTTTTTATCATAATCTAATTTGGATTTGATCTGTCTAATCCTTTACACATTCCTTTTTCTCCTCTCTACGGACATACTAGCACATAAAACTGGGGTTATCTGGCTCTGACAAACCCTTCTTCAGACTTCTACTTCCATCATTATCTTAATCTGGGAAATACTGATTTCTGTTAAGAAAAAGCAGAACGTTTTTTGAGCTTTGTTTGAACATTTAGTCTATTCCTTAGTTCACTGAATTGGGCAGTTGTCTTTTCCCAAGTCTTGCATCTCCACAGAGGTAGTCCAGTGGCCTAAGCGTTTATGATTGATGCAGTTGCAGGAGCTAGCACAGGTTGAGCACTGCCTCACTTACCCTTCAATGAGGGGTAGATAAGGGGCACACTGACCTGTGGGTACCACAGGATATTTCCTTGAAGGACAGCTGACATTGGAAACCTAGGGATCTCGGTATGCTTGGCAATTCAACTCTCTCTCTCAGTGGTTGTCCGTGGGTTTTGTGTGGAAGAGAAATGTTTTTTTGTTTTCGTTTATTTGTTTGTTTTCTTTTGTTGTTGGTGGTTTTTGTTTGTTTTGTTGTTTTTTTTTTTTTGGTTTTGGTTTGGTTTTGGTTATATATTTAACTTTTTTTTGGAGTATGACGTTATGTTTTGAATTAACCTGTGTATTTGTTATTTTCTTCATAGCAGAGATGCAGAAGCTTGTTTTTGGTATTACACCAGTTGTCAGTGCTATGTTTTTCCAGTTTCGAGATCCTAGAGTGTTCCTCATTCTCATCACATGGGACTTTTTTCCAGCTGCTACGTGCATGCTAACGTAATCCTTTAATGAGGCCTTACTGCTCCCCTTTCTTCTTCTAACCAGAAGGCAAACTAGAGTCATTTAGAGTTCAGTAGCTAAAGTCAATTCCACAAACAAACTTCATTACTTCAGTTTCTTTCTCTTTTCTATTGGTGTAAGAAAATGGCTTCAAGTTGTGACTTGTGTGCAGTGGCCATCCTCCAACATCCTCTATAATAGCTCAGGAAAGGAAAACTGTAGCCCAGGTGGCATCATGCAGCAGACAGACAAAACAATTGCTTAAGTAGTGTGTTGGTTTCTTCTTGAATTGTGGAGTAAAAAGAGGGTTATTTTTCCATTTGCAGTTGTAATAAAGGCCTCATGTTTAAATGACACTTCATAGAATGTAGTGCAAAGGAGGATTGTAAATGTTGCATTGTTATGCTACTGGGGCAGATGCCAAATAAACACCACTGGAGCTGTTGAGAGCACTGTGAGATTATGTACAGATACAGCTTACTTGTTGAGTTCTTCCATACAGTTGGCTGCACTCCTGAAATTAGGTTTTCTTCTACAGTTGTGCAAAGGGTCTATATGCATACGTGTGAATGTACACAACCCATCGCTATCTCCCAGCTAACATCAAGGGAAAGAAGTAACAGAAGTTGGGGGGACAAGTATTGGCTTTTAGCTTTTCTAAGATTATTGATATTTCATTTCTCATCCTCAGACTTTCATCCTGCAACTGCATACAAGTAGAAAGCAAGCAGACAAAGAATCTGCTGGGATCAGAAAGCCATGCCTGGTTATTTTTCTATTTGCAGTTGTAATAAAGGCCTCATGTTTAAATGACACTTCTTTTCATAGAATGTAGTGCAAAGGAGACATGTCTGTTCTATAAAGGTGTTGCTTCAATGAGATATATGAAATGAGAACTGTTGTTCCATTCAGAAAAGGCAGCCTGTTTAGTTCAGAGCTGTACAATGGAGATGTCAAGTGAAAAGTTGCATTATAAGCCTTGCATAATAGAGACTACTATTTTCAAGTTTGGGATGTAATTTAGTAATAAATGCTATAATGGGTGTTCCTTTGATACAGTCTTCTCTTAGGATATTCTTGGACTCCACAAAAGTCATGGAATTTGGAGCTATCCACTATTTGCAAGATATATTTATGATGAAAGCAGAGATTTTACACATTACTTTCCTTGGTACTGTCCCACTAGATACAAATTAAGGTTTGCTGTTAAGGGTACATTCTCTATAGCATGGGGAGTGTCATATTGTGGTGTTCATGCGTTGGCTCGGGTAGATTTTGAGATGTCATTTTCTGACCAAAGCTGCTTTTTACAGTATTCCCTTCCTGTGTTGTAGACAACTGCTAGAAATGAAACTGAATCTGTGCTCCTCGTGAGGTGGTGCACACCCGATGTCACTGGATGGAGTAAAAAGTGTTTTGCTACATGAAACTCTAAGTGAGACCCAAGTCTTTTAATGTTTCTTTGCACCATTTCATTTGTGTACATGCCACAAATAAATTGCAGGAGTGTAAGCATTTTTCAGTCTAGAAAGCCAGCCTTTTCTTCTGAGAGTTTAGCAGATCCTTCCTGCTATAGTTTGGTTTGGACGAAGTGGTATTCAGGTTGAACCAAAATGGAACTGAAACCTTTTAGGTAGAAAAAATTTGATGAGCTTTAAGCGGGGAGGGTTGCAAGGTGGGTGGCCCTGCATCTGTCTGATTTATTTATTTTTTTTTAGTGACTTGGAATGGCAGCAGGTGGTATAAACAGGTGGCAAGTTTCAAGTAAGTGAATTGGGAGTGTCATGGAACTGGTACAATTTGTATATATTTGGTTTTTTCTCCAGTTCCTTTGCAACAAAGAAACAAAAGTGTTTGGGAATCCTGTTCTTCCTAGATGTTCACATTCAAGCTGTCCTGCAACCTTGCTGGTCCTAATGTGCAGCATATGTATATCCTCACATTCTTTCTTCTTTCCTTACACACAGCCTCAAATTTATTTAGCAGGGTTTGGTACATAGAACAGACATTTGTGTGCTTGGGAGCAGATACTGTTCCAGTAAGGCAGTATATTAAAGCTTGAAATGGTAATTTTTACTAAACTAAAATGGGAACTTTGAAGCCAATCTCCCAGATATGTCGTGTACAGGAGAGACTGAGGAAAACAAGTCATTACCTGACTTGAGGTTCATTCAACAAGGCCAAGTGCCGGGTCCTGTACTTGCCTAACAACAACCCCAGGCAGCGCTACAGGCTCGGGGAAGAGTGGCTGGAAAGCTCCCTGGCAGAAAAGGACCTGGGGGTGTTGGTCAACAGCTGGTTAAACATGAGTCAGCAGTGAGGCCAGGTAGCTAAAAAGGCCAACAGCATCCTGGCTTGTATCGGACATAGTGTGGCCAGTAGGACTAGAGAAGTGATCGTCCCCCTGTACTTGGCGCTGGTGAGGCCCCACCTTAAATCTTGTGTTCGATTTTGGGCCCTCACTACAAGAAAGACATTGAGGTGCTGAAGGGAGTTCAGAGGAGGACAACAAAGCTGGTGGGGGATCTGGAGGACAGGTCTAATGAAGAGCAGGTGAGGGAACTGGAGCTGTTTAGAATCACAGAATGCCTCCCTGGGGACCCTGTTTCAGTGCTCCACCACCCTCTGGGTGAAGAACCATTTCTTAATGTCCAACCTAAACCTCCCTGGTGCATCTTCCTGCCATTCCCGTGGGTCCTGTCATTGGTCACCAGAGAGAAGAGTTTGGTGCCTGCCCTTCCTCCTTCCCCTTGTGAGGAAGCTGTAGACCACAATGAGGTCTCCTCCAGGCTGAATAAACCAAGTGACTTTAGCCGCTCTTCATATGGCTTTCTCTCCAAATCCTTCCCCAATTTTGTAGCCCTCTTCTGGACACTCTCCAGTAGCTTAATATCTTTTTTTATCCTGTGGTACCCGGAACTGCACACAGTGCTCCAGGTGAGGCCGCACCAGTGCAGAGCAGAGCGGGACAATTGCCTCCCTCGCCCGGCTGGCCATGCTGTGCTTGATGCACTCCAGGACATGGTTGGCCCTCTTGGCTGCCAGGGCACACTGTTGGTTCATGTTTAACTTGCTGTCAACCAAAACCCCCAGATCCCTCTCCGCAGAGCTGCTTTCCAGCATCTCATCATTCAGCCTGGAGCAAAGGAGGCTGAGGGGAGACCTCATCGCTCTCTTCAGCTACCTGAAAAGAGGTTGTAGCATGGAGGGTGTTGGTCTCTTCTCCCAAGTAGCAAGTGATAGGATGAGAGGGAATGGCCTCCAAGTTGCCCCAGGGAAGGTTCAGATTGGATATCAGGAAAAATTTCTTCACTGAAAGGGTTACAAAGCAGTGGAACAGGCTGCCCAGGGTAGTGGTGGAGTCACCATCCTTGGGGCTGTTCAAAAGATTATTTAAATGTAAGCATCATAAGTAACGTACAAATGGAGTGATGTGAATAGGAGAATGTTAGCTTGTAATGATATTTAGCATGGGTGGGAGTGAGAGAGAGAATGGGCTTCCCACAGCAAGTTCTTGAGTTACCCCCACTGAAAAGACAGCTGAGTTCACAGGGTCTGCTGTATAATAGCACGATAGTGATTATTCTGACAGGGAATCTGTATTGTCAGAATGCTGTGACTTTAGGTTGTCTAGGAAGATTATATCTTGTCAGGATTGCTGATGAGTTTTTATAGCAAATAAATGGCACAGCATAGTATCTGTTTCCCATATTCCACTAAATCTTTCCAGTTAGCTCCCTGACTGTATGGCTTCTCTATTAGCTCCCAGGAGCAAACCTTGGTGTTATCACTGGGCATAGTTCTGTTCTGTAATGGACGGGTTTCAGCTGGGAGCTCCTTGCCTGAGCACTCACCAAGGCTGTAGGAATGTACATCAGTGCTGCAGGAAGCACAAGTAAAACATTGTCTCTGTCATCTAGATAGTGTTAGACTAAGGGTTTTCTCTTACTGATATACCTTAATTCCTATCTTTTAGATTATAGATCTTGAGGCTGGAAAAGACCTGTGGGTCACCAAGCCCAAGCCATTGCTATTGCAAGCAGCTGTGTCATTTAATTCCTTTCAGTAGTAATACTAGTCCGTCTCTTAACTCACTGGATTTCTTCTTCTACTGTGTTATTGAAAAGTTGCTACAGAACCCAAATCCTGTAATGAGGAAACACTATTTCTAATTTGATTCCTATGGTGTGTTTTCAGCCCATGTAGAGGCATTTCTTTTCAGGCCAGTGTTATTCTTTAGCTTTACTTTTCTTTTTCCTTCTGCCACTTTTCAACTCTAGGGAAATTTACGGATAAGAAAAGCACAGGTTTTAGCCTTCATTTTGCTAGCTAAATGTTTACGGTAACATAGGTGGAACATAAGACCTCCTGTTGTGCAATAGTTTCTGATATTCACAACATCCACTTTCTTTTAGCATGGGTAGAAACTGCTATGACTTGAAAATCAAAAGACTTGTTCTGTAGGGGACATGAAATTGGCTTACTTTAGGTGCAGATTAATGTTAAATAACACTTCAGAAAAATGTAGACAACCCCCCAGCCACCATCTCTCTCTCTCTCTCTCATTTAAACTGTGTAGTGATGCTGCATAGATGTTGAGGGGTTTACATTTAATTGTAATGTTGTTCTCTCTCTCCTTTTTTTTTTGGTTAAAATTTCTCTGTGGTAATATTAACATTTAAAATGTTGACAGTAATGGCAGAGATAGAGGCTGAATTCCATCTTATAGGTTGCTATTGCCTGACTGCAGAGATTTTTCTATGAAATTGGGTTAACAGGACACCATCACAAGATCTGGTGGTATTTTGACAGCTATTTCTTTCCAAAGCAAAGAGATAAAAAATATTTCTTTTCTTCCCTTTTAATGAAAGCTTAACACTTGCGCCACAATTTAGAATGAAAAAAATGTCAAGGAGACCTTGGAGCTATCACAGGAGCTGTGGCACTGTCTATACCTGTGATTTTTTTCAGCTAGCCTTGGTGTTTTCAAAGTGTTGGGAAGGAAGAAAGAATTGTGTAATGAAATAACCTCTGTAACTTTTTTCTCTTTTGATTTACACTTATGTATGTCTCAAGCTGAGCAGATGCTTATCCTTTGCAATGATTCTATCTTCAGCCCAAGAGTTACAGCAAGACTTCCGGTTTTTTGCTGTTCTGCTATTTAAAACAGAATAACTAGAGGTTTTTCATTAAAAAAGAATGAATTCAGATTTAGTCAGAGATCACTGAAGTCTTAGAGCTAATTCTCTTGTTTCTTAAAGCAATATAAATAAAGATTTTACATCACTGTAAGCACAATGAAGAAAGAACACAATTTCCATTGTACTGTGATCAGGTCTGAAGCAAAAGTGTCACAGTTCGTGATGTACTATTTCAAAATGAACAGAAGTCTCAGAAGTTATAGCTGGTAACAATTGCTGTAGCTCCCTCCCCCTGCCCAAGAAAAGAAAACAAACAGTAGAACTGCAAAATCCAAAATGTGTTATAAGCAACCATAGTTCATTTTTTTAAATCTTGATGTATTTTAATTCTGTCTTGTCTTACAGTAATTGAGGGTGTGTATGGGTTCTATTCTCAAGTTCTTTTAGGTCTTCACATGTTGTTTTCAATAATTTATCTTTTATTTACATTTTGCTTTCATCAACTCTCCCAGGGTGGGCGTGTCATGGTCATGGGAACTTTTGCACAGATTAAATTCCAGGGTTAGTATTACCAAGAGTGTGTGTGTTTGTCTGTTTGTTTGTGGGGTTTTTTTATTTTGTTTTTTATGTTACAGACCCGCATTTCTATCCTTAGTACAAAACCTCTCATGCTTCAGTATTTAAAGAAGCTTATGGATTGTCAGAGTGTAGGTGACTGCTGTGGAAATTAGTGAGTTTGGGATAGCAAAACCTGAAGAATATTAAATACAGACAAAGGGAGCCCACAGCCTGTAATATTTTGTTAATAAAATTTTAACGCTGCCAAATGCTCTGGCTCTGCATCACAACATTCAGTGGAGGTGCCTGAAGACCAGATTTGAATTTTCTTGTTCAGTTGAGAGCAGAACCAGAGCTGAAAGTCTTACAGTAGATCTTCCTGCAAGATGTCTTGTATTCCTCACTGTTTCACACTGTGAATGGCTGCAGAAAATGCTACCTCATCACAGTAAAAAAATCTCACAGAGATTTGTCAAAATTTCTTGCTCAAGATGGGCCGGTCTTGCAACAAAAGATTAAGAGGCTGTATATGTACAGTTCCAGCAATTCACAGCTGTTTTCCTCCAGCTGCTTCTTAAAAATGGTTAGTGGCTTTGGGAGGGAAGAGTGAGGACTAGGTTGTTGGTGAGTGACAGAGAGAAAAAAGAGGACTGGAATAGTAAATTCCTTCCTTTTGCTTCTTAATAACTACTTGGCTCTAATGCTGCGTTTTTCTTCTGCTTAAAGCAGAGACTAGGAATTTGAAGTCAAGCACAGCCATCTTAAACATAAGCAAAAAGTTTAAATCCAGGGTCAGCTAGAACTCTGGTTGACAAATTCAAAGTGTTTAGGTGACAGACACATTCCTTATCTGTCTTTACCTATTGATCCTGGATATAACAAACATTACAGAACTTCTCCCTGCTCTCTGTTTTTCTCTGTTTGTACTGTTTAAAATTCCTAGAGGTGACTCATTTGAAGAGTTTCTGCACATTACCTTTCAGCTCTACCAGGTTTGTATAAATGGCTCTTTCCAGTACTGAAGCTGCTCAGTAAGGCATCTTAGGTCCTCTGTGTCAAAGCATGTGTAGGACAAGTAGAAATGATTTTTGTATGACTGAGCCTCTCTTGCACCGTGGGCTCAGAGTGACACACTGGCATCCTTCTTGCTGATTTTTGCTAATCGTTTTTTGAAGCAGATCATAAAGAAGTTTCAGTGTTTTCATCTGCTGTTGTTGCTTTTGGGCCAGGCATGTGGGTTAGTGTCAGGCTGCGGAGGTTGGCCTGGAGGCCTGCTATAGGCACCTCCTGACATACAGTCCCCTTACAAGTCGCTTCCTCACCAGGCTGAATGCTCTTTTTGGTCCAGGTATTTTTATACGCTGTGGTATTTTTCTTTTGAACACTGCTGTGCCAACACTGTAGGGCTTTCAGGTCCCCGGGTCTTCAGTGGAATTCCCCTTCCTTGCATAAAAACAATTTGTTGCTGATCAGTGGTATCTGTCGCTGCTGTGTGTCCACAGGTAATGTGGGTCAGATTGGTTCAAGGATTATTTCCACTCAAAAAATCAAGAGTCCAAGGCTTGCTGCCTTGGGATTTAGAACTCCATAATGCATTCAGGTAGGGCAGATACTGTCACCTGGTCATAATCAGGTAATCATCTGCTAATCACAGAGGTACCTGAACTCTGTGATAGGTAGCAGCTCACAGTTCTTGCAGAGTTCCCAAACAGATCTTTGTTTTTCCACTACTCCGAGTGCTGCAGCCAAGTCCAGAGTTTCAGATGATCTCATGCTGATGAACGTGCTACCAATAGTCTTCTAACAGCGTTATTAATAGGATCCTGTAGTCCTGATGGATTCAGAAACAGTGTTAAGATTTTGTATTGACACGAGTCATCTCACCCATCTGTACAACTTGGTCACCTCTAAAACCAGATGCGATAGCAAATTAACAATGCACAGAGGCACTACACTTCAATATGGGACAATGAATTTAAGGTAGTGAGAGAGAATGTTCCTGAAGAGATATGAAAAGAAAATGTCAAGGCTAGGCTGGAAGAGGGGAAATGATGAGTGGTGATCTTTTCAAGACTTTGCATGTCTCTTTCCATCATCTAGCAAAGCTGTTAATATCCTTGATCTTTTCTGCCCACAAAGCACCTCTGAGTCTCATCCCTAGCAGACAGGTATCCAGCTGCATAAAGATTAGAATAAATATGCCTCTGGAAAAAAAATCCTGCTTCTTGATTATTCTAGATGGGGGAAGACTGACTTCCCATTCACAGTCACTAACCAATGTTTTCAGTCAATCACCCACTCACAGTCCAAGTAGGAAGATGTGATTCAGACACAGTAAGCTGTCTGCTGGGAAACCAATCAGTCAGCAAAGCTGCCTTTTTTCATTCTTCTTTTTTTTCAACATTTAGCTTTCTTCTCAGAAAGGAGGAGGAGGAGGAAGAAACCTACACAGCAGGAAATTGTGCAAAAACAGTTTTCTTCTTTTCTGGCCTGTTTTACGGAAAAGAGTAAAGGCATGTAAGATTGCTTCACTTTGGGAATGTTGGAAAAAGACTTGTCCCACTCTGGCACTACCTTATACCTCTTGATCTGGACTGAAGCAGGAAAGTGAAGGAAAAAGAAAGGTAGTAAACTTAAAAATGCACTTCTGTAAAGGCTCCTGTGGAGTTATTCAAACAAGTGAATTTAAAAGCTCATGAGCAGTAGCTACATGGGGAAAGATAGTACTTGTACGGCTCCCGTAGACATATGATCAGACTTTTCACAAATGATGAGGCATACAGAGGAAAATAGGCAGCCATAAAGAGCTGCACATATGCTGCAGAGTAATGTCTGTGGACTTACTGATACAAAGAAAGACAATATGTAGATATGAAAACAGCTACCTGACAAAGGCTGTGAAGATTCTTGGAGGAGGTATATTGATTTCCTGTGGTGGCAGCCCGTTTATATCCCAATCTGTAGGCACTATTGTGACCATGGCCAGTCTGACTAGAGTGGATACTTGTCAAAATCCACTGGGGTCCTCTGACAGTATGAGAAACAAACTCTTCCTTTATTTGGATTTCATCCCTTTCCATAGTGACTATTCCCCAAAATGGTAGTGAGGCAGGGGCTCCAGGCCACAAACACAACTAAATGAAGAAGAAAATGTTTTCCTGTTTATGACCTTACCACACACCTATCTTTTTCTGATCAGGACATAGGTCATAACAGATTATTATCTGGTACATCTGCAGCCAGAAAGCAATCAGAGATCAACACATGGTCTGTCAAAGAGCTGCAATATTTTGAGTGGAAGCATTTCATGTACTAGTTAATCTGCAAGGCAGCAGCTTGTTTTGACCTATGTTAGAGCTCCTGGGTTGATTAGTATGCTTTTTCATCTAGGTAATGGGTCAGATCTTAGTATTTGCAGGTCTCAAGCATTTTTGAACTAATGTCATCATTCGTGTACTAAATCTTACAACTCTGTGCTTGGTAAATCAGTCTTTTTCACATTTTATGTGGAAGACAGCTGATTTGCAAAGGTACTGACCATTTCTCTACAGTTCTTATACATAAATATTTTTACCTTTGTTTGTCATGTAAATTAAGATTCTATTTAACTTTCTGTGACTGTTCTCTTTGCATACCTCCTGTATGCACTTCAGAATCAAGATCATTTCACCTGCAGAACTCACCTGTTCCCCTCCTGTATATCTGAACCTCGCAGTTCTTCGATGTCAGCTTGCTGGCAGTGCACTGCATCATCCCTATATAGCTCAGTTTCAGCTTAGCTATTTGCACATACTCTTGTTTCTGTTAAAGGTGTTAAAAATAAGAGGAATAATACAAATATACAACCCCTTTGTCTGCTTTGCTGTTAGGTGGGAGCATCTCTAAGCTTACCTTTTGTAGATGATTTATTCAGAGAAGAATTTGGTTTAGTGATTTTGGGTTTTGTTTGTTTCTTCTTGGCTTAAACGAAGACAATTTTTGCTTGTTTATTTTTGGGGGTAGGAGGCAACAGAGGAAAGAAGCTGTATTATGTCTAATCCACCCTTGCAGCTTTCCTGTCCATTATAAATAGAGAGCTTAGGTCTGTGAGAAATAGAGCTACATCAGCACCACCTATTCAGGAAGCAGAACATGTCGCGGTCCCTGTGCTGTGCCTCTGTGGGAGGGCAAATGGGATCAGAGGAGTGTGAGAGGTCTTTTTTGTTGGTTGCTTGTGTGGGGGTTTTTTTGCGGTTGTGTTTTTTTTGTTGTTTTGTTTTCTGGTTTTGTTTGGTTTTATTTTGTTGGTGGTTATTGTTGTTATTTTTTCCTTTAATGGGACTGGGTTTTCTGCTTATGAATTACAGTGAGAGATTTCTTGCACTTAAGAGGAAGCAGGGAAGCTGAGGCGGGGGACCAGTAGCCTCAGATCATGCGATAGACCTCACTCCTTGGCAGTAGCAGTCATTCCCTGAAGATGGGTGGATATTCACTGCGGACATTCATACAGTATTTAAACTTCAGGAGTTTGAGTTGGAAGGTACAAAGGTCTTGGACTGGAAGTCAAGAAAGAGTGCACCTTGCTAAAATAAAGGCATTTTGATGTAGTTAATAACTTTTAGAGCAAAGGTCCTGTTGAAGATTAAGACTAAGGTGAGTTATATGTGCCCAAGGGTTGAGACTGAAGCAGCAGGGATGATGCAAAGCTAAGGTATGTTTCCAAAGCTAGCAGGAAGGTTTGAAACAGCCCAAATGGTCTGCCAGAACTGGGGCAGGAGTGATCAGGCACTGGAACGGCAGGTCAGGACTCAGGTGCATTAACAGACCCTTGTTGCAGGCTCAACTAGGCTATTACAATGCAGCAACATCGTAATGTTGAAGCAACCTTACAGTGCAAGTAATTGCAGCAAGTATTAAGTGGAGAAAAGCTATATGGGCAACGTTGAAGGGCAAGACTGAGCTGAAAAACAAAGGATATACCTGAAGTATTGCCACATTGCTTATGTGCCCTGTGTCTTTCTATAGTTAGGCCTATCCAGCTGCAATTTGTCCAAACAAACCTTTTCATCTGCAGAAAAACTATTCCTCTTCATCCTTTTTAAAAAACAAAAAAGGTAGGTGAGAACTATTTTGGAAGAGAATAGAGGACTCTCTGAAAACAGTACCACAGATTGGCATTCCCAGCTCAGCATCAGTCTCAAAATGCTGTTTCCCCTGTACTTACTTTTCCTTGAACAATGACTTTGCCCGTAAACTCTTCTGGCAATGGCTGTCTGTGTTGCTTAGCTCTCTTGGAACTTAACTGGCTGTTTGCATTTGCAGAGAGACAGCTACTCTTTCAGTGATGATGGCTGTAAGACGAAAGGATCAAGCTGGTTACATCTTTGTAGGGCTGTGTGCTGTAAGCAACGTCAGCCACAAGTCTCTGAAGGTATCATAAAAAGGCAATCAATTACCTGGAAAAATAGATGGATTTCCAAATACTGTTTGTTGTCATTAGAGAGTTACTTTCTACTTATACTCTGACTTTTTTTGGCATTTAATTATTCTTTGCTTGCAGTGGCATAATGCCAACAGTATTAAATGAGAAGAGGGCTAGATGGAGAAGGCTGTCTGCTCAGAAATTAATTTTTTATCATTCTAATTGCTTAGTATGCAAAAGTGAATTTGGGACAAATTTCAGGCAAAACCAAAACTCAATGTGTCTTTGAAATAATAAAAGAAATTACTGCAGTATCCTTACTTTCAGTCTCTAGAAATAAAACTCCACTGGAGATGTGGATTCGTCCAGTGTCCTATCTTCAAAACCATTCTGAGTGTAACCACCAAGAAAGGAAAAAAAATGGTCAGGTGAACAAAAGGTTATAAAAAGGAGGAAAGGATGGCAACTAAAGAAAAGGAAAATGCAGATACTGCTGAAGAGGAGAAACTTCCGGCTCTTGAGATTCAGCAAGACAGGGAATGTAAAAGTGTAGATGCTACAGTGGTTTCCCTTGTGTTCGTGCTATAGATTTGGGATTTTTGCCACTTTCCTTTGTATTGCTAGTGATTTGAATGTTATAAAACAAAACAGGACAAAGCACTAGGAAATGCACTAAATAATTAAAATGTTCTGGACTTCTGTCATCTTTTCACCTGAGGACCTTCAAGTGCTTCACTTTGCTTTATGAAGCAAAGTACTTCATAAACATCATATCTTCCCTGAAGAAATTATATCCTGTCTTAGTAACGGAGAAGCTAAGATGCTAGTAGAAGTTAGACAGTCTTGCACTGGGAGAGCGGTAGATGAAATAAACACCTCTAATATTTTTCATACCTTGTTCACAAGAATATACAAGTAGAATTTCAAGTAAAACTTACTGCTGTCATGCCTTATCTCTTTTCTGTTTTTCTTATCATTCGATTCAGTTTGCTGTATAATATGTAAACATCTCTCTGCTCTCCCAGTTTCTTTTTCTGTGAGTGGCATCATTAAATACAGATGAGATAACACTAGTCAAAATCTATTTAATAAAAGAATCAATACAAGTTGCATGGTTTTTAGCCCATAAAACCTGATATTTCAGTCTATACCTTAGTATTACATATTAAAACATTTTTACCAGTTTTTGTAGAGAAGGCAAGGAAAAGGTACAGACTTTGTTATTGTGACAGAGCATAGAAATAGAATCACAGAATGGTTCAGGTTGGAAGGGACCTCTGGAGATCATCGTGTCCAAGTCCTCTGCTAAAGCAGGTTCACCTAGAACAGGTTGCACAGCATCGTGGGTCTCGGATTCCTGAGGGCCAGCCTTAGCAGTAAAGACAGAAGCAGAGAAGGCATTCAGTGACTCTATCTTCTCTGTATCTTCTGTCACCAGGGCACCCACATCACTCAGCAGCAAAGCTACATTTTCCCTAGTCTTCCTTTTGCTTCTGATGTATGTGAAGAAGCCCTTCTTGTTGTTCTTGACATTCCTTGCCAGATGTAATTCCAAGTAGACCTTACTCTTCCTTTCAGCATCCCTGCATACTCTTAACAGCATTCCTATATTCCTCCCAATTGTGCTGTCCCTTTTTCCACATTCCGTAAACTTCCTTCTTCCATTGGAGTTTTCTCAGAAGCTCCTTGCTCATCCATGCTGGTCTCCTGCTCCCTTTGCTTTATTTCTTGCTCATAGGGGTGCACCTATCTTGAGCCTGGAGGAATTGGTGCTTGATTATTAACCAGCTCTCTTGAAAACCCCTGCCTTCTAGAGCCCTAACTCATGGGATACCTCTAAGTAGGACCTTGAAGAGGCCAAAGTTACGTATCTTGAAGTCCAGGGTTGTAATCCTACTTATTATCCTGCTTCCTCCATGCAGGATCCTGAACTCCACTATCTCTTGGTCTCTGCATCCAAGGTTGCACCCAACCTTCACATCCCTGTTTGATTATCACTGTTTGATTATTTAGCACAGTAGTGAAGAAACTCTTATTTCTCCATTTCTCACTCTAAAAAAAAATGTGTGTGTCAATTAGCTGGCACGTCTGAGCATCCTCTCAGTTTTACGTTTGCAAAGAGAAGCCACAATTAAGATATAAAGTCTTTTTTAAGATTTTATTTGCTAAACCAGCCATAGAGAACTTCAAAATTACAAATGGTTGAAACCCTGAATGTAAACACCTGAATCCCATAGCAGCAGGGTTTTTTTAAATACAATAAACTGAAGTAATAGATCCCAGTTCAGCTCTGTATGGAAGTAAAGCAGCAGCCTCAAGTCTTTTGCGTATGGCCAGATCACTACAAGTTTTTTTCCAAGGGTGGTGATACTAGTCTCGCATTACATCAAATTCCAGCTAGGGTACATAGTATCTGTTTCCCTTAATTCTATGGGATAACTTAAATCGGCCTTTCTGCTTTTTTTTGAACTTAACAGTTGCTGTGTTCTATCCAAGA
The DNA here is from genome assembly GCA_013399365.1 of Pampusana beccarii. Lineage (NCBI taxonomy): Eukaryota > Metazoa > Chordata > Aves > Columbiformes > Columbidae > Pampusana > Pampusana beccarii. The sequence continues at coordinate 17,750 of VWYH01002635.1, read as the reverse complement.
AACAGCGCTATTATGAGACTGTATGAAGTGCTTTGAGTTCTCTCCCAGTAGCAAATACATATGTAGAATCAAAATCATACCCTCAAATTAAAATGCACACAATATCAAAGTCTTTGCCTTAGGAAGTTTTGGAGAGTTCCCCCTGTAAAACTTGCTGTTATCTATGGTGGGGGTTTTTTTGTTTGTTTATGGTTTTGGTTTGTGGTTGTGGGGTTTCTTTTTGTTGTTGTTGTTTTGGTTTGGTTTTGGTTTTTTTGTTTGTTTGTTTGTTTTTGTTCCATACTCATCCCAGAACCCCTTTGCTCTTTTTATGTAAGGGAAGTACAACACTTAACTGAGACTAATACATTGTTCACAAGAGACCCAAAAGAGACCCTCTTCACTTACTCGTGGAATATAATTTATTTTGTGGAAATTATTTTTGAGCAACATACAGCCACTAAATTAAACACTGTTCTTGACTTCAAGAAAGCATCTTTCTCTTTGTGTTTAATAACAGTTTTCTGTCTTTCTCTTATGTGACATTTGTGAAGTAAAACCATAGAGGAAAAAAGCCATTGCAAATCTTACTTGAGCTCTTCCACTCAAGACTATCCACACCTGCATTGCTTCTGCTTTTTCTTATTGAGGGAGGTATATGAACTTGTTAGTTGTAAATGCCAGAATTTTGTATAAATAAGAAAGATTTAAGGTTCCAAATCAGTAACAGCTTCTGTAAATTCAAATGTCTAACAAACAAAATTGGGGTATAAAATTAGTTAAAATTATTTAACCTTTGGTTTACCCATAAGGTTTGATTTTACATTTCAGCCTGTCACCCATAACCTTTTCTTACAACTTACTTTTACAGCATTTGTTTTGTTTAAGCCATGAAGACCCATTCAGTTGATGATCCCATTAACAACAGCAGTGAGGATTCCTCTGGGGTCAGGATGTCAGCATTTGGCCCAGCTGACATCGTATTCAGAACTAGTCCAATGTACAAGTAAAATCTAGCTCATTCTTTTGCAGTAGTTTTGTCTCTGAATTAATGATTTCAACACCAATTTTCTCATTAAGTTCAGTATATATAGCACAGAAAAAAATACTGTAATGTTTAGCAGACTTCATTCCTTTTCAGCTCTGAGAGCTGCTTCCCACAAGCATGTAACACACCAAATGTACATTGTCAAGCATGGTTAATTCTACTGAAGAAAACAAAAAAGCTTCTGGTATTTGGTCATACTTCCTGAGAGAGGAGCAGCATAACTCAGGAGAACAGTGCAGTGCAGAGCAAATTAGAATAATGGCAATTAGAATAATGTAACTTGCAGGCCTGCTACTTTTCGAACTCCTGTGCCTACAGACAGTGCCTGAAAACTGTCGTGAAAAGTGTTGAACCTCTTTCCTGATTGCCCACAGGTAGTTTTGAGTGAGTCATAGGAGTTTTGTAGCAGGCAAAAATACAAATTGTTTACAAACAGCTCTTCTTAAAGCTTTGGACACTTCAGTAATTTACCCAGTGGGCCAAGACTAAGATTTGCAGATGTCCAGCAGCTATTGGTTTTGTTCTTCTGTTGACCTAGTTCATATGAACAAGCTAAAGCATGGTAACTGCCTCTTGTTAGGGCATAAATGAAAAGGGAGTGATGTAGGAACACTTTGGGTTAAGCAGTCCTTAGGCATAGACAAATCCAAGTAAAAGAACAATCTGGGTGTTGATATTTTTATTCGCGTGGTTTTGCTTGTAAGTCCAAATCCTGTGAAAGAACAGGAGCATATCCTTTCTTAACCTGCATAGCTTGCATTTGGAATGGAGTGAAACTGCAACATAGGGAAGCGTATTGTTCAAATATTTAAAAGATGTGTTTGAGAACAGGCCAAATGTCTTCCCTATCAGAGCTTATACCATGGCTGAAGAAACTATACAAACCAAGAGGAAATTGCAGGAAGTGAAAGAGTGAGAGCCACGTGGACGAAAGATGGATCTTATGTTGAAAGTTAAGTGTGAGCAATCTGGAATATATTTTATCAAAAATAGCTTTTTAAATGGTACTTTCTCTTGCTACAGAAGACATTATTGAACAAAAATACAAAGCCCAATGCAATTCAATTTGAATTTATCACTCTATTATTTTAATATATTTACTCAGGGTTAACAACTCATTAGGCATCAAATTGCTCACTCTTAATGAGTCCCTGATGGTGAAAATGAGCTGCCTACAACTGTACAATAAAATAACAACAATGGCACAGCAGAAGGCTGTAATAAAAATCAAGTAAATGCTATTGAATATTTGGTGTGTGGATGCCAGACTGGTTTTGAGAAGTGGTTCCATTAGTGTAGTTAAGTTGGTACATTGCCTGTAAGGCTATAAGACTGCTTTTGTTTTCAGGAAAGGTATTTAATTTGATTTTGGCTTTTAAAAGGGGTAAAGGAGACAGATATTATAGTATATGTATACAAATTGTTAGGCTGTTTTCCTCATTAAATCCCAGGAAATTGAAAGGAGGTGAGGCAACTAATGCCAAGGAATCTGTTCTCCTAAGTCCTTTCTCTTCTATATGGTCTTCTGTGATCTCTTTGAATAAACTGAGATTTTTCAGATGACATTTCTGCCGGTCTTCCATTCCTAATACTGCAGTGACTACAAGATGCACTCAGTAGTAAGGCTAAGTTATGCCAGGTGTCTAACTTAAACACAGTAAGATTTAGTCCCTAGCCCTGAAAACTTATCAATGCCCAGTCTTCCAAATGAATTTAACAAGTAGAAGGAGGAAGGAGTGGTTAAAACAATCGTGTGGTTAAGTGCTCAAAGACGTATACAGCTCGTAAGTTCTGAATGGTTAAATACTGATTTAATAGAGGATCATCATGATAAAAACACACTTACCAAAACAGGGTTTAATGTCTTACACTAATGCTTGCTGTCCCATCAGCTCACTCCTACAGTTTTCTTCTACAAGAAGAACAACAGTGTCTATACACTCCAGGAAGGCTAATGGGCCTCTGTAAGATGTCCTTTTCTATCATGATGGCAATTCCATGCTGCAAATAGGTTGGATTTGCTTAACTTTCCGATGCTTGCTGCCAGGATGACACGGATGGCTCTCAGTGGGTGACATTCCTCCACGGGTCAGACAACTCAGCAGTATGTTCTCATAACCGGGCAGGCTGTTGCTGTTAAGGTGTGTGCCAATGACATGACACTTTCCTCAGCTGTCTCTTTTTTGCACCTTCGCCCAAGTCTGTTCTCCAATCTGTTTTGCAGCCTGTAGGTGGAGGGATAATAGGGAAGTATTCCTGAGATTAGGCACTACAAGAGAGCTGAAAACTGGAAGAAACTGGCTGATTGTTACATATTGCCTATCTTGTCTTCTGATTAGTATCAGTTCTCCTCTCATTTGAATGAAGATGCCCATTTGGCTTCAGTCAATGTGTTGATCATATAACAGTGGTTTAACTGGTTGAGGTGGACTCCTAAAAGCAGCAAACTCACATCACTTTACCTAATAGTAAAGCATAGAGTGAGGCAGACAAAACTGTAATATCATCAAAATCTTCTGAATGCAAAGTAAAAGACACTCTACACCTTTGCACAGAGTATCCTCTGTTTACTATTCAGAGTACCTACAACTAACTCGATGCCTTGGGGTAATGATGATGACAAGGGGTAATGGTTTTAAACTAGAAGAGGGCAGATTCAGGCTAGACATGAAGAAGAAATTTTTTACAGTGATGTTGGTGAAACACTGGCCCAGGTTGCCCAGAGAGGTGATAGATGCCCCATGCCTGGAGACATTTAAGGTCTGACTGGACAGGGCTCTGAGCAACCTGATCTAGTTGAAGATGTCCCTGCTTATTGCAGGAGAGGGTGGACTAGATGACCTTTGAAGGTCCCTTCCAACCCAAACTATTCTATGATTTCCTAAATCCTGGTGATGAAAACTTAGGCTCTGACTATACATCCAGCAGAAACCTTGTTGCCTGAAAGATAAACCTTATACTCTGCTCAGAAAGCACCGCAGCAGCAGAAAGAATACTTGGCTGGCAAGCTGGGTTTTTTTTCCCTCCTTTCAAAGCAGCCCATAGGTTTCTTACTGTGGTTTCAATGGAAGATGGAGAGACCTGTTGCATGATTTAGTGGGGGTTTTTTGTGTATGTTTTATGTGGTGTGGTGTGTGTTTTTTGTTTGTTTCGGGTTTGGTGTGTTTGTTTGTTTTTTGTTTTTTTTGTGATGGGTAACTATTGATTTGGGCATTTTATTTCTTGCATTCTTGAAATAAGTTGAAGTCTCCATTCCACAACCTGTCTCTTTTCACTTCCTTCTCAAGAGGGCTCTCTTGACCTCGATGGATCATCAGCTGCTAATGTAACACTCACTTTGTATAGAAGGAATTATTAGTCTAATGTAAAATGAGTTTCCTGGCACATCATCAGTATAAAAATCTTAAAGGAGGAAAGGGAAAAATGTGACCTCATTTTTTTAGGTTGTCTTCTAGTATATTGATTGTTTTGCAGCATTAGCATCCTCCACAGAGGGGAAGGTCAATACCATTATAACTCCCACTGCTCTCACCCACTATTTAAACCAAAATTGAATCCAGTGTATTATTGAAATAAGAAGAGCATGTGCACACAATTATTTTTTTCAGTTTTTAAGTTACACTGAACAATGGACTCCTGGCATATCAGCCATCAAACAGAAAATTAACTGTAATAATAGCAGTGCAGATTCAATGCTGATTTAATTCTGACTTCAGAAGTTAATCATCTCCAACATGATGGATGGTTATTTAATGAGAAGGATTCATGGGTTCTAGAAACCACGCTACAAGCTAACAAATCAAATCTGATGCCATCACCTCCTTACTGCATCGCTCTTTCAGCACCGCCGAAGAGCTGGACAAGCTTCATTGCTCAATACGGCCAGGAAGTGGGGGCTGCAGGAAGCAAACTCTTCACGCTGCCGGTCGTGTGAATGTGCAATTCTGAACTAAACTTGCACACGAATAATTGATGTTGTGATAGGCAAAATAACAGCAGAAACCAAATCCTGTGGACCTTTCCCAGAAATAATGATGAATTGGTAGTTTTCCATGTTCACAGATCTTTATCAAATACCAGTGGTTTTTTTAGAGACAATATTATTTGAAAACTTTTAGGAGGGTTTGGGTTGGGGTTTTTTATGGGTTTTCTTTTTAGATTTTTTTGTTGTTATGATTTCATGTTTTTGCTTAGTATGTTAGCTGAATTTAGTGCTAATGATCGTTGTGAAAAGGATAATTATGGTCTCTGTTAATCTGATTAGCAGTTATATCACAGGCATGATTTATGGAAAAGTTCTTGTATCCTCCACTTTCTGTACCTGATTGGGTGGCTTCCTGGGGGTCTATGAGACAGTCACTCTCTGGGGGTTGCGTTTTTCTTTTTTTTTTTTTGAAAGTGTCAAAAGCAAGGAAAAGTGATTATTGCTTTTTTCACTGATTCTGTAAGATGGACAAATCTGCCCACTGGAAACTGAATTAAATTCTACCTGCTGGTTTCATGCAGTCCAGTGAATACTTGATAGTGGTAGCTTTCAGCCTCTTTTTACATAGGTCAAATTGGAACTGGTAAACCAGAGGCTAGAAATTTCAATACTTTTCCTTATAGGCATCTAATATTTTGTTCTCTTCAGCAAATTAGCTTAAATAAAATATTTTTTTCTTGGAGAATCTTGTATCAATAAATCTGCTTCACCCCAGAGAAGGTACTATATGGTTTACCCTTCATTGTTTCGTATTCTGTAGTTAAGGTAAAGAGAATATGTTAGAGGTATTTTTACTAAGGTAGCAAAATGTGTGTTACATTATCATGTTATTTTTCAGTACCTGGAGAACATTCATTAAGAAAGGCCCTCAGAGTACTGATAAATGGCTTATATTAGCTTTTGTGCATCCAATTTATTCCTCTGGCAGACTCAGTCTTCATTCCTTCCTTGTCAGAGGAACAAAGAATGTGGTCATTTTTTTCATTGCTAAAATTCCACTGGAAGTGTAAGGTGCAGTTACTGTTATTTTGCTGCCACTACAAAATGTTGAGCTGCTGGTGGGAGATACAGGCATAGATGCCATAGCTGTATATCTGCTGTCTCGTATATCAACAAATGCTGCTCGATCTTGTCTTGCCTCTAGTCCTTTTTTACAAATTCGCTCTCATCCTGACAAAGATAACTTGAATTTCTTTGTACATTCTTTCACTTCTAACATAATCAATGTTCTTTCAATATGTTACCTGAAACCTTTTGCAGCACTGATCTCTGACTCAGAATTGCTGTGAACTTGTAAGAACAGCAAGTAATTGTGCTCAAGAAACAATCATTGTACAATGTGATAATCTTAAAAGGAGTCAGATTTTGGCAAATAAGTTTGCAGCTAATATTGAGAGTCAGAGGTTTGATCCTAGGAAAGAAGAGACCTAACGACTTGAGCAGCAATGTTAAAACCACAATTTTCCTGATTTGCCAAAACCGATAGGAATATAAAGATGGCATCTTAATCCTTTGGTTTATCAGGCTCAAAGACAAATCAACGGTGGAGTGAGAAGTTTATCAGTTCTAGGTGAAGCTGTGACACCATCACTTTAAGGACTTATTTTCAAACATGTATACTTCCAGTAATTTTTAATGTTAGGGGAGAATTTTCAATTCTTAATTATTCTGAAAAAGTTCAGTCAAAATAACTCAGCCATTTTTGAGAGTGAAGCTGAGGGAAAATATTTGTTTATTTTGGTTTGTTCTGCAAGTGGAGGCCTCATATGGCAGCTTTGTGTTTCAACTTTCAGCCCTCCTGTACACGATGCTGTATTTGAAAGGGTGCGTCTCCATTAAGGCAGTTAGTGATGCTGCTAAAGAATCCCATGGCAGAATTGGAAAAGAAAAAATTCAGAGCTTAGGAAATAAAATATGAATAGATGCTACCAGGTAGAAATGGCTTGGCAGTTTTTCATCACAAAGCAGAGGATAACATTCACTGTCTTTGAATATGGTCAAGGTCTGAGATGCAATATTCAGCTGTACTCTGATTTCCCTGTAATGCCTAGGGAATGTTTGGATGTTCCTAGCTTCTCTGGAAGGTACAGCTAAGGGCTTCCTGCCTATTTCTAATGTGGAAAATAGAAAATTTCTGACCTGCCTTCCTTTTGTGGGAATATTGTCTTCTCATGGAATATTCTGCTTTTCCTTCTAGCCCTAGAACAAGACAGCAGCATGATAGGAGAAAGCAGATCATTTAGGGGAGTCTTTTTTCTCAGTATGGATGAGAAGGCATAGTGTCAACAATTTAGGATGATGGTTATCAAATATGGAAGGTATATGAAGAGTTGCAAAAGCTCCTCAGTTGACTCCTCTTGCAAGACTTTACTGCAGGGAGCAAAAAGTCACAGCACGTTCCTCCTGTCTCTATCCAAACTGAAGGTCAAATAATTAGTAAAAGGACTATGTGTCATTGAGCCATCTTCCTCTGTCTGGGGACTTGTCTGTTCTGTCTCTGCTAGTAGTCTTCCCTCTGCTGCACTACCAGGGACCTCTTCAACAAGCTGAGAAATTCCTGCTCTACAGCAGAAAAAAATCTAGGCAATCCAAACACACATACTGTGTAAAGTATACAGGTAAACTGGTACGTATATTTAATGTTGCTGATCCACAATAAAAAAAAAAAGACTAGGGAGGAAGGGAAGAGAGGAAGGTGTCCAGTTGGGAAGGAATAGTAGGTGATAAAGTAAAAGTTCTCATACCCCAGTGCTCTGTGAATGCCTAGGGTGGGGTTAGAGGGTTGAAAAAACCTGAATCAGTGGATAAAGACAGATGCATCTAATGTTGCTGTGAAAGAGGTTTATACATGCAGGTAAAATAATTTTCTTTACAAATAGCAAGAAGCTCCTCTGGCCACTGTATTATGCCTTACAGAATCCAAGTTAGATCACCCTCTTTAAAGTTAGTCTTTAAGGGGTCAGCTAGGGCTGCAGAAGTTGGATCTGTCTGGGCTAATGACACAATAACCTTGCCATGCACAAGCAGTGAGTTGGCTTCTGTCTTCATGGTGCATCAGTCACTGTATCCAGAACCTGCCAATAAGGATGTATTATATTTGCTCTGTCTAAGGGATATCTGTGGGTGTTAATGGTTATTTAAACAGATAAGTATTTCTTGATCACTTAAACATGTGAACTGTTTGCAGGCTGGCTGCTGTAGCATGTTAGTACTCACAGGCAGCCTCCGACCTCAAGCCTCCAGCGCGTTCCCAGCTTGTGCTTCCGTGTCACACATAAGGCTTCACTATCTCAGCTAAAAGCTCTCCTGTCACTGCTCTTCCAAAGGCTGCCACCACAGTACTGCTCAGCAGGGGCACGATTCAGATCCAACTGAAGTCAGTAGGAAATATCCAGCTGGCTTCCTGAGCACCAGGCATGACTTCAGCAAGCTGAGGACAGGCAAATATAGAACAGACATCAGTGATGTGTGTTCAAGCAGTGCTGGTGGGCCATGTGCTGTAGCTCCTTCAAGTTCAGCATCCTGGGTGCATGCGTGGAAGCAGCTGTGGCCTGGAGGATGCTTCAGGGAGCAGCTGCCTTGGTTTCTTGCTTCCACCATGCTCTGAGAACAGGAATCCCTTTCTGAGCAGCAGTGCCCACACTGGCCCCGTTTTGTCAGGGTTGGTCTCGGTGTGTTTGTGTCTGCAGCCATACACCACAGTAGCCTTGTTCTGTGGCAGGTGGATGGTGATGGTGGGGGAAAGGTACCATGTGTGCACCACTTTCATTGCTGGCAGGCAGGAAAGAGAAGGAGAGGGTGCCAGCTATTACATCAAACCTTGGAACAAGAGGTGTGCAGGAGAAACGTACTCTGGAGTTCTTACTGGCAGATCATGCCAACTGATGGAAGAATTGCCTAATTTGATTAATAAAAATGCCTTGAACTATAAGCTGAAGCTTTGTAACAGTTTTATGCTGTAGAATTAGTTAACAAGACTTTCTTTGTTGGAGCTTTGGAAAGTCTCCAAGACCCACTCAAGAGAGAAATTAGCAAATGTCTATTTGTTACCTGAAGCGAAATTGTTTTGCTGAAATGCAGAGACGTACTCTCTCCATCATCACCACCTAATCAAAACCAAAGTGGTTGTGGTGGGGGAACAAAAAGAGTGGGAGTATAGGGAAAAAAGACAGAGGTAAATTAAGACTAATTGAAGGGGGAGGAGGGGAAGTGGTTTGAAAATTATCCAAGGTTTTTCTAAGCAGTGGGTCCTATGTCTGCAAATATCAGGCAAATCTGTGTCCCAGACATTCTGGAAATCTATTTCTAATGTGAAAAGTGATTAGTGGAAGGCTTATGTTCTATCAGAATACAAGGAAATGCAGGCAGGAGCCTTAACGCAGAAATTTTCTTGGCATTGAGCTGTCCTCTAGACTGGCTTAGAAATAGGACCTGTATTCATCAGGAATTGAAGTTTTTACTGACAAGTCTCATTTTTAGTGTTTATTTCAGTGACTTAGTGTACTATATAAGTTCTGTTCCTTTTTGGCTTGAAGAATCCACTGAAGTTTAAGGGACCGAGTTACAAGGACTGTGAGCAAGCATTGCTGAACACTCATCTTTGCCCCTGTTTTGCAGTATGTTCATCTGGCATCTGTGGCAACTGTCTTCTCTCTGGCCCTTATTTCCCTATTTGTAAGTGAGATCAGCTCTTGAGCAGCATGGTATGAGAAGTGGTGTTATTTGAAGCTGTAAGATACAAAGCTGTGAAAAAGCAATGATCTGGGGAAACAATATGACTTGGCCTTTTAGAATAATGGACTACCTACATCTGCTCATTTCTAACTTCTGAGATTCTGTTCTGACCCATAAGTGCAGGGCTGGTCCTCACTACAGTGACCTTCATGTCAATGGCAGCAGTAAGTTAAGAATGCAGAACTATTTTGAGGTTTCAGTTCTGTTTGATGTTTCTGAACCTTCCACGCTCTCACATGAAGCAGTCATGTTGAAGGCTAACTGAATGTGGGTGAGCATATTCGATCCTTGCCATTGTTTCTTGTCAGTCTGTCTGCTAAAAATTCTGGGTTACGACAGTTCATCAAGCAGGAAGCCAAAAGACAGAAAGAGACATTAGTAGATGATGTATGAATCAGTGGCAGACAGGCAGAAGGGGAAGGTTAAGGAGGGGACATTATAATGCTTCAGTGCTACTTGGTTGAATTACTGCAGTGCAACCTTTCTAAGAAGAGGTGACACAGAAACATAATTATTTGGTATGTCAGTGAGCAATAGGCTGGTAATTAAACACAAGATTTAGGAATGTTAAGATGTGTTTATAATTTTGAACATATTGCCTGGAAAGGTCTTATTTTTTTCTTTTCTGTGCTGCAGTTTCCCTCTTTGCAAAACAGACATGATACTTCCTTCAAAATACAATTAAAAGGCTTGTGTCATGAATATTCCTAGAGTTCTTTAAGATTTTTGGTGAAAGGTTATCTGTAAATACAAGGAATTGCTGCACTTGTATTAAACTTTTGTCGGCAAATATTTAATCATTAAACCACAAAATGTACACCAACATCCCTGAAAGACCTTATTCCTGAAACAGAAACATTGAAATCAAAAGTTGTGTTCTTTCATTTTTAGTGTACAGGAACAAGAAAGCTCAGAGAATTTGGGAGCCACCTGCTGTCAGAGTAAAGACAAATAATTTCAAATTTCAGAGGGCCTTACAAAGCACGCTCAAAGAAGTATTACACAAAACCAGAAAATGACTAGAATAAATCACATTTATGTAAGTCACCTCTGAGGTTTCAGTGGGTTCCATCCTCCTTTATTTTCTAATTCCAGGTGCTCATAATACCAGAAACAGTCCCAACTCTTGTACTTTTGAAGTCAATGTCAACTTTTCTCCTAGCTATGGTGGGAATGATACAGAGCCCCAGTTAAGGATGAACAGCCTGTGGTGTTTAATGTGTTTCTGATTCCCAGTTCCTCTTTCTGTATTTCATTATATGATTAGTGACACTGAAATCTTTCGTGGTCTGGCTGTGTGTAGTGGATGTAGGAGACCTAAATCACCAAGGCTGACAACAGGATCTATACAGTATGTTTAGAAAATTGTCACCACAAATGTTACCATTTTTGGACAGCTTTGTTAGATAGCTATTCATATTAGCCAAGGTCTGAGAAGACCATGAGAAAAGGTAACTTAACCTAAAGTCTAGAGATCAGTTAGAAACTGGCATTCCCAAGGGAGGGATAACTGATTACAGTTTTCTTGCGCCTTCCTCACAACAGAGCGGTCAACAAATAATGAAATAGGAACTGTGACTGTAATTACCATGATGAATTGGTATAGCTGTCCCCTCAGGGCTGAATTTTCACTAATGCTTGTGTGCACCATTCCTGGGAGCAAGATAAATTACTTTATAGTAACATGCATCCAACACTGTCCATCAACATAGATCCTACAAGCAATTAATTTTTATTTTAAGAAATGTTTTGTTCTGGAGGCAATGGATAAGAACAGATGTTTATATACACTTCCATGTCTCTGTGTGCCCTCCCATGCTTCATGGTCGCTTGGCTATATGGATGGTGTTTATGAAATCACCAGTTAGCTATTCCATAACTAGCTTTAATGGCTTGCTTATATACTTTGTAAATTGAGTCTCATAATCTGATAGAACTGTTTCTCTTATATGACTGAATGAATTCTGTTTGAGGATTTCAGAGTTGCTTATATTTATTTCAGATGGAAGAAAGACAGTGAAGCTGTTTGAAATAAATATTTCACTTCAACACATGCCACAGAGAGAAAGTGTGTATACAAGATCCGGCTGCAGAAGGACTGCTACTCACTTATTTATGAGTGTAAACAGAAAGGCCAATTAATGCAGAGACCTTTAGAAATGTTTGGGGCACTGAGTGGCCGTAGATAGTCTTTCACAGATGTGTTTTTCAGTCTGGGTATCTTGGCTTCATAGGGACCGGAATCCTTTCTAGTTGTATCATCTGCATTGTCCAAAATCTGCTACAAGCATCTTGGGTAAATCTTAAGCAAATTAGGTTTTTTTCTGTTTTTTTTCTAGTTTCTGTAGAAATTACTCTTGGTATTTTTGTCCCTTTCTTGCAAAGCAGATTGGTCATTTTAGAGGTTATTCTATTCTATTCTATTCTATTCTATTCTATTCTATTCTATTCTATTCTATTCTATTCTATTCTATTCTATTCTATTCTGTTCTGTTCTATTCTGTTCTGTTCTGTTCTATTCTATTCTATTCTATTCTATTCTAATTAGTCTTTTGTTTGCTTTAATTTTGAAATACTTAAGTGGAAATTCCACTGTTTGAACTACATATGCTGTTCTAAAACCTTTCTATACTAAGATCCTTTATGATTTACAGCATGAATAGTTGGAATCTGGTATTACATCAAGGCGTTGCTGTTTGAAAGGCCTTGAATTTATATCCCTTGTTTATATTGTGATCAACTTCTGTTGTTATTGTTGGCACTTTTATTATGCAGATGTTGTATATTTATTGATGTAGTGTCTGGGTCAAGGCTTTTGATTTGGTTTGACTTAATTAGGGTGATGTATAAAGGGTGTATAATTTTGAACTAGGAACTGCAAATATCTTAACTGCTTTTTTTTTTTTTTCCCCCTCTCCCATAGTCCTCCCAACTCCATCTCATAACATATTCTCACGTGTTTGGCAATTCAGAGAATCCCTTTCCTGGGAGCTTTGCTGGGAATAATTAACAGAACATGTTCTTTTCATATTAATAAGTTAATATTAGAGCAACTGTGAGTTAGGTCAACTGTAAATATGCCAGCAACATTTTATCAAACCTGGAACTATTTTGTGACAGATAAATGGTGCATTCTATGGAACAGTGCTTTGTTTTACCAAACAAGCCAACAAAACTACCACTTCACGTTTGTCTTTCTTCCAATCTCTTTCTTTTTGGTTCTTTTGTGCTTTATTGCAGGCATTGTACACAAAATTAGTTGTCAGTCTTGCCACATATTGCATTGCTGGTGGTGGTCAATATTGAATTATGGAGGACGTTAGCACAATTTTCAGTGGACTAATTGCTTCTCCTGTACCCAGTGAAATGTTACATTAAATACCAAGTGATCACGTTGCATTCAGTTTCCATAATACATTGGTGGGATTTCGTTACTAAAGTCTCTAGCATTTAGCCATGTGGATCTATCTCCATCTATGTGTTGCATCTAAATAATTTTGTCCAAGGCAAAGTCCTAATAAGGACTATGTGGTGCATGATGGGTTGCAGGAGGATAAATGGATAGAATATGGTTATGGAAAGGGTAATGTGGTACAGCAAATGTGTATTATATAGACCACATCTCAACTAGGAAGGCACTCTTTGTCAGTAAGGGTCCTAGAACTGTAAATGAAGTGTGAAGTACTCCATCACCACCATGGTGTAAGGAAAATAGGAGGTGATAATTGCTTGGGAATGGGGTGTGGTTAAATTGGATGATACTGCCTTAGGCCAAAGAAAATTAGAAAATCGAGCTCTTCTGCTTGGTCTTTTTGAAATTACTGTCACAAATAGTGACAAGTTCTTATCTCAAGAGCTACACTACAATGAAACTGGTCAGTATTCTTGTATTTTTCATTTGACAATCTCCAAGGCGATTAGTTTGACTCCAGCGAATTATCTTCCTTCCTTCAGATTAAATATTGTACATAACATACCATTTTCTTGCACTAAAACATATTTTTTTTAAACGGTAAATATGAGCAGAGGCCCTTAGTATCTCAGCCTATGGAAAGATGTTCTTAGTCCCAGGCATCTGGAACTGTATTTGCAGTATGCAAATTTTGTCCATCCCTAAAAATGCTATTTCACTTTCATATGAGGAATAGATACGTGCCACAAATCTGCTGTAGTGTTGTGATGTTTTGGAGTGGAATTCAGCAACTGGTCAGACAGCAAAAGCTACTTTGATGTCATAATATGTTCCTAGTTGTAACATGTTTTGGAATCCTTCGAATTCAAAGGAGTTAATGAAATAGAGTAGTCGAAACTGTGGGTAGAAGGGACTATGGAAGGTTCTAGTCTAGCCTCCTAATTGGAGCAGGCCTGTTACCAGCAGTGAATCAGGTCAGCTCTGACTTCACCTAGCCAAGTCTTAGAAAGCTCCAGGTGACATTTGCTTATGAGAACATTGGGCCCATCACCATGCTGTGAAACATCTGCCTCTCAATGGTTCCCATTCAATCACACATCCTCCTGCAGGCAGCATGTTTTGGGGACAGGATTAGAAGCAATCTTTACTGCTGCAAGAAGATTATATTGATCATAGACTGGGAGACATGCACACTGCTGTAAACACAGTGCACTTTGAATGTTGTTAACTTCGGGTATTATTACCACCTTGTTATTTCATAGATGTGCAAATTTGCTGCTATGAAATTGAATTTGTTACTGTAATGTGTAGAAAGACCTAGTCAAAAATGGCAGTAAAGATTGTCTTAGTAGTATGCAGTCACCACCTTGTTACCATATTGTTAAGCAGTGTCACTGTTGGCCTCTCATCAAAAGGAGATTGTGCTCAGTTGTATAGCTGTGCACCACATGAGGCAGGTGGACTATTTTCACTACAGCAAATAGAAGCGATTGAGCCAGGTGCCTATATGCTTAATTGTAATATTCTTGCTATTTCAAATCAGTGTTTGTAAACAGGAAATCAATAATAAAATTCACTAATATGTATGAAAGCAAGAAGGAAGAAAAAAAAATTAAAGCAGAACAAACAAACAAAAAGAATTGAACCAACCCCAGAACAATGCAGAAAAAAACACAGCCCAAACCAAACCAAACAACAACCAAACAACAAAACCAAACCATGACAGACACCCCCCCCCCAGAAAAAGAACTCCCACGGAAACTGAACAAAAACCAAAACTAAACATCACACAGGAGTGAAGGAAGAAAGGAGAAACTTGATGTCTGCCTCCTTGAGAAGAAATCCTGTCTCTCGGAAGGAACAGGAGTTTACAGATCACATGGCATGTTCTGCTCCCTGCATTTCCAAAAACATCTCTTGAAACACTCAGGCGTTGTCAGCGCTTGACCAGGAACTGCAGTTGCTTATATCCCATCTGTTTTCATACTCTCCTGAAGAGATCTCAAAAATCTACTTTAAAGAAAAACTGTCAAATATAACTCCTATTTAGCTGTCGTTCTATTTTTTTTCATGGATTAAATAATTTATGTAGTGTATACTTTGTTCAAAATACTATTGAAAGACTTGTATTACTGAAGAGAAAGTGAGCCACAGACAAACTTTTAGCAGTGAATCAGCTGCCTTTGCAGCCCGAAGGCTCTTACAACATAATGTAAATATGGCAAAGATAAGAAAAATGCAGATGGTGGCTGCAACTGTGACAACATGGAAGAAGTGCTGTGAAGAGGGAGAGAGGCATGTATGGCAGAACCATAATGAGCTTATTTCTTCAGGTACTAGAGAAAAACTAAATGAACAAAAAAAAGACCCGTAAGTACAGATATTTCTAAGGACTTTAAACACTCATTCTCCCTGCTGTTGAAGGGTTAAAGAGAACTGGGTTTACAATTGCTCCCTTTCCAGTTCTTCGGCTCCCATTGTGTCATTTGGATGCCTCTAGGATTAGTGTTTTGTGAGTCAGGATAGGAGATTAAATAGTGAATGAAACTAGAAATAAAGAAGAAATAACAGTTATGCAGAATGACAGTTCTGCCATGAATGCAAAGAAATAATAATTAATGTCAACTTTCTTGGCAAGTTGACACCTGTGTTCTTGATATTTGTGATGCAGGGTAGTGGTGCTTGGAGATGATTAAGGCATTTTTCACCCTTTTTATAAGACGAAAGACAAAGTCTGAAGTGTTTAATTTCATAGTCCTCTCACCTCTGCTGTTGGTGACAATACCACAAGAACATAATTATTTCCATGAATATAGTCCTTTAGCTGCCTCCCAGTAATTGCAACAGAAAAGCCATTCAGTGATTGAGTCTTGAAACTCTGCCTTATACTTCCTTGTAACCAGTATCTGGGCTGCTAAGAAAGTACTTTTACTAGACTTCAATCACAAACTTTGAGGAAGTCCAATTCTAAATGTGGGTTGGGGACAGAGTTGAGTAGCCAGACGGCACTGGAGAATTAGAGAAATTGTAGAATAGGCAGAAAAAATGCTGCAAAGCTGATTTTCTTCAAATTCCCATTTTTCTTTGCAAGTTAGAATAGAATATTTTCAGTTGGAAGGGACTTACAACAATCATCTAGTCCACATGCCTGAATAATTCAGGGCTGTCCAAAAGTTAAAGCATGTTATCAAGGGCATTGTCCAAATGCCTCTTAAACACTGACAGGCATAAGGCCTGTCGACCCCCTCTTTAAGGAAGCCTGTTCCAGTGTTTGACCATCCTCTCTGTAAGTAAATCCTTCCTAATGTCAAATCTGACACAGCTTTGAACCATTCCCACATGTCCTGTCGCTGTATACCAGGGAGAAGACCTCAGCACCTCCCTCTTCTTCACCTCCTGTCCTGGTTTTGTCCTCCTCAGGAAGTTGTAGAGAGCAATGAGTTCACCCCTCAGCCTCATTTTCTCTGAACTAGACAACCCCCAAGTCCTCAGCCGCTCCCCGTAGGATGTGCCTTCCAGCCTTTTCACCATCTTTGTTGCACTCCCCTGGACACATTCAAGGACCTTCACATCCTTCTTAAATTGTGAGACCCAGAACTGCACACAGTGCTCAAGGTGAGACCACACCAATGCTGACCACAGCAGGATAATAATCTCTTCTGACCAGCTGATTCTGCTGTGTTTGATGCGCCCCAAGATGCAGTTTGCCCTCTTGGCTGCCAGGGCTCACGCTGATGACTCCTATGGAGCCGCTGCCAACCAGCACCCCCAGGTCCTTTTCTGCAGGGCTGCTCTTCAGACGCTCTTCTCACTCTTTACACTTGTGTCTGGCATTACCCTGTCCTAGGTGCAGAATCTGGAACTTGTTCTTTTAAAATTTCATCCCATTAATGATTGTCCAATGCTCCAACCTATCCAGATCCCTCTGCAAGGCCTCTCCTATCTCAAGAGAGTCAACAGCATGTCCCAGTTTTGTATCATCAGCAAACTTGCTAATGGTGCGTTGATCTCCTGCATCCAGATAATTGATAAATATATGGAACAAAACTGGCCCTAGAATTGGGGATGTTATCAATGTATATAAATATCTCAGGGGTGGGTTACAAGAGGATGTGACCAGGCTCTTTTCAGTGGTGCCCAACAATAGGATGCGGAGTAATAGGCACAGACTGAAGCATAGGAGGTTCCCTCTGAATATGAGGAGAAACTACTTTGAGGGTGACAGAGCACTGGAACAGGCTACCCAGAGAGGTTGTGGAGTCTCCTTTTCTGGAGACATTCAAAACCTGCCTGGACGCATTCCTGTGCAATCTACTCTAGGTGTAACTGCTTTAGCAGGTGGGTTGGACTAGATGATCTCCAGAGGTCCCTTCCAACCATAACCATTTTGTGATTCTTTGAACCCTGAGGAACACCACTGCTGACTGGCCATTGGCGAGATGCAGCCCCATTCACCACAGTGGTTTGAGCCCTGCCATTCAGACAGTTCTTCACTCAGTGCCCTGCATACTAGCTCATCTCACAGTTGGGCAACTTGTACAGAAGGATGCTTTAAGGGACAGTATCGAGGACTCCACGCCTCAAGACTGCCT
>VWYH01002627.1:0-27606 GCA_013399365.1 Pampusana beccarii | reverse complement strand
TCCTGCTTATTCCCCATGCTGCAGGCATTTGTGTACATACATATGTCATACATAGGTGTTCCAGATGTGGAGGAGAAAAAAGTCACCTCTTTCATCGGGGACATGAAATGTTGTATGTTTGTTTAGATCATGGCTTCCATTTATCATGTTTTATTCTACAGCATGATTCCATGGAAAAATTATTATAGTATTTATTCTGGGTTGAAACCTCAGATTCTGTTCTTGTCCCTCTATGCTTTTTTCCACATAATAGCCAGAAAGTAGCCAGAAAATTATGTTTAAAGGATGATTGAAGATTCTCCCACTCTAGATGAGTTCCCATGATGGCACAGCATCAGAGAAGCTGTGTGATACTGTGAAGCATGCATGGAAAGGGTCAGTTAGGGCTAGATTTGAGATGTCCTACCTGGCTGCCTCAATCAGTGTAATGCAGATCAGGTCAAAGAAAGCATATCTGCCCTGATAAGCAAGACTGGCAAACTGGTAACAAGGGCCAAGGAGAAGGCTGAGGTACTCAACAACTTCTTTGCCTCAGTCTTCACATGCAAGCACTCCTCCCATGCCTCTCAAGTGGATGAACGGCAAGATGGGGACTGGGGGAGCAAAGTCCTTCCCACTGCAAGTGAAGATCAGGTTCGTGATCACCCAAGGAACCTGGACATACGTAAGTCTCTGGGACCTGTTCAGATGCATGGCAGAGTCCTGAGACAGCTGATAGAGTTGCCAAGCCATTCTCCACAGTATTCGAGAAGTCATGGCAGTCAGCTGAAGTCCCTGGTGGCTTGAAAAAGGGAAACATTGTACCTATTTAAAAAAGAGTAGCTAAGAGGACCCTAGGAACTACTGATCTGTCAGGCTCACCTCTGTGACTGGGAAGATCACAGAATAAATCCTCCTAGAAACTATGCTAATGCACACAGAAGACAGGGAGGTGATTCAAGACAGCCAGCACGGCTTCACCAAGGGCAAGTCTTGCCTGGCCTTCTATGATAGAGTAACTACATCACTGGACAAAGGAAGGGCTATAGCTGTCATCTATCTGGACTTCTGTAAAGCCTTTGACATGGTCCCCCACAACATCCTGCTCTCTAAATTGGAGAGATGTGGATTTGATGGGTAGACTGGTGGATAAGAAACAGGCTGGATGTTTGCACCCAGAGAGTAGTGGTCAACGGCTCAATGCCTAGATGAACACCGGTGACAAGTGGTGTCCTTCAAGGGTCCATATTTGTACCAGTACTATTTAATATCTTCATCGATGACATAGATAGTGGGATTGAGTGCACCCTCAGCAAGTTTGTGGATGACACCAAGATGAGTGGTGCAGTTTGACACACCTGAGGGATGGGATGCCATCCAGAGGAACCTGGACAAGCTTGAGAGGTTGGCCCGTGCAAATCTCGTGAGGTTCAACACAGCCGAGTGCAAGGTCCTGCACCTGGGTCTGGTCAATTCCTGGTATCACGACAGGCTGTGAGGTGAAAGGGCAGTCCTGCCAAAAAGGACTTGGGAGTACTGGTGGACGAAAAATTGGACAGGAGCTGGCAATGTGCACAAGCTGCCTGGAAGGCCAATCGTATCTTGGGCTACATCAAAAGGAGTGTGGCCAGCAGCCTGCAGGAAGTGATTCTGTCCCTCTGCTCTGGTGAGACCCCACTTGGAGGGTCCAGAGGAGGGCTACAAGAATGATCAGAGGGCTGGAACACCTGTCCTATGAGGACAGACTGAGACAGTTGGGGTTATTCAGCCCGGAGAAGAGAAAGCTTAAGAGACACCTTATTGCAGCCTTTCAGTACTTAGAAGGGGCCTGTAAGAAAGGTGGGGAGAGACTTTATAGCAGGGCCTATTACAATAAGACAGGGGGTAATGGTTTTAAACTAACAGAGGGGAGATTCAAGCTAGACATGAACAAGAAATTTTTAACAATGAGGGTAGTAAAATACTGGAATGTTTCCCAGAGAGCTGGTAGATGACCCATCTCTGGAAACATTCAAGGCCAGGCTGGAGGTGGCTGACCTGATCTAGTTGAAGATGCACTTGCTTATTGCAGGGGGGGGTGGACTAGATGACCTTCGAATGTCCTTTACGAACCAGAGTACTCTTTGATTTTATGACCCGTTTCAGTAAAACTAAAAAAGGTAGCTTTGAATCACTTCCCTTTCATAATCCCCTTCTCATCTGTGCTAAATATTACCTCAAGATAAACTGAGACTTTGCATGTGATAACTCTACATTGTTTCAGGTTTTCTATAGAGACTCTGTCTTACAGCGATAAATTCTTTGATACAAGAACAAACTGATGAGTTAGCTGCTAGAATAATTGGATCAGTCACCAACTCTGAGCTTACAAAAGGTTTGTCTTTCAAAAAAGAAAAATCTATTGAAATAAATGTTTTCTTGTCCAGCATGTTTCTGCTTTGCTAAGGATTAAAAAAAGAAAAACCACCCCCACTGTACTTCTGTCTGCCCTTTGGTCAGTTGTCCCTTCAAAGACATGCCAAAAGTCATTCTGAAGCTGTTTGTTTCCCCTTAAACAAAAATCTGGCAGTGGTACATTTGCAGAAATGTCACCATTTTGTCATTTTTCTTTCAACAAACCTTCTGGTCATGCTTTCCTGCTTTTTCTTCTGTTCTACAGAGCTTTCAGAGTGGCATTGCACTTAAACTTTAAATGATATTTCAACTTACTGCAAAACCCTAAGGTGCTGGCACACTTCCAAGGCATTCATGACTCCTTCCCCTTTAAAAAAAGAGACGGAAGAGAGTGTGTAATGGGGGTGGGCAGGCAGAGAAACAGCTCCTAATGAATTCCACACCTGCACAGCTGAAAGGTGGTTTATGTATTAAAGGTCTCTGGAGATTTTCAGGTCTGGAGACTGTAATGTAGCAATTAAAGTGGGCATTGTAGTAGCAGCCGGTATCTTATCAGATCTCTGTCATCTGTATTTGACAGAGAATGTTTAATTTGAGACATTTAGTAAAAAAGAATGTCTGGAACAGTTACATTACATAGAGGAGAAAAAAATAATAGTTGGGGTTATATTACATTTTGAAAGATGGAATAAGCAATAATTCTGTGAAACTTCAATTTCCAAGGGAAAACAACAACATAGTTGTGGTTATTGCAGTAAGAATTAATTTGTGAGGCTGACGCATTAATAAAAGGATTAATTGCCAAGTTTCTAGGTTTTGACTTCAAATAAGTCATTTATGTTTTTACTTCATTTTTGAGTAAATGCTTTATAAAAAGAAAAACAGTCCTGGAAACACTGGAGGAAGAAGGTAAGCAGAAAGATTTCCTGAAGCAATGTGT
Organism: Pampusana beccarii; assembly: GCA_013399365.1. Taxonomy (NCBI): domain Eukaryota; kingdom Metazoa; phylum Chordata; class Aves; order Columbiformes; family Columbidae; genus Pampusana; species Pampusana beccarii. The sequence goes on along the minus strand of VWYH01002627.1, from coordinate 24,293 downwards.
ATTTAAAAAGTGAACATTAGCCCTACCAAACGATCAGTTACACCCATGTCAAGGGGAAACATGCTCCTTTATGTAAAAGTATTATTTTTTTACTTTTTTTTTTTTTTTTTTTTTTTTTTTTTTTTTTTTTTTTTTTCCAAACAGTGGATCCCAATGACAGAAAATTAGGTTATCTGTTCCTGTGACTACATCACATCCAATTTTCCATTTATTTCTCTGTGATCTAGAAAGAAACAAGTGCAACATTCCTGTTGGTGTAAACAGACCACAGTGCTGCAACCACACCATTAGATTTGTGTTTATTCATAAAATATACCACAGCCTTGGCTACGTGAGTCTCACACTCTTGTCCAGTGTGTGAGAAAAGCTGCAGATATCAGCACAGCTACTGTTGAATACCAGGTCACAAGGACTGAAAGAGTTAATAGATTCCAGTCACTCCTGAGTCAATAAACAGGAAAAAAAGAGTAGTGGAATGTGAAATGGAGGAAAGTCAGGATGAAAGGTTAGAGTTTACACATCAGAAATTCAGACAATTTTATTTGAAAGTCTTAAAAGAAAACTATCAAAGAAACAGCAAAAACACTTATACCTTCTCCACCACATACCTCTTTATTCTAAAAAAGCTATTTTATGAAGTTTTGTAAGCTGCCACGCTAAATGAACAAATATTATTATCTGCGGGTGTTTTTTTTCCCCAACCATTCTTCCACGTTATCTCACAATCTCATTTCCCAGATTGTGTTTGCTATAAAAACATCTGTGGCACATATAATCAGAAAGCATACAACAACAAGCATTTCTTAGCTGTTACATAGCATTAGGGGAATGAGGATAATGTGGAAAATGTAGTCTAAAATTTGAAAGTGGCTGGAGTAGTTTGTTTTTTAAATCCTTTCACAAATATCTTCCTCAATGGAAGTGCAATAAGTCTAATTCACAACTCATAAATTATACTCCTCAGAAAAGTACACACTGTGCATGCTCTAGTGGAGGGTAAATCCTCCAATGAGAAGTCAGTCATTTACAGTGCACTAAGGAAAACAAATCTGTACCCTGTCCTCCACAGATGCACTGACTTCCTGTTGCTTTACTTCATATATTCTAGCTAAAGCAAGTGACTGCAGTAACCTGACAATTCTCCTATACATGAAACAACTGTTATGTTTAGCCATTCGGTTCACTTACCTCTAATTCATGGGACACTGAAATGTCACTAACCAAAAAAACCCATACCAATCTCAGGACAAAAGATGAGCATCCAACTCATTGATTGTGATACTGAAAAACCCGTTTTATGTTTCCATCTTCCAGTAAAACTTTGGGAAATGTTGTGGTTTAGCCTGGCAGGCAGCTAAACACCACATAGCTGTTTTCTCACTCCCCTCTTCAGTAGGATGGGGCAGAGAATTGGAAAAAAAAGGTAAAGCTCATGGGCTGGGATAAAGACAGTTTAATAGGACAGAAAAGGAAGGGAAAATAACAGTAGTAATAATAATGATAAAAGAATATACCAAACAAGTGATGCACAATATAATTGCTCACCACCTGACTGATGGCCAGCCAGTCCCCAAGCAGCAGCGACCACCCCCACAGCTAACTTTTCCCCTAGTTTATAAACTGAACATGATGTCATATGAATAGAATATCTCTTTGGTCAGTTGGAGTCAGCTGTCCAGCTGTGTCCCCTCTCAGATTCTTGTGCGCTCCCAACCTTCTTGCTGGAACAGCAGTATGAAAAGCTGAAAACTCATTGAATTAGTGTAAACACTTCTCAGCCACAACTAAAACATCAGAGTGTTATCAACATTTTTCTCATCCTAAATCCAAAACACAGCACTATACCAGCTACTAGGAAGAAAATTAATTCTATCCCAGCTGACACCAGGACAGGAGAGGATAACAGGAAGCAATCTGGAAAAGGATCTCAGGAGCAATAGCACATAGGCTGACTCATAAAACACAGCGAGGAAAGAAAGACAGCTTTTTCACGTAAATGTAAAAAAAAAGAGCTGGGTCTTGGCAGAGATACGCAATTATTGACCAAAAGGAGATTAGATGGATACATACCTACAGAAAACACAGAGCAGGAGGAAAATCATTAAAGAAATGCCAGTTACTGAAACTAAAAGTAAAATTCCAAAATAGCATGCTTGTTGGGATTGCTTCTACACATTAGTGCTGGGTGGAAGTAGGGAGTTGGATCACAGGTGAGTAGGATTCTTGATGAGCCCTTTACTACCATCAGTAGTGCAGCCAGATTTATTTTACAGCTAATCTGTATCTTGTCATTACCCTTTGTTTTGTATTGTCTATTTCTTCTATTTTTCTGTCTTTTTTTTTTTTGATAGCTTCTGGTCCTTTTAGGAATGAGAAAAATGGGGACAAATGGTCACAGCTTCATTTTTTTCTTTCTGTGTAAGCGCTGGCATTGATAGTTTCCAAGGCATCCAAGGCATTCTGAACATGTATGGTAGACACAGTTTTTGCTACTGCAGATGCTTCACAAATTGATCTGTTTATTTCTACATTTCTCCTGACGACTATGTATACTTGATCTTGTCTGACAGTCATCAATTTATGATACAGACCGAAATTATTTTTGAAAATCAAAATGTCGTCTTCAATTCTCCTAACTTCTTCTATGTGCAAGTATGGGTGTTTCCCTCCTTTTGAGTGATGTGTTGCAGTATCCTGAAGTTCAATGGAAATCTCCATGGTAAGATGACAGATCATCTCCTGAGAAACTCTTCTTAAATACTTTACTTTCTCTCTGACACTACTCCCATTATCAACACTATTTTGCTCCACGTATCAAGAAAAGAAAGCATTCTAATAGAAGCTGAAATAGTGAGATAAGTGTACTTGGAGAACTTTAAACGCATGTGGAAGTGCTGAATTTGTTTTTCTGTAAAGTGCTTATTGTCCATTTTCAGATTGGTTCCTCTGTGTTCTTGAATAACTCAGAAAATGTCTTGTGAGAGAGAGTTGAGGTGAAATTCACAGGGCAAGAGAAAGAACATTCATGCAAGATCCCTGCTGACCTTGGAAACTGATGCCAGAACTCTCCCGGCTGCAGAAGACAGGCCTGCCCCATGCAGGTGCAGGTACTGTTTGCCAGGAATGGTTATTCCAGGTACAGCTGCTTGATTCACCAGCTGTTTGGGTTCCAGATGATCTCTCTAGCCATATGAGCTTTTCTGGGATTTGTCTTATTTAGTACTCAATAATTAGTTATGATGACATTGTCCAGTGTTTCATGTGGTGAGGGAGTGTGAATTCAGAAGAAAGAAGAGTTTTATGAATCCTGAAGCTTTCACCATGATTGATATTTTGTTTTCTGAAGAATGGAATCCTTGCAGCCTGTGAACCTTGCTTTTGTGGCCTTTTAGTCTGTAAGTGCTGCTTACACTGGTAGAAATCTGCAGACACAACAGTCACAGTGATAGTATAAATAATTGAACATACCAGTTTGTCTCTAGAGTTGGAAAAAGGGTTGAGCTGTGGCAGAGACATAATCTGAAACCACTTTTTGAATATGTAACAGGAGCACATGATTAGATTTTTAAAGTAATTTTGTGGAGCAAAGGAATCTAAGCCTGCATCTGCTCTGACTCTTCCATATTATCTTGATCATGCTGAAAATTTGCATTTCTATTTTAGTTTTCAATATTGCAGGAAATAGCCTGTACCCACAAAAAAACATATGCATGTGATCTTGGAGAAACCGGACACAGAACTTAAAGCCCAAGTGAATACATATAACTTGTGTCAGCAATATTTCAATTATGGGAATCAGACTTAGACAGCTAGCTGCATCTCTATAGGTAGTAGTATTAAAATGCTTAGATTTCTGAACAACTTATTTAACAGCATTAACAGTTTGTGGCTCCACTTTAGGCTGTTAACTTTGAAAATGATCTTTCAAGCTCAATATGATTGATTTCAATGAAATTATTACCTTAATACTGATGATGTCACATTCTGGAATTTTCTTCATTAACACTTCTGTGGGCTGTGAAGTATGTTCCAATGGAATAATGGGAACTTAAAGTTAGCAAGCTTAAGTATATAATAATGCAATATTTTACTATATTAGTAATAACTTGATTATAAAGAGCCTTAGGAAAAAAAATAGGTTCTCAGTCTCTTATGTGGCACTGAATGACACAATATAGAAAGAGGAACTCCTCCTTAAAAAGAAATTCAGGCCTTGATATTCCTGTCTCTCTTTTAAGTAATGTTTTTAACTGAGGATTGCCTGTGCTTTGGCCTGATAAATAACCACTATAACCTACAACATTAAATATAATTAATTTTATGTATTGAACTAATGTATTCTAGATTAAATATCCTTTCTCAGCATTGTTGTCTCACAATTCTTCTTTTCCAGTTGTATGAGACTTATTACTATTGAGCTGATGAGAAATACTAAATATAAGTATTTTTCCCACCTTGGTAGCTTTCAGATGTAACAAAATAAAGCAGGCCGTGACTTACAGTCCTGTTTCTGGTAATTCATTGAGTGTGGGAATATCAAACTACACTGATACCCATAGCGCCAGCCTGTTGATCTAAATTATTTTTCCCCCTAACTTATTTATAAACGGAAATATTTTCTCATGAGTTATGCCAAACCATTCATTATAAGAAAACGAATGATTTCATCATTTACTAAATTCTATCATTTTAGGGTTGTGTCCCTTATTTTAATTAGGTTTTATACTAATTTCCTGTTATTTGCATGGTAAAAGCTTGGCTTGAGATGTCTTTGGCTGAATTGCTTCTAGACACTATTGTTCATAAGAATTACTTTAAAAAAAACATAGAAAAATACCATGGCTTATGAAACTTTCTCACAATAACCACTTCTGCAAGGAAAGGTGAAGGTAAAGACACACCTCTGTACAAATGAACACAATCAAGTTTGATAGGAAAGTACTTCAACGAAAGTTTCCAAAATATTTAGTTGCAAGAGAAATTTCACACCTTCTGGTTTCTGGAAAAAAAAACTAATAGCCTTATTTTAGTGCAGATCACAAACTGATGGTAATTCCAATGGGAATGAAAATATTTCAAAACTTTTCACACATATCCTTAAATTTACAAGGAGGGAGACAGAGTGTACCTTCTGATAGATATGAAATTTGGTGTGAAGGAAGAGGGCTGTCTGCAGGGGTGATGGTCTGCTCCTACAGAGTGGCTGCAAGTGCCAAATACTTTCATTTATTTTAGTCCAAAAGTCTCATCCTTGTTTGTACAGTACCTGAATGGAGCAGGATCAGGATTCTGGGTATAGCTTATAGTTACAAGGCTAATAACAGCAGCAGCAGACTGGATAATTACCTAGTTTTCTAGTGTCTCATTGCATAGGATTGTGGAAGATTAGAAGGCACTTATTACATTGAAGATTTTGGACACTGAAAGTGGGTTTTCTGGTACTGAATGCTCTTGGTCAGCCGCCTCTTTGCCCCAGGAATACCTGTACTTAAATGCCCCAGGCACCCAGACTTGTATTTTTTCTCTTATATGGGGACAGTGCACTTCAGGGTAGGTTGACACCTGACTGGCCTGATTTGAATCCCCAAACTGGATATTGCCCCAGATAGAGTCTCTTAACAAGCCATTGAAAGATAATGCAAATGAACAGGATAGGGCACTGAACAAAATGGATTTGTGGCTACACTTTTTTGGAAGTGTATCCACAGCAGAAATGGAAGTTTAGAATTTCTTTCTCTTCAGTGGTTAATGCACTTGTGCATGAAATTGGAGACCACCATTTGCTCTGTAGCCTGCAGGAGTTTAAACTCCTGTGTTCCATAAAACTGACTGCCTGTGTTTTGGTTACTCTGCATTAGCTGGGATGAGAAAGTGAAGACGGAAAGAAAGATATCCCTCACACACCCTCATGCAGCAGTGTCACAAATGAACAGAAGCAGCTTTATCATTCAAAACCATTTAGAAAGCTACGTACTAAGAGTATAGATATTTTTAAGTGTTTAGATTTCAACAATGTTACAAAAAAGTAGATGTTCTCTAGGAGAAGGTACTTAGGCATTGAGGTCTCTGTATTTTAGAAATACATTCTCAGATGATGATGATGATGATCTCTTGGTAAAATCAATAGCACTTAGTGCTTTTAAATTTTTTTCCAGTCTCTCCTCATTTTTTTTTTCCTTCTCATCTAGCTGACAGTATTTGAGCCACCAGTAGGAGATCTGCTTTATTCTTTGTCTGGTAACTACACTTACCAAATACAGAAATAAATGATAGCTCCTCAGAAGATACCTTTTGTTTTCATTAAGCTCAATGCTTGATGAGTTCAGTCCAACAGCCACAATTATTCTGGCATATATATTCAGAAATCAAAATTATCATGAAAAATAGGTTTTTAGTTGACAGGTTGAAATTTAGCATAGACAAGAGTGCAATACCTTAAAATAACTGGATAAATTAGACAAATACATCATAGAATCATAGAATCATTTTGGTTGGGAGAGACCCTCAGGATCATCAAGTCCAATCATAACCTAACTCTTACACTAAACCATGTTCCTAAGAACCTCGTCTAAATGCTTTTTAAACGCCTCCAGGGATGGTGACTCCACCACTTCCCTGGGCAGCCTGTTCCAACACCTGAATGGGGCTATCTGGGTAGGTAGCCATCTATTAGCAAATATCATGTGATTCACATGCTACATAAAAGTCACAAAAAGATACTTTTGTGAAAAAGTCATCTCTTTGTTGGTCCTATCGGAAGGATTCTATGCAGTATATTAAAAAATGGCTTGTCTTCAATCTACTTCTACTTATTACAGTCAAACCAGTAGCACCAGTTACTAAAATTACTTAGAAGACAGTTGTCAGTAAATATTAAAGGAGACGCAATATCATTTGTCTCTGCTATAAACTTTCATCTTCCCCATCAGAAAACCCCAAAACTTTATGATAGATTACTGCATAAATTAAGCAACTCTGTTGTAGGTAGGAGGACCTGATGAACTCTTGAGGCCCCATCCAACTTTACATTTCATTGATACTAGGTTATCTTCGTTTTAGTTTCAGTGAGACTCTGTAAGACCCTATGCCATAACAAACCTATTTCCCAGATTTTGGAAAGGAAGTTAATAGGTTATTGAGATATTAGCCAGATATATAATAAGAAAACCAGATGTTAGCCAGGTTCAATACTTCTGGAAAAGTAATTTCAAGAGAGATGAAGGCAAAATTCAATGTCTGGCAAGGAAGCAATATGTTTCATTTATCCTGCAAGTCAATCACACTTCATACATCAGAAGGCGTGAGTTCCTTAAAGTGTCCTGCCAGTCTAAAAGAGCAGAAAATTCCTTTCTCAAGCAGGAGAGAAGGGTATGTCTGACACATACACATAGCTGGTAGAGTCTATCTATCATCTCATAGCACAGATATGGCCAAGGCTGATATGTGTCTTAGAAGAAACCAGGGAAAGAATCCAATCCCAGAGATCAAACTATCCATCAAAGACAAATCCTTCATGACCTCTGCATGTTATTAAATGAAACCCTGAAGTATGGAATGTGATTAAGTTCTTTATCAGAATAGAGAGCTGCAACTGTTAAAGTGATGTTAACTTTTGTGTGTGTGTGTAAAAATTATTTAAGAAATATCTTAGTGTTAGGACTATTTTATCTAATTTTGATTCTCGGTGTTAGTGAAGATGTAAGTGCCTCCTGCATTCCCAAAGTGCTTTGGTAAATGGGTGAAACCTTTAGCCTTCATCTGCACATCAATCATTGATCCTTGCAAGAGGCAGGAGACCTGGTTGAGTAAGAATCAGATCTGTTACATATCCCTTAGTTCTAAGAGATTGAGAGTATCTTACTTTTGTTGGAAAGGGAGATGGTATTTCAACCAAAATCTAGCATGAGCTACCTTTTGCAATCCCATTGTTGACATCCTGTTCTTGCCAAGGTCTACATTTAGCCCAATTGTGTTAAAAAGTATGGAAGGAAATTCTCAGTATTTCTTTTACATATTAATGTTAATTTGTTTATTAAATCTTACTGTTAATTAAGTGTTCATTCTTGTTAAAATTTAGTTGTTATTAAGTCCAGGATTTCGATTAGGATTATTTTAAAACTTTAATATGATCTTCAATAGGGTTTTGAAGTAGTTCCTGGCAGTGAATGAGGGTCACCTCTCCTGAGTGGTTCTGCATACCCATTATCCACACAGATACTTGATAGATTTGCTCAGTTCCTCCTGGATCACTTCCCATATTAGTAGATTGTACATTTCCATACCAAGCCTGTTTGAGCCCATATTTGCAAACTCTAGAGATTTTACTTTGGTCAGCATCGTTTACCTGTATGAAGTGTTAGAACTTGTGTCTCTTCTTTATAAAAAAATGATAGCACTTTCATATATGTATTATGAAAGACAGGTAGAGAACTTCTTAAATGCAAACTTTTCTTATTTTTTCATAATAGACTAGTGGTTTCATGTTGAGTATTGATTATTGTGTTGGAGACAGATACATAATGCAAACTATAGGTCTGGTTGGTGCATTCAGCTAATATATTTCTTTATTCCAAGAATTCGAAAAGTATTTAAAGGCTTCCTTAATAAATATTTCATGTTTTCCATAGGTTTTATTTCATTTCAATACATCTGCTGTGATGTGATAGCAGGCACCAGATACTTTATAACTTAAAAATTTTAATTTTTTGACACCGTCAGAAATTGTAGTATATAATAAAAGGAAATATTGGTTACTACCAGATACACAATGATTCTTTGCCAGACAAAGATACATGCATATTTATTACCAGAGAGTATTGAGCTTCATATTAACTCCAGGCAAAAGAATCAGAATCCTTGGGATTATAATAACACATTACAATCTTCATTATTCACTGTCGAAAATGATGGCATTGCTGCCATGGACCCTCAGACCTTTCCTGAGTGTTTCTAGGGTGAGGGCATTGCTCATGTGAGTTTGCATTCATTGATGTAGGCCAGCTCACTATTTTTACATATTTTCTTCAATATATTGAGTTCACACCTTCCCAGCTCTCTACTTTCCTTTGCCAAATATGTGAAGCATTATTTCTCAATTATTGCAGGACTATGATTCATTCATCTTGAAGGATCAGATCATCTGTAACAGTTAGCTCTTCCTGGAACATCTAGAGCTATCCCTTTTGGCAGATACATTGATTTCTCTTTTGGCCAACCAGCAGTAATGATTTTCAGTGTAGAATGTTGGATGAAGGAAGTGATGATTCAACAGGTGTCACTCTTTCCTTTGAGTCATAACTCAGTACACTTTGGAACATTGGTTTCTACAGATGTCTGCCCTGGGGAAATAAAATAGATGTATCTTTACAAGTGTAAGAGCAAATAGGATATTTAATGAAGCAGATGACCAAATTGAACCTCCCGTCTAGGCCACAGTTCATTTTTGGCAAGGTGTTTGACTGATATATTTTTTATTACAATTGAGTACAATAACTCTTGTTCACTTCTCTTCAATATTCTTCTTCATGTATCTTCTGCTAATTTACAATGAGGTAAATAACATGGAATTATATCACAGACTAGAATATGAAATTATGATTGTAAATTCCTAATGCTGCAATTGTGCATTCTGTGAAAACTAAGCAGCCAACAATTGTCAAACATTGTGTGCCACTCAAATGAAAGTGGTTTCATGCAAAGTAGAGTAGATGTGTCCCAAGGTTCAGAGTGACTTGGCTGACGTAGTTGACAAGCCACTTTTCATAATATTTGAGAAGTCATGACAGTCAGGCAAAGTCTCCAGTGACTGAAGAAATGGAAACATCATGCCCATTTTGTAAAAGATTAAAATGGAGGACCCTGGAAACTATTGATCAGTCACACGTGCCCCTGTGCCCAGTCAGATCATGGAGAAGACCCTTCTGGAACACATATGGAAGACAGAGAGGTCATTAGAAACCTTCAACAAGGGCAAATTGTGCCTGAATAGTTTGGTTGACTTCTGTGATGGGGTGACTGCATCAGTGCACAAAGGAAGAGCTGTGAATGTCATCTACGTAGACGTCTCTGAGGCCTTTGGTGTGATCCCTCACAACATTCTTGCTGTTAAATTGGAGAGATGTGGGCTTGATATATTGTGCTGGTTTTGGCTGGGATAGAGTTAATTTTCTTCACAGTAGCTGATATGGGGCTATGTTTTGATTATTGAAGAAAAAATGTTGATAATACAGAGGTATTTTTGTTATTGGTCCATAGTACTTACACAGATCAAGACCTTTTTTACTTCTCATACCATCCCACCACTGAGTAGTCTAGGAGTACACAAGAAGTTAGAGGACATACCTGGAACAGCTGACCCCAGCTGACTCAAGTGATATTTCGTGCCTTTTGACATCATGCTCAGTATTAAAACTGGGGCAGGTTGTGGGGGAGGCCACTGCTTGGGGTCTGATTTGACATTGGTCTGTTGCTGGTGAGCTATTGTTTTCAGTTGCACCACTTGTCTTTCTTCTGTTTTATTTCTCTCTGTTATTTCATTTGATTACAATTTACTCTTACTCTTACTCTTACTCTTACTATTATTATTTTATTCAATTAATAAACTTTTTATCTCAATTCATGACTTTTCTCGCTTATAGCCTTCCAATTCTCTCCCCCATCTGGCTGCAGGGGAATGAGCACGTGGCTATGTAGTGTTTAGTTGCCTGCTGGGGTTAAACCATGACATGGATGGACTCTTAGACAGAAAAGGACTTGGCTGGATGACCATGTCCAGAGACTTACAGTCAAGGGCTCACTGTCCAAGTGGAAACCAATAACGAGCGGTGTCTCTCAAGGGCCTGTACTAGGACCCATATTATTTAATATCTTCATCAATGACATAGTGGGATTGAGTGCACCCTCAGCAAGTTTGCAGATGACACCAAGATAAATGGTGCAGTTGATTCGGTAGAAGGAAGGGATGCCATCAAGGAGACCTTAACAGGCTTGAGAAGTGGGCTCATGTGAACCTCAGGAAGTCCAACAAAGCCAAGTGCAAAATCGTTCACTTGGGTTGGAGCAATTCCCAGTATCAGTACTGAAGGATTAATTGATTGAGAGCAGCCCTGCAGAGAAGAACTTTGGGATACTGCTGTATGTAAAATTGTACATTAGTGGGTAATGTGTGCTTGCAGCCCAGAAAGCAAATCATATTATGCTCTACCGAAAAGGAAGTGTGGCCAGCAGGTGGAGGGCGGTGATTCTCCCGCTCTGCTCTGCTCTTATAAGAACCCACCTGGAGTACTGCATCCAGCTTTGGCATCCCCAGAACAAGACAAGCATGGACCTGTTTGAATGTGTCCAGAGGCGGGCCATTAAAATGATTGGAGGGCTGGAACACCTCTCCTGTGAAGAAAGACTGAGGAATTTGGGGTTGTTCAGCCTGGAGAAGAGAATGCTGCAGGAGGGCCATATGACAAATTTTATGTATACAAAGGGCGATTATAAAAAAGACAGACAAAGACTTTTTACCATAGCCTGTGGTGACAGGACAAATGGCAATGGTTTTAAACTAAAAGAGTGTTCAGTTCTGATTGGATATGTGGAAGAAATCTTTTTATGATTTGGGTGGTAATACACTGGAACCGTTTACCCAGAGAAGTTGTGGATGCCCCATCATTGGCAATGTCCGAAGTTAGGTTGGATGGAGCTTTGAGCAATCTGATACAGTAAAAGATATTCCTGTCGATAGCAGAGTGGTTGGATTAGGTGATCTTTGAAGGTCCCTTTCAGCCTGAAATATTCTATGTTTCTCTGATGAAAGAAATAGGATAGAATAGGATAGAATAGGATAGAATAGAATNGAATGGAATAGAATAGAATAGAATAGAATAGAATAGAATAGAATAGAATAGAATAGAATAGAATAGAATAGAATAATTTCGGTTGGAAGACACCCTCAGGATCTTCGAGTCCTACCAAAACCTAACTCTAGCAGTAAACCATGTCCCTAAGAACCTCATCTATATGCCTTTTAAACACCCTCAGGGATGGTGACTCCACCACTTCACTGGGCAGCCTGTTCCAATGCCTGACAACCCTTTCCATGAATAATTTTTTCCTGATATCCAATCTGAACCTTCTCTGGCACAACTTGAGGCCGTTTCCTCTCGTCCTATCACTTGCTACTTAAAAGGATGAAGTAGTTTAGTTATTTATAACTATGCTTTTTAAGCCAAAGTTTTAATTCATCTCTACTTAGGTCAATTCAGAACAATTCTACTTTTAATGAATATATTTGACCATGTTAATTTCTTGAAACTTGTTGTTATGCAGTCTTTTCAAGTTTATTCCCCTATTCCTAATGCAGAGGGTTTAGTGTAAGTGCTCTTTAGATTTAAGTACTCTCTAAGTTAAATAATGTAAACATTAATCAAAATTTGCTCATGTATATCACATGGGTATGTAAATGAAAGCAAAATGCATGACAGCAAAGTTAAACTGTTTTTGATATTACTGGGAAAGGTTCCATCAGATCAGCCAAATCCTTTTGATTTTATTTACAGGTAGATGTCAAAGTCGAAAATGCCTTGTTTCTGGTTTTCATACAAATTAAGCCAAAATTTTCAATGTTATAAAGATTTTAATTTCTTAGGATAAATGCCTAAAGCTAAAGTTGTCTTTTACATTGTTATCTAGTAGGCAAAACTAAACGTCAAGGTATCAAAGAATATTTCTTCACATTCTGTTTAAGGGTGTTAAAGACTCTTTTAAAATCAGTTATCTGCTTTTATAATGTTACCAAATAAAAGGTTTTTCCCAACTGTTTAATTCTGAAAGTGGTTTAGCGTATGATTTTCTTATCATACAAGTATATGAAATTTTAAAGTTCATGGAATTTGAAGCCATTATGTGAAAAAAATGTAGTGTTGAGCTAATTTAAAAAAAAAAATCTAGTCTCAGTAACCCTTGTGCTACTTAAGCATTAATGATGTCTTACCAGTTATGAGAGAGATCATGTTCCCTTCATGCTCCCACAAAGAGAACTGACAGTAAGAGATTACCATATTAGGGGACAACCTGCCCTTCCACTAACTACCTCAGCTGATGGACAAAATAGCTTTGGAAAAAAGTTACACTGATGATATGTTTATATCTGATTTACTTGTACCTTTGTGTAGCTTTTTGCTGTCCTTTTAACTTCAGAAAATTGCACCACTTATGTGCAAGATTTATTTGGCCTCATGTATTGAAAGTCTATTGACATTCAGAGAAACAAGCTCATGGCAACGCCAACAAAATGGGATGAAAAAGGAGGTCCTACCCCTTCTAGATCCTAATACACATTTCAGAACTCTAAAGAGAATAAGAGAATATCTTGCTTTATTTTCTTGATACACTAAGTTCAACATAAAGAACTCTTTTTCCTTTCATTAACTATAATTCAAGAAACTGCAGAGCAGAATGGATTTATTTGCTTCCTCTGGTGGAGAAGTCTGACTCTAAAAGTACACCTTTTCTTATCTCTTCTACCATTAGATTTTCTCTTTTCCTTACTTTAGCCAACATCAACTCCTTTTCACATTAGTATCATTCAGAAGTGGAGAACAGAGAATACCATGAGGGTGATATTAAATTTACCTAACTGATTTTTTTCCTTCTATTTAGTACCTTCCTCACGTGCCCATTTTTTTTCCCCACGGCACATATGTGACAATTACCAGGAAAAGAGCTATTATAAGTAAAGGTTTGACACAAATAATTTAAATTTAATCAGAACACTATATTGTCTGACATTCTCCCAATACTTGCTCTGTGGTAATTTTCTGCTTCCAGATCTGTTGTAGCACATTTGAAATGCAGAATTCTAGCTATAATTTTTCACTGCTTACATATGTTAAACATTCTTACTGAGGGCACTTCATTCTTCACTTTACTCTTTTGGTGTTTAAGTATGCACTTTTTTGTCCTCAGCTGTTCAAAATCCTCTCAGGTTGGCAGTCATGCTTTAAAGATAATAGTAAAATGATGCAGTGAACAATAGTAGCATGCAGTCCTTCAGAAGGTCCTTGAAAGGCACAAATTAGAGATGTTTTATATATTTATTTTTTTAAAATGTTCAATTTGCTATGCAGTTATGATCCCACTGAAACATTATCCTTTCTTTCTCAACAAGGTGAACCAGCAGTCTGTGTCCAATACAATGGCTAGACTATTTTATTCCTCCCCTTCTCTGTTGTCGGCCTGTGCTAATTGAAATGTTTATAAAATGCTGATAGTGAAACATTGCAGCTTAAAAGTTCAATAGTTCTTTAATGAGCCCTCTGTTTTATTAATAAAATGATTTATAGAAATATTTAATCTCACTGATTTACCATTAGCATTAATGAGTCTAGTTATTAAGCAATTTATTTCAGAATGCCACAAAAATATAAACCCTGTAAAACAAGCAGTATCTTGTATGAAGTTATTTTGTATTTAGGGGGAATCAGTGGCATAAAAATCTCATGATTTTTCCTCAGTGAAGCAGAGTTGTTCATTAGCACAGAACTAGATAATTATTTTATACAATCCCTGTCACTATTATCAGATTTTATGCAAATAATTCAGCACAGGGCCATTCACTAAAGTAATCCCAAAGGCTGAAAACAGAAGTGCATATGCACTCATTAGAAATAAAGGTATTTTCATTGGCCTTGACTATTAAGCAGACTGCTTGATTATCGACTATTAGAAAGACTCTGATTCTTTATTACTTTTGTTCTAATTTATTGAGGAAAATAATTTGCTATCATGTTGTATACTATTACAAGGTATTATAAAACAATACAACCATCACTCCTCTTTATATGTACCTTCACATTGTTGTACAAATGAAGTGCTATTAGTTAGCTTTCACCCAACCTCTTGTATTAGGAAGCTCATAAAATGGTCACTTTATTTTTGGAGTAACTGTCTACCATTATGAGTTCAATGAAGAAGCTGCCAAAGTGACTTTGAGTCCTGAAAGATGCCAGAGGCAAATTATTTCCCTCACTGACCCCTTCATGCTGCAGCCTTAGATATCTAGGAAGGACAAATAGGGAAAAAAATATTTTTTTTTAGTTTCATTAGTGTATTTGACCTAATTTTTATGTTCTGTGGTTTTAATTGGGATGAAGGGATGCTTTTGGCTTTTTCAGTCAAAGGGCTGGGACTTTCTTTTTCTTACCCACATATGCAGGCTTTAATAAGTAGAAAAGCATTTATGTGTTCTCATCTGTGTTTTCCTTATCTGGAAAATCTGTAAAATGGAAAATTTTGATATAGTCAAGGCAAATTTCATTTTCATTGAAACAGTTATTTCTGGTTTTCCCTATTGAAATGAGTCAATAAAATTAAGACTTTTCACAAAACCCACTAGATTCTCTGGAAATACGGTTTCATGTATATCTGCTGAAAGGTTAAACAAAGCCACCCTGAATGTCTCCGATTGTCACTAGGCCTTCTGAGAGATGTCATAAACCAGGATGTATGTGAAATACCTTATTTATGTCATGTATAAACAGAGTACTCAGTGAATTTTGTAGGCAATTTGCGAGGTGTTAGGTTCATTCTGCAGAGCCTTGATTCTCCCAGTTTGCCTGTTTTTAGAGACTCAGTTCTCCTAATAAGAGAGAAGTGGTGCTGGCACAACTCTGATTAGCAGAGAGCATTAATGTAGGATGACATGCAGGCAGGGTCTTATGTATCCTATAGAAAGTTTTAACTACACAGACAATCACATATGCATTACTGTAAAAATCCATTATTGTCAGTGGTGGATTAGGCCACTATTTTTGTGGGAAAAAGGACTTATGAAGGGGTCTTCCTCTGACTGGAGGAGGTTTTCTCTGACTAGGCAGATGTGCTGATGTGTCAGTTTCACCAGAATGTAAGCTACACTGTCTGGTTCTGATGGGAGGAGGTAGTGGGGGGCATAAAAGATCCCTTTTCTGCAGGGGAAATAATTTTCTGATCTCAACTGAGTCTTCATTACAGAATTCACATTTTATATTGACCTGAAGTAAATCCAGACATTCAGACTATATTCTGTACTTATTATCTGGTGCTGCATTCTAAATTACTGCATCTATTTTTCCTGTACTTTGAGGCATTTCTGGCTGGTCTGAGGATGACAGGATGTTGCCTGAACTTCCATTATTACTATCATTATTTCTATTACTATTGCTTTTACTTCTACTATTATAATGTCATACTTTCAGAGCAAAAGAATAGTGCTAACCCTACTTGCTTGACTTATTGCATTTAAACAAGAAAAAAAGAGTTATGTTGAAGCTTAGAAACACACAAACAAAGTGAACAAAACCCTCAGAAAGAAATATTTTCCAGACAATATTAACCTATTAAAGAAGCCTGCTTTTTCCCCCAGCTGCTTCCTTTGTATTTTCTGTGAGGAGAAGCAGCCATTATCCTTTCCAATAAAAGACAGAACTGAAGGGAAAGCTGGTGAGTTTAATTCATTTTGATACCCTCTGTTTGTATGAGTGTGTATGTATGAATGTGGATGTTGATTATGAGGTCCTTTCATTTTTAAGACTGTGTTCTGCACCATTCATCTGGGTATTTAAATAAAGTTGTTGAATATATGATACTTCAGCCTTAAGATGTCAAAAATGAGATTCCAAAGTATTTAGCAGTACAAAATAGCATAAAAAGAGCTTTGCTACTATTTATCTCTGCTTGACAGCTTGTAATGTTGATTTATGATATGTCATAATAGAGCACTGAAATTAATACAGCTACATAAAAAAGTGAAGCTACATGGCCACAGACATTGAAATATTTGATTTCTCTCTGTTTCTGTCCTCCATACACACACACACACACACACAACACTGGAAGACATACACTCTCACAGTAATCCTATTATAAACCTGCTATTTGTCAGCATACAGATAAAGCGTATACTAGAGCCTTTCAAATAATTGCAAAGAAAATTGTAAAAGCTGTTTTATATATATCCCAAATTAATAATTTCCACTTGCCTCAGTTAGAGTGAGGAGGATTGACACCATCTGAAACCCAGGTCTACACGTGATTTTCCCCTTCCTTAGAATTCCATAGCATGTAAAATTTCTTTTAAATTCTTTAGATATATATGTGTATGTGTTCATATAAGTTTTTTACCTTAGAAAAATGAACAACTTTGCCTTTTTTCCTCTTATTGATTATTACTATTGATATAAATACATATAGAGAATATATGAATAAACATAATAAGCAAACCAAGAGACTCCATCTGGTAAATTTAATCAATTTTAATGTATATTAAGGGAAATCCATTCACAATAAATCATTAAATCACAAGTTTTCACAGTATTTGTGAGAGGAGACAGTATGCCTGTCTTTTTCATGCTTACTAAAGGAAGTTGCTCTGCAAGAAATTGAATTCAGTAAAAAAAATTCCTCCAGACTTGTTAATAGGAATACCAATAAGCAGAATCCCTGTGTTAAATAACACTTTATCCTTTAGCGGTTTACCTGGCAACAAACCTCTATCACAATCCCAGCATGAAAACAACAGCAAAGTATGAGATTACTAGCCTAAATAAAATAAATCCCACTTTTATAAATTAATGAAAAAATAATAGCTTAAAATCTATTTATCTTAGCACTACAACTAGTTTCTAACCAGTTCTCCATATTGTATTCCCTTCGATAGGTCAGATATTCTACTGACTTCAGTGGAGAAAAGTCCCTATGAATATCTGTCCCATAATCTGTATTTTGTCCAACCACCAATCTAACCTTAACAGTTTTACAGATAATTGACTTTCAGAACAAATTTAGTTGTCTGGGTGTAATAGGAATATATTTTTCTTTATGTAAGGTGAGATTGTTTGTACACCACAGAAGTACATTTTCCTTCATTTCCACTTATTTTAATTTTTTATCTTCATTCTTCTTCTGTTTCATGCTTTGAATATGCCCATTCCATGTAGAGTCCAGCCTTATTTGCAAGGTTATTATTCTATGGCAAGCACTTGATTACATTGAAATTTGCAATAGTATTTCTATGTGCCTAATAAACAAAAATGTATCAAAAAGACTATTCACACATGCCCAGATGTCTCTCCATAATGTATTATGGGAAGGGTAATTAACTATCATAATTATATGCAAATATTACATCATACAAATTGCACACATATGTACACACACATGCACAGAAATGACATATGCTTAGTAACTGTTTATGAGCACAGAAGAGAAGAAAATACCACCAGAGGAACACATAGAATGTGTCGTCCGTTGTTTGAAAGCAAAAAGGAAACAGCATATCTGAGCGACCTGTCTCTATTGGAGAGTATTAGAAAAAGAAAATGCCCTGAAGGCACTTGCTACTTGTCTCATTGGACTGTGGATTTTTTAAAGCTTACAGAGTCCTTAGACATTCAGTGAAGAATTACTGCTAAGATGTTTTTGTTATGATATCTCTGTGAGGATATGGACTTTGACACATTTCATTATGGCACATTGAAATCAGTACTCCTATCATCCCAAAATATTATCAAAGGAGAGCAACCAGCTGTCACAGAAAAGACCATTACATTGGCCATCCTCCATTTTAAATTGCACCTCCTCTTGTCACTGCATCTCTCTAAGGTGACCAGTACCCCCCAGCAGATATAATACCTATAGATATTGTGCTGCAAAACCATAGATTTTGATTTTCCCAGCGTTTTCTACGTGTCAAGCTTTATTTTTAAAAGCAAAAGAAATTCTCTAAACTGCTCTTGTATTTAGTTTATGAAAAAATATAAGGGACAATGTCAGATAAAAAGCATATTTTTTTAATTACCTATTAACGTATGTATGAACAGAACTCTCATATGTTACTATTACAAGTCTTCCACATTAGGACAAGACTTCCACATTAGGACAGGTTAACAAATGACCTAAAAAGCATGATGAACCAACCAGTGATCCTGTTTTAGCAGACCAAGGGAGGTAAACATCATGAGCAGATGAGACCTGAAGGCTCGGTATGTTCTATTCCTTGCCATGAATCAAGGAAATGGAAATACCCTATTCAGTATTTTGTATACTCCATCTTAAAACTATTAATAGGTAGATTTCTGTTAGATACCAAGTAAAATATGTGTGAAGGCAAGTTTCTTTGAAATTTAAAGCCTCTGCTAACAAGATTTTTTTTCTTAAAGTCCATCCCATGCATCCTCTCTTATACCAGCTTACAGGTTTATTTATGCAGAATATTTCTATGTATGTGGAGATTAATTTCTAGGCAGAACTCAGATCAGTCTTTTCATGACCAGACTGTGAAAGTCAATTTTTTCTTGCTTTTTCTCGTAAAAAGGATTTTTCTTTCCCTCAAAAATCCTTGTAGCCCTTCTCTCCATCTTCTCTAAACAAAATTTACTTAATCTTTCTTCAACGTGGATCAGCAAAGATACACTTTAAATATCTCACAGGGTCTCCGGGTTTCTTGTATAAGGCATGAATACTCCCTCAGTTCTCTGAGGAACAACTGACCTATCAACCTAAGGTAAAACGTTGTTCTTCTTCATTCATCCCAGGCTGTATGGATCTGGAAGGTGTGAACCTCTTGTTCAACAAAACTGAAACATACAGTGCTAGAAACTGAAAAGTGACTGATAATCTTATAAAAAGAGGCTGTCAGTGCTGCTCAACAGAAACCATGACTATAAGGTGTGAAATTCTAAGACTATACGATTTAAAACTAGAGGCGTCATAATAAATTATTCAATATGTCACAAATTCAAGATATAACTTTTGCAGGTTCCACCAAGGTAGCCAAGGAGTCTGCAAAATGGTGATAATTTAAATAAAGATAGAGGAAAAAGAAAAAGAACTTGAAGATGTCCAAAATCGGTGTGCTCAGCTTGGTCCCTGAAATGCCTGTACACCAGTGCACACAGCATAGGGAATAAGCCGGGGGAGTTAGAAACCTGTGTTCGGTCAGGAGGTTATGATCTGGTGGCAATTACAGAGACATGGTGGAAGAGCTCACATGACTGGAATGTGGTCATGGATGGCTGTGTCCTTTTTGGGAAAGACAGGCTAGCCAGGCGAGGTGGTGGAATTGCTCCTTATGTGAGAGAGCAACTACAATATATTGAATATTATCCAGGGGCAGATGTGAGATTGCATCTGGAATATTGTGTCCGGTTCTGGGCCTCTCAGTTCAAGAAGGACAGGGAACTGCTGGAGAGAGTTCAGCACAGAGCCACAAAGATGTTTAAGGGACTGGAGCTAAAGGCTGAAGGAGCTGGGTCTTANTTGTGGAGTCTCCTTCTCTGGAGATGTTCAAAACTCACCTGGATGCCTTCCTGTGTAGCCTCAACTAGGTGTTCTTGCTCTGGCAGGAGGATTGGACTACATGATTTTTCAAGGTCCCTTCCAATCCCTAATATTCAGTGGTTCTGTGTGACATTAGAATGGGATCAGGTGAACTGAAAAAAAAAGTAGAAAAAAGATAAAATCCCTTTTAGACTATATTTTAAAAGTATTGATTGAATTATTTGTTTCTTCATATTGTTGGTATTGTAAAGTCTTTTTTGTGTATTATGAGGTTTCAATAACATCACTGTAGAGTAGTGTAAGTGAGGTCTCCAATTAATAGTCAGTTATGGGGATACATGCATGGAAATTTTGAATCTCGTCCA
Organism: Pampusana beccarii; assembly: GCA_013399365.1. Classification (NCBI taxonomy): domain Eukaryota; kingdom Metazoa; phylum Chordata; class Aves; order Columbiformes; family Columbidae; genus Pampusana; species Pampusana beccarii. The sequence goes on along the minus strand of VWYH01002627.1, from coordinate 3,624 downwards.
TTGTAGGTGGGTTTATTTGAATGGATAGCTTGAAAATGCCCCTTGTACATAAGATGATAAATGTTAATGGTTTTCATGTTTAAAACCTCATGTTAAAATAATCACATGACTACATTTAGATTATATCTGAGAAAGCACCACCATAAAAAGGCAAATGAAATAGCAAAGGGTTTTTTTTTAGAAACTCCACCATAAAATCTGCTGACATAGCAGCAGTTAGAAAATACTAGGAACTATATATCATCAAATGAGCCAATTACTAATTTCTTTCAGTTTCATTAAAAAATACTGCCCACTTCTGGTGTGCTAAAATCAATCAGTTCACTGATCCTAGCTGCAGCATGATAAGGACAAGTAATAGTAATACTTGTGAACTCCAAGCACTCACATGTGGTATTAGTAAATGTACAGGACTGTATATGACCTCAAATAACCAGTGAAGGAAAGCGCATAATATGTTGTACGTAATAGAAATTGCCATCTGCCAGCATGCTACTACCCACAAACAAAGGCAAGAGAGAGGCTGCAGGAAGAAAAGTATACTGATGATAGGCACGGGTTACAGAGAGGGGAAAAAAAAAAAGAGTGGTATCTATTACCCTGCATATTAATGAAAGGATAGACCACAGCTCAGGTAGTATAATGTTTGTTTTGATTTGACAGGTTGACTATTGCTGCATTTAATTTACATGTAATTTAATTAACATTTTATTGTCAAGGAATGTAATGATACTAAGTTTCTAGTATAGAAAACAGCACTCAGTAGAAAACTGCATATATACTTTCCTCAATAAACAATGTATAGGGCTTATAAGAAACTATTTAATAGATCAGAAGGATATCTAGAACACAGCTGCTATAATGATCATTAAATCTTTGAAAAAGCACCTATCAAAGGTCATTAAATACTCATCTGGCTGTATTTTAGACCTAGGTTAGGCCAAGTTTCAAAAAATACAGAGGTATCAGATTCGTACTGTGGCTGAAGGTATCTGGTAAAAGGGGTTTGGAAAACAAAGTTATCTAAATAAAACATTAAGAAGTCAAAATACTTGGAAGGAAAAATACCTCAGAGCTGAAAGCAGAGGAGAGATTCTAACACCATTGAGTGCAGCTGATACAATGAGTTCCTATGGGAAAGCTTTATATATATGTAAAAAAACCCCTAAAAAATAAAACTCCCATATATGTATATGCATATTCACATATATATGTGCTTTGTTCCTTTCCTGTGGTGTGGAATATATGTGTAGGAGGTGGGGGAGAGAGAAACAGAGAGCCAGGGAGACAAGGAAACACGGAAGTTTTATTCCTTTTCTGTCATTTAATCTGAAAATGTTCAGACATTATATTTAGGAAAGTCTCATCTAGGTATGTAAGCAAACTTTCCACACATTTTTTTTCCTCTTACACACCGATATTTTTTAACAAGCCCTGACTTTTGGAAGTACGCTGTCGAATGTTGGAAAAATTCAACTATCTTTTTTTTCCTTGAGGATAAGAGGTATCCCACAGTTATGGGAAGGAAAACATAAGGAACATAGGAACCAATCCCAAGTTGTCTCTTGGCAATCCAAATCTTAAAGTAAACAGTGATACTCTGTTTTGTGTGGCAGTTCAACTGTTGACAAATCCTCAAAAGTACCAGTGGAGAGGTAAGAATTGGAGGATGTGGTCAGCATTGTACTAATTAATGTTATTTCTACTAATGTTTTCATTTGTGCTCTACACAGGAGGGTAGTTTTTAAAATACTCTGCAAAAAATGCACTTGTAGAAGTGAGATATTCTGAGAGACATTTGCTCTTGCTTTATTACGCTGTTTAAAAGATTTTCTGGGAGAAAGAGCCCCAGGTTTAAGATGTAAGGCTGTGTTCAGAAGACATCCTCTAACGCTCTTCGCTATGACTCCTGGTGTAGTCTAGTTATGCAATTAGAAAGGCAGGTCAAAGAGCAGGCAAAGGTTAAGAAGCAGTATTAAAGATGCTTTGAGATAGTTTAGACCCTGTGGATCATTTTAGTTGGAAGAGACCCTCAAGATCATCAAGTCCAACCGCTAACCTAACACCCTCCCTAACTATGCCACTATCTATGCATCTTTTAAACACCTCCAGCAATAATGACTCAATCGCTTCTGTGGGAAGCCTGCTTCAATGCCTGACAACCCTTTCCATGGAGAAATTTTTCCTGATAATCGACCTGAACCTCCCCTGGAGCAACAGGAGGCCATTTCCTCTCGTCCTATCGCTTGCCACTGGGGAGAGGAGACCAACACTCTCCATGCTACGACCTCCTATCAAGTAGTTGTAGACAGCGATAAGGTTTCCCCTCAGCCTCCTTTTCTCCAGGCTAAACAGACCCAGTTCCCTCAGCTGCTGCTTATAAGACTTGTTCTCCAAACCCTTCACCAGCTTTGTAGCCCTTCTCTGAACTCTCTTCAGTACCTCAATGTCTTTCTTATAGTGAGGCCCCCACAGTGAACCCTAGTCCTGCTGGTCACACTATTCCTGATACAAGCCAGGATTCTGTTGGCCTCTTTGGCCATCTGGGCACAATGCCGGCTTCTGTTCAGCAGGCTGTCAACTAATACGCCCATGTCCTTTTCAGCCAGGCAGCTTTCCAGTCACTCTTCCCTGAGCCTGTAGCGCTGCCTGGGGTTGTTGTGATCCAAGTGCAGGACCTGACATTTGGCCTTGTTGAACTTCGTACGGTTGGCCTCAGCCCATCGATCCAGCCAGTCCAGATCTTTCTGTAGTGACTTCCTAATATATGCCCTCTTATTTGACTGTTCCTAATAGGCCAACTTGAACTATGTTTGACCATATTTAGATGCTGTTTTGAATCCTTACGTACTCAGATGAGTAATCCTTTTGACTACAGTGAGTTTAATAGTATGTGACCTCATGTCTAAACTATATGATTAGGACACAGATATTTTGCCTTCTTCCCATCCCAAACTTCTATGATTCGTGTTCTTTGATCCAGAGGTTTATCTGGATCAGTGCACTTTGTGATTTTGAAAATCTAAAGCAAGTCATTAAAAAGTCAGGTCCCCTCCAGTAAGAATAAGACCACTCTTACATTTCTTCACCATGTTTGTTTTTGATGCTTGTTTTTGTTTTATCCAATTCGTCATATCTCTTCCAGTATTGAATTAGGCAACTTGGGTGTACCCTTGACAAGACTTAGTACATCCATAGTCCTGCTTCATCTGATTTTACCATACTCTCTTGTCTATCTGGTTTTCTCCTTCAGTGCAACTGTAGTGGACAAACTGTTTTTCCCAGATACCACTGTACAGCCTTCATACCGTCAAGCAGATCAACACTCCCACGCAAGTTGGTGTCATCTGCAAACTTACTGTGTCTGCACTCAATTCCCTCATTCATTGATAAAGATGTTAAAGAGAACTGGACCAAATACTGAGTCCTGCAGAACACCAGTCATGACCAACTGGATTTGACTCCATTCACCACAACTCTTTGGGCCCAGCCATCCAGCCAGTTCTTACGCCTGTTAAAGCCATGAGCAGCCAGTTTCTCCAGGAGAATTCTGTGGGGAAGTGTCAAAGGCTTTACTGAAGTCCAGGTATGCAACATCCATAGCATTTCCCTCATCCACTAAGC
>VWYH01002625.1:122901-297755 GCA_013399365.1 Pampusana beccarii | reverse complement strand
ATTTATAGACAAAACTATAGACTGCAAAAGNATTGTTCCCACATCCAACCTCAACCTCCCCTGGTGCAACTTGAGGCCGTTTCCTCTCAACTCGCTCCAGCACCTCAAGGGGTTTCTTGTTGTGAGGGGCCCAAAACTGCCCCCAGGACTCGAGGTTTGGCCTCCCCAGTGCCCAGCACAGGGACGCTCGCTGCCCTGGGCCTGCTGGTGAATAAACCGTTCCCTTTGCTCTCTCTCTGCTCCACCTCGGTTCACTTCCCCAGAATTTACAAACGCGCCAAGCACACCCTTCACGGGATTACTGCAGACTCAGTACGCTAACTTATTTTCTCCCTTTCTCTTTCATACATGAAGTCACTATGACTGGCACTGATTTTTCCCAGTTTGCCACCCATGGCTCCTCCTTGCTGTTCTCTTGCCCCCGGCACATCCCACACGGGTTCTTGCACTGTCACCCAGGCTGGGTTTAATAAATGGCCACATACTTTCCAGCCGACAGTCCATTATCCCCTGCAATTACATCCGCATTTCCCTAAGTAATTCCCCTGAACCCTTGGTGCTGTCTTCATTTCATTCCTGCTTAGTATTTACCCTCTAATTTCAACTGATGTAATACCTCACAGCTCTCGTGTTTTCTTCCAAACCCTGGGCATTTTTCTGGTTTGATCAGCTTCTCACAGCACACGGTTCTTTTGGATGTAACCCCCCATCCTTTCCTGCCTGTCTTGTTTTAACATGTTTTATTCCAACTCATGTCCAAAGCACTGTGCATCTCCCAAAACCCCACACCCCCGTTGCCTGACTCATGGTGGTTGCCATCAACGTTGTTCCTCTGAGTCCCCCAGGGTCTGTCCCCGATGTTGCTGTCACAACGTGTTCTCCTACCTTCGGGCTGGCAGAGATGCTCTTAGCTGGGATGGCTACAGGTTCATTTTCCTTTCAGATCCTTGGCTCTCATACCCAGGTGGAGTGCAATACCCTTCACATCACCCCCGTACCACTGCACAGTTTGACACATCTGCAGGAATGAATGGAAAACTGTCGGATGTGGGAGCTGGCGGAGGCGGCTGCCTGTCCCTGTCCGGGGCCGAGCTTTTCCTCCTGTTCCTGCTCCAGCACTTGGCTTTTGCCTCCTGCCACCAGAGCCTTTTACTTCACCTGTTGCTCCTTGCACAGCGATCAGCCGGGACTGGGGGGCTGCAAAGGGGCCCAAGCAGCCCGAGCCACAGTTCTGATTCCTTCACAGTCACACAACGTCCCCCCCAAAAACGCCTTTACCCAGAACACGAGTATCGAGTGCAGCAGAAGGGGGTCTGTAGAGCGCAGGTGTCTATTCCCATCCGTTCTCACTCCTGTGCAATTGTGAGTGATATATAATTAATATCAGCAGTGCCCCAAACATCAAGTCCTTATTCAATTCTAGATAGAGCCAAACCGATATCTCGGCAGAAAAACGTGACTGTCCTAAGGAAACACCCCTATTCTGTTGCTTGCCAGAGTCCCACAGATGTTTTCAGAGAAGAATTTTCAAATCTGCCACGTTACTGAAACACCAGCTATGCTAAACCAAAAGAATCTACTCCTTGGAGATAAGAAGTTCCTACGTCTGGTGAAGCCCAACGCTGCAAGCGTTTTGTTCCAAATATTCACTGCCACGAAGAGCCTTTGCATTTGAATTAGAAACAACTGTGATCTGACCATCCTCCTTCTTTCTCTTCTTCACTCCACTCCTGATGAGGTAACAGGGGAATACTGTTCAATGGATGGAACAGTATTCATACACTGGAATTATGATATCTTTTCTCCCAGAAGACTGATTATAAGAACTCTATTATTCTCCCCACCACACCTATGCCTGCTCAGATGAATGTTAATTAATGCGATAGGTTACGTAAAATGAGCAGTACATTTTAGAACAGCACCTTGGTGATTACATTTATTTCCCTGACAAAAGGCAAAGAGAAAATACTTTGAAGAGTCAGAGCTGAGCCTAAGTAGGCAATTCGCAGAAGCAGAATTTGGAAGTCCCTCCTGAAGCGCCAGTGATTGCTGCCCCACCGTGAGCTCCCACATCACCTGCCACACTGAAAATACAGGTCCCTTAAGTGCCTGGAAAGGCCAAACCAGCCTGGAGCAGAGAACGGACAGACTGTGACACGTAACTGAGCCCCACAGTCACCAGGATTTACCCGGGGAGTGCGGAATCCGCGCAGGGCGGGTAGGGCGGACATGGACTGGGAGGATGAAAAAGCAGCATCGTCACAGGAGGGATGGCTGCACGGGGACCACTAACAAAGCTCCTCAGAGACCTCGGGTCTCGGCTTCCATTTAACACAGCACTGCGGTTTGTGCACAGAAAAAACACCATCAGGCTGTATTCGGCGCAAAGATGGAAGAACTGGAGCGCCCTTAAGGACTGGGCAGAGCGTGCACTTGAGAATTAATCAAAAAAAAAAGAAATAATTTTGCCGTAATCACTGAATTTGCAATTGGCAAGGCAGGAGGGATGCCTCCCAGCTCCACCATCCCCTGCATCCCCAAACTGGGAACAGCCGCTTCCAGCCAGCGCTGGCCAGAGCCAGGCAGCGGGGAGCGAGGTGACCGGTACAGGTGCACACAATAACAGGAACAACCTTTGAAATTCAGCATTTCAAACCGGCAGCAACTCAGATCTTTCAGGACAGGAAGACGCAGCAGCAGCTGCTGGGTCCCCGCAGTCAGTGTCCCCTGCGCAGGGCAAGCAGCCACTGCAACCACTGAACCTGCTTCCTTCTCCCCCTGCTCTCTGGATACGCAAATTTGGGGGTTTATTACAAATAGGTTCACTTTAAAAAAAAATAAATCATTTATTACAATGTATAGAGAATAATTATAATTTCTTTAAAGTCTTTTCAATTCTTACATCTCTAATTATCCATCTCCTGCTTAAACCAGCTCATCATTCCTTCGGGGTGTCATGTACCTGGGTTTGAGGACACTGAGATGTCTCAACAGAGTTAGACTCTTTGCTTTTTACCAGCCCAAGTTTCACAAGACTGAAGCACAGGTGCAAGGTTGACTTAAATGTATGAGGGTGGCTGTTATTTGTTTTTCTCTTTAAGAAAGGATGTTTGAGCCGAGGTGGGGCTCGCCGGGCAGACCCACTGTCTCGTTTTACAGCAAGGTGGGTCCTGTCGAAAAAGGCTCATTCTCCACTAACCTCAGATGCTTCCAATGACTCTGAAGTGATGCAAAAAAAACGTTTGGTGTTTACTAAAATTTCCCAGTTCTTCTTGTCTCTTCCTTCTCTTGAACGCCTTAAGCATCTATGACAAGTATTTCTTCAAGCCTCTTCTCGATCATGGGCTTAATCCAGGAGCAAGAGATGAGAAAGAGATTTGGGTCAAGCCCTGCACGTATTATGCCCATTCAATCAAAGCACAAAAATCAGCACCGCGGCACAGTTCAGCTAATGCACCCCTAACCAAAGCAGGCGAGGTTTTCTGAAAATTAAGTCTCAGATATATAAACTATCTACAACTAATCTATAAAATCAACCTGAGATTCAAAGCCTCACTCAGCTTAATTGAACAAACTCAAACAATAAATGCAGCTCAAGTAATCTTTCCCATTTTATAGACAAGCCTTGAGTAGGAAAAGAAACTACATTTTCTGCATAAATTATTGGTTGTGAATTATTCACTCACTTTCATTTTGGATCCTTTCCAGGGATTCGATTTAATTCTCACTGACGTCAAGAAGAGCCTTTCCTTCTCCTTCCATGAGATCCGGCCCTGGCCCCCCTAAAAACAGAGAATAGTGCCAAGCAGCGCTCACCGCCCAGGCACTGCAGCCAACCCTGGGCCTGGCAGGGGCAGCACAAGGGGAGCCCCATGTCCCGCTGCTGTTTGTCTTCAGGATTCCTGGAAAGAAAATCCATTTGACTACACCAGCCCTATCTGGGGAGATTTTCGCTGGCTTCCTGGAAAATTGTACCGAACCCTAAACCGAGCTGTGGGAGATACTGGTCCCAGCTGAGTCCAGGCGCTTCAGCACCCTCAGCCGCCCCACCGGCACCCGCGTTGCTGCCAGGTCTCATCTCTCCTCTGCATTCCGTGAGACCGAGTGTCCAAGCTGGAATTATTTTAACACTTTCTCCTATTTATTTCTTCCTCCAGCTCCATCCCATCCCTGCAGCACCCCCCAGAGCCTCAGTGCCCAGGGTCAGTACTCCAGCAGCAGGAGATAAAATATTGATCTGCTTTGGCGCTTCCTTCTTTGCGGCTGTATTTTCGGCTATTTCTTTTTCTGCTTTTAGCAGCTCCTGCTCTCATAGCTCTAAGAGCGCTCTTCTGCACCGTTATTTACTGTCAAAAGGAGAAGCAGAAAAAGTAAAGGAAGCAATTTTCACTTTCTAAATACTTTTCCCTGTCATGGACATAAGCTTCGACTCCTTCTTGAGGACTAGGGGCCAAATTATCAGTTGACATAGGATCACAAACCTCCACGGACTTCAGAGAACTTGCAGCAATTCACGCTGGCTGAAAATCCGCCCGGAAATCATTGTAGATAATTTGGTGAAAAGCAGAGGTTTGAGTGAGTGAGAACTGCCAGATACTTACAAACCAAAATTGTTACTGCCCTTTAACGCTGGGGATGTCCCTGGCATCGCACAAAGACCGAAGCCGTCTGGGTGCTCCTGGTGTTTCGGTACCAGAACCCCTAGCAGAGGTGGGGATGGGAGCAGAGCGATGCCGCAACGGTGAGGCCACCCTAAAATGCCACCTGAGCTCATTTCCCAACCCTGCAGCCTGACTAACCCTGGGAGAACACCGTCTTTACTGTAAATCCGTTGTTTTTCTTCCAAACTGTGTTGATGAACAATTAACAGGCAATTCTTGCGTGCCCTTTTTCAAATCCACGCTTTGAGGTTTGTCTTTGAACAAGTTTCTCAATAAGACTAACGGCCAGATCTCTTCAGGCAGAACAACAGTGCCTGGGACATGCGGGTGCCGAAGCTGTAAATAAATACAAATGGCAAATATCTAACGAAAGGAAGAAGGGACCTGGGGGTAGGTATCACTTTGATGTACGATGCTATAACTGCTGGGGGATGGCATTAGCAAAACCTTGGGTGGACTGTCCAGCTGCAGCCAGCACATGCAATCTGTGATGGACAAACGCTCATACAAGCTAAAGCTGAAATTAAGAAGCTCCTAACTTTGTTCCCCAACACTGCCATGTCACCGGCTACTACTTCTTTCCGGTTACTTCGCATATCTGGAGAAAATGAGGAGTAAGAGGTATAATTTATTTCTTCCACAAACCTGAAACATTTAATGGGAGACTATCTCTCCAGTGAGCTCCGCTGCTCCTGTTCCCTGCTGAAACCTGCTTCTGAATTTTCTAGCAAGCACAAAGCAAACCCTCTGTCCCAATTTCATAAACAAACTAAACAGTCATGCTTTGCTCAATGTACCTGGCTTGTACAGAGTATTTTCTAAGACAATTTNAACCTGAAACATTTAATGGGAGACGATCTCTCCGGTGAGCTCCACCACTCCCGAGATCTTTCAGGACAGGAAGACGAATTTTCTAGCAAGCACAAAGCAAACCCTCTGTCCCAATTTCATAAACAAACTAAACAGTCATGCTTTGCTCAATGTACCTGGCTTGTACAGAGTATTTTCTAAGACAATTTTGAAAATAACCCATTAGCAGAAGATGTGATTACACCTAAGGAGGATCTGATCTCCTTGATTTAAGCACATACCTATGTAGGAGCACCCAGAAAAGTTCGAAGCCACAGTTTTATCTTGGTAGTAGGGACACAGAGAAAAGAGGATAAAGCAGCACCAGTTTCTTTGCCCCTTTCTGCTCTTGATCTGCTGACCAGAAGCAGCAAAGAAGGTGTCAGCATTTCAAGAAGTGAGCGTTGGGGTCACCAGGAGCTGTGAGGGCTCCTCAGCTCTCCCCCAGCACCTCTGCACTGGGTTTGTACCACCCTGCTCCGCTCGCTGATGCTGCTGACACCTGACTGCGTACCCTTGGGATCTCCCCAGCACAAGTGAAAAAGACAACGCACGAGTGACAGCTTCACCATCAACACATCATTTCCCAGTGCATGTGGGACCTCAGGACGGTGAGGACACGACCTTGGCAGGTGTTTTTGTGGCTGGGGAGAAGCAGACCGGACCCTGTTGTGGTTCAGGCCTTGCCGGGGGGTTGTATGTGCTGTTCTCAACCCACGGCGTCCGCAGACCCAGCAGAGCGGGGAGTGGAAGGCAGGAAAGACACAGCTCCTGTGCCTCTGCACTTGTCATGGAGCATGAGTCACACCAGCCCCTTCTAGGGAGCGAGTTGAGTTTCCACGGCTGGCAGCTAGAAATAAATGCCTTTTTGACTGACGAACTAAACAAATGAGTGCAGCGGTTACTTAGAACAGCTGTGGACCTACAGTATGGCCCTACAAAGCCCATTCTGGTACTCAAAGTACACCAAGAAATAACTCCAGAGGCCAGAATTCCGAGTTTCTGCCATCATTTCTTACTACAGATAATTCAAACCGCTTTAAAACTACTGGCAGGGAACAACTAAGAGCGATGACTCAGCCCGCGGCAGCGGCTCGGCGGTCAAGCTGTTTGTCTGGGAGGCGAGAGGCTGCCCAAGTCCCTCCTGCACCGAGAGCTTCAGCACCCAGCCTGGAGAAGCACCGTGCCCACCAGCTCCCGCTCAGCCCATCCTCCGGGCACCAGCCCCGCTGCAACCCCCATCCCCAAATGGGCTGAGCTGCAAGCCAGACCCGACCAACCTCCGGGGCCATGGAGCTGCAGGAGATGCTCAACTAAAGAGGGTCCCCAAAGACACCGGGAGCCTTTCGGTCCTGGGCTGGGGCACAGCAAGGACAGACAGGTTCCCAGTGGATGGTCCAGCCTGCACCATGGTTTGTTTTAAACAACAGCTTCAATATGAAGCCTGCTGTAAAACAGAGCAGAACATCAAAATGTTAACATCTTGCTGTGGAGGCCTGAAATAATTAAACAGATCTTAATGCCTAACATGTATTAGCTAAGAGAGGGAGCACAGAGTCTCCCTCTCACAACCCACCAGGTCAAATTCTAGCTTTCTACACAAAACCCAAGTTCCTTTACTCCATTTTTCTGAGCAACGATCAATAAGTCTATTATTATCCAGCCAAGGGGAAGGCTGACATGTCAGGCTTAGAAACATTGACGTTCTTGCTTCAAAATAACAGAACTGCCAATTTAACCCTATGGAAATATTGACGCTTGCAAAAAAAGCACGTATTTATTCTGTCTCATTTTGTGAAAATGTAATTACTGTGAGATGATAATACCAGGCTGAACGGGGAAAGCAGGCAGACGCTTTGTACCGGCCCACACAGCAATCTCAAAAACATCATCAAATGGCCAGAAGTCAGGCGCTCAGTCTGCCCCGGGGAACAAAATTAAGTGCTGTCATGTAGTCGCTGCAGCTTTTGCCTTAGTCTAAGACCTTAATCTTCTTTTCTGAAGTCCAGCTCCTAATTTTTAATTACGTCTCCATTTTTGCCCTGGTTTTCTCTGCCCCATGGTCTTACCAAAGAGCCCCTTCATTGGCGGCGCTGGAGCCGTGGATGCAGCAGCGGGGGTTGGCAGGAGGCTCACAGCGGGCAGCCGCTCTCCTCCCACCATGGGAACCACGTCAGACCCTTTGGCTCCGCTATCCCTCGGCCCCTCCAGGTTCAAACTCCCTGTCTGTACAAATAAAAGTTGGTTCTCACATAAAATATCAGCAGGTCTCTCACAGCTGCTGCTTTCCACAGTTTCTCATGGCGCCTCGACCTCCTCGGCTCGATGTCCACCCATGCCCCAACACTGCTGGCCCCTCTGTTCTTCAGAAGTCTATCTTCAATAAGAAAGAGCAACCTCAGCGTTAAACCACCAAATTGACTCCAGTCCCTCCGCAATGCTGCCGTTTACAGGAGTGAAAACGCAAAGCCAGACAAGCCAACAAAGGAAGAAGCCCAGACAAGCAGTTCTGGGCAGAAGGAATGATGCCTGGTTTCCCGGGCTGGTCGCACACAAACACGGAAAAGACAAGGGGTGATGAGTACAAGTTGCTCCTGGGGACATTCCGACTGGAAACAAGAGGGAAATTTTTCCCAATAAGGACAATCAGCCACTGGAATAATCTCCCCAGGGAAGTGGTGCATGCCCCAACACCAGACACTTCTCAGATTGAGCTGGACAGGGCGCTGGGCCAGCTTGTCTAGACCAGGCTTGTGCCAAGAAAGGTTGGACCAGATGATCCTCGAGGTCCCTTCCAACCTGGGATCTGTGATTCTGGCATTGAAACCGAGCTGCAGCTGCAGCTCCACTGGCACCTGGGGCAACAACGACCGCTTCTCCAGCTTCTCTGTTCAATAACCTCATAAAACCAAAATAATCTGTGTCTTCCTGGATCCATTTGTCCAGGTAAGTGGGAGAGAACGGAAAGAGAAAACCAGCGAGGCCCACAGGCAGCACAGCAAGAGGGCACTGCATCAGATACAGCCATGCCTCTTCTCTGAAACAGCTGACCCTTTTTTTGGCTGATGGCTATAAAAAACCAAGGCACAACAAGAAGTTCAGCCCAAGACAGACACTTGGCATGGAAAACTGCAGCCCAAGTGGTTTAAGTTTAATAAAGTTATTAGGAAATGAAAACAGGGCTTTATAATTGGAAGTGTTTGGCCACATCCATCTGCCGGGGAGACCAGGAAAAACAGGCAGGCTGTGACCACACAGCCCTGAACCCGCTGTGGGTTCCCACAGGAACCAGCGGTGACCCGGGATCTCCACGGCTCCAGCACGGCAGGGGCAGAGCGCCCCCTTCACCAATTAATACTTGTCAGCCACCTTCACGTGGGATTTATGGGCTTTTCGGGCTGCGCACAATTCCTTTTTTTGGGTTTTACGAACGATGAAAGACCAACAGGTAGACTATTTTTAGCATACAGAATATATAGTATTTTTCCATTCTGCTATAGAGCAAATTAAGTATTTGATGACAAATTCGTCAATTAAGTGAGAGCAACTCAATTGACTTCAGTGGAGTTCCACTGACTTATTCCTGTTAATTCCATTAACCAGGCTTTAGATGACATTTATATAGACAGACTTCGGCCTCCCTCCCTTAATCTGAATATATAAGTAGTCCTACAAAGCCTGCGGATAATTTCAGGTGGAAAATTCTGCTGGCTTTCTCTCCTGAGCAAACCGGGCACCTTATAAAGGCCACTGCCGTGTTGGAGGGTCGAAGTGTAGCAGTCAGGTCTACCGCTCATTTAAATGGGTTGTCTAACAGTAGAATATACGAATTTTGAGCTAAAAATCTTTTTCTTTTTTTTGTAGCTTTCAGCCTCTCATGAAAAGCAAAGCTGTCCGTTACCAATTATAAACCACTTACAGCAGAAATAAAACCAAATCACAGAAAAATCAGACCACAGAAAAAAAAAAAAATCAGCTTTTCTGGTAGTATCCAGCCAACACAATCAAGGGGTATTAGGATGGATGAACTAATTTTATTGCTTTTCTGTACCACCGGCTCAAACAACAGCCCGTGCAGAGCAGAATGCGAAGGTCAGCGCAGGCAGCGCCGGGCTCTGCAGGCAGCTACGGCAATTCGTGAGAATCCAGGAGTCCCCAGACCTACAGATATTTCTGTGAAGAGCAGCAAGCCCACCCAGAGCAGCCTGCAGGTACTGCGGTCCATCGGCACACAGATATCGGGAACCAGAACAACTACGAGCAGCAGCAAGGAAAGGTTTCTGCAGACACAGGCAGAGCCCTGACATCGCTCCTAATTACTGGCAACTTCGCCTGCCGTTAACACCACCTTGAATTCAGGGCAAGCAAAACACCTGGCCAACTTAACTCTAAACCTAGCATCATTCCAACGAAAAATCATCCGAAAGAAATTCCGCTGTTACAATAACTTTTTTAGCACGCTGAAGCGGTGGGGACGTGCTGTTTCCACAGAAACTGGAGGCGCTGGCTGGGCTGGGGGGGATTCTCCCGACCTCAGGAGCTGCACGGAAAGACTTGCGCTGAAGAACTGGCCTAAAAGCAATTTACCTTTACCTTTCGTATTAGTAAACAAAATCAATTATTTTCAGTCAGAACAGGGAGGTGAAGAAGGAAGAATTAAATGCTATCTACACTGAAAAAAACCTTAAATGTCCTTCCCGTGTGTTTAAACATAGAGATTGCAGCTTCCAGCATCTCAGTCTGAAAAAGACTGACAGCTGTGGGCTGGTGGCACTGGGGCTGCAGCCAGCGACAGCTCTGGGGCTGCACACGGATGTGGGGAAAGCAAAGCCGTGGGACAGAGGGACAAGAAGGAGGGGGTGCTGGGACCCCCATCCCTGGGGAGCTGGGGCACACACTCTCTCCTCTCCTATTGCCAGTTTCCCAGCCCAAGCAGCACTTTAGATCTATGACATGAAGCATAATTAAAAGTTTTTAAATTTCTTCCGCAGCATTGCGGTCTTGCTTTGTTTTTCACAACCCTGCTGACGCCTTCCCCAGACGGCTGGGAGGTGCAGCATCCCTGGATGCGGAGCGGCTTGGGGAAAGTACAGGTACCTGCACCAAGGAGCTCTTGTCCCCAGAAGAACACACTGCTGTGTCACCAAAGAGAGGGGACAAAGCCCCGCAGGCGCCTGGCACTGCCTGTGCCCTCCCCAGCGGTGACACAGTGACAGCCACCGCACAGAGACGGGTGTGAAACCACTACCAAGGGCAGCAGAACGAGCCCTTGGGCGTTAATTTGTTCAGGAAATGCACTTCTGGAGCCACCTGCTATGTTGAAATACAGCACGGTAAATTATTAGCAATACGGCTAATCACTTCCACCCGGAATTTAATTTTGTACAGAGCAGAGACAACCTCATTTTCAACGCTCAGCTCTGGCCACACGCGTTACCATTTTTTGTTTTCAAATGGTTCTCATCTCCGTTATTTCCAGGCTGCGGACCGAAGGGCGGACAGAGGTGATCTCTGCTCTCTCGCACACAGGGAGCCCCGGTGCTGGGGGGAACACGGAGAGGGAAAGGCAGGAGCAGGACCAGGCTGCTGCCCCTCATCCCTGCTCCCTGACAACGTAACTCAGCACCTGTGCACCGAAGGAAGAACATGAAATACTGATTTCCATCCACAGATCTTCCACATTCCTGGAATATTAAGTTTTACTAACAATTTCAGAAGGTACAAGCCTCTGTTTTATAACCTACAGCACAAGAGGCTTATTCTGTTTTCATTGCAGGCAAAGGGACAACAGCATCACAGAGTCACAGACCGGTTGGGGTTGGCAGGGACCTCTGGAGATCATCCAGTCCAAGCCCTGCTAAAGCAGGGTCACCAGAGCAGGGGTTTTTTAAGAGGAGGTTACTCATTTCATTTTTAATGCTTCAGCTATTTTGTGCTTCAAGCTTATTTCTACACATATGTATAAACCCCACGAAGATGAGCCGCAGCAGTTCTGCGGTTGGGAGCGGGTAGACAGAGATCTGCAACCCCGAGGTGATGCTGGGCTGCTTCCCGCCGGGTGGGTTTGAATGTCTCAGAGGAGACTCCACACGCGCTCTGGGCAGCCTGGGCCAGGCTCTGGCACCTCAAAGGAAAGAAGTTTCTCCTCATATTCAGCTGGACCCTCCTGTGTTTCAGTCTGTGCCCGCTGCTCCTCACCCTGGCGTTGGGCACCACTGAACAGAGTCTGGTCCGTCCCCTGACACCACCCTGAGATATTGATCCATTGAGCACATCCCTCTCAGCTTCTCTTCTGCAGGCTGAAAAGCCTCAGCTCTCTCAGTCTCTCCTTATAAGAAAGATGCTCCAGACCCCTCAGCATCTTTGTAGCTCTCCGCTGGACTCCCTCCAGTAGATTAATTAGAAGATAAATCAAAAAAACCCCAACACAGAATAGAATCATAGCATTTCAGTTGGAAGAGACCCTCAATTTCATCGAGTCCAACCATAACCTAACGTAACTCTAGCACTAAACCATGTCCCTAAGAACCTCATCTAAACACCTTTTAAACCCCTCCAGGGATGGTGACTCCAGCACTGCCCTGGGCAGCCTGTTCCAATGCCCCACAGCCCTTTAAGGGAGAAATTGTTCCCAGATCCAACCTCAACCTCCCCTGGTGCAACTTGAGGCCGTTTCCTCTGCTCCTGGCGCTTGTTCCTGGGGAGCAGAGCCCGACCCCCCTGGCTCCAAGCTCCTTTCAGGCAGTTCAGAGATCAGAAGGTCTCCCCGCAGCTCCTGTTCTCCAGCTGAACCCCCAGCTCCCTCAAATGCTCCTCATCACACTTGTGCTCCAGCCCCTCACCAGCTCTGTCACCTCTGCACTCCCTCCAGTATCTCAATGCCCTTCTTATGATGAGGGGCCCAACACTGAACACAGGATTCAGTCATCACTCTTGTTGGGAAGAGAGGACAAGCAGACCTGACCCACGTTTACGGAACATAACTATTCCCACATGCTGCACCAACGCCTGGGTGTCAATGAGATTTTTCCTGGCCTGACTCTGCACCACTCCCTGTGTTTCCCTCTGGATGCCAGAGCCAGGCTCTCCATCCTTTCTGTTCAGTTAATGGCTTCGTTAGCAGAAGGGTGTCATGTCTAGGAGCAAACGCCAGGCAGAATCTCCTGAAGGGAGCAGGCACGCTGCAGCGGCACGGGTGAGGAACGCCAGAGCACGGGCACCCTGCAGCACCTACGGGCAGCCCTCCGGGACGCACTTTATTTTGCAGCAACATATGCTCGTCTGCACCGTATTATATTAGTCAAATTAATACAGTCAAATTCATTTAAGAGAAATATTCAAAATAACGGTGCTTTGAAGGGAGGCTTTGGCTGCAGAACAGCTTTTCTCATTAAAGCAGTATCAGAAAAAGCCTCGCTGCTCGCAGAGCCACTGCAGTTGGGCATCTGTTCCAGCAAATCTTCCCTCAGATTTTGGGGAAAAAATACTTTGGGGGAAAAGATGTTTGCAAATCCCTTTTGAGTACCCGCGAAGGCCAGGGCAGGACTGCGAGGGGTCCAGCCTCTGCGCCCCCAGCTGCGGCTTGAAAACCTCCTTTTGCTGCTGTCCCCGACTGATCCTGCTGGGCAACCCCTCACCCGGCAGCTTGTAAATCTTTTCTTTCAAATCCAGCTGGAAATACTTATCAGCTCCTATATGCCAGATGTAAAGGATGTTTGTCATACATTTAATTTCTCCAGCTGGATGTCGGCCAGAACCTCCATGACATATTTTTATGAGTAGATCACATGCCACATTTGGGGAGGGAAGGGTTGAAAACTTAAATCACTGCAAGTTATCCGGGTGGCTGAACTGAAGAGGAAAGCTCCACTGATCAGGACACAGAGGGAAGCAAGAGCATTTGCATCTCACGCTTGGCTCCACCATAGACCAACACAGAGCAGGACCCCATCCCATCGCCTCTCTGTGCCTGTCAAACAGGACACATGTCCTTGTCCCATCACAGTGTCACAAGGACAGGCCTCTCTCCACATAGATATTTATGTTTCAAACTTGTTCTCGTTTTTATTTTCAGTGACTAAGCCAATGCGATAAGACGCTTCACTCACACCAAAGCGACTCAGCTGAGCTGGTCTGGGTGACCGGGTGGCTCGAGCATCCCTGGACCTGGGGAAACTGCCTGTGATGTGAAGGGAAAAGCAAAAACAAAAAAAAAGGAAAAAAGTGCAAAACCAGCTCACGGTCCCGCTGGGGAGCATCCCCAGGAGCCGTTTGCCAGCCCAGGTCTCTGCAGAGTACAGGCAAATTTCATCTAAACTTTTATTACAGCAGGATGAATCTTTCTGCGCAAAATTGGCACCGATTATGCTAATTAAATTTGAAGAGTTCATTAGGTAAATGGTAATTGCAATAACACGCTTTAAAGAAATGATGGAACACAAAACCTGCTTTCAGGAAAATCACTTATCCCCTTTCCAGATAACCTTCAAACAGCTGTGTCAAGATTAATAAGAGAAAACACCATTTCAGAAATACTGGCTTTCTGTACCAACTGCTAATTAATACGGTGCGCCCTTCTCTTCTGATTTGCACGTTTTACTTCCGCAGTCTGACTGACCGGCTGCCCCCGTTGGTCGGTCCCCCCGAGCATCACCGGGACCAGGGATGCAGCAGCCGAACTCACCTGTGTTAACCAGAACCCGCTACCGCTGTCACCCAGCACGGGCCCTTGCCCGCCCTGCTCCGAGCAGCACCGCCGGCATACTGACACCAGCCAGCTTCGCCATTATTTTGCTATTTAAAAATAAAAAACCAACCCAAAACACACAACAGTAAACCAGCAGTGAAAAAGGATGCTTGGTTCCAGATACCGTCGTAGCAGGGCTCACCTGCCAGCACACAAGCTCCCCCACATTTTCCTTAGGAGACGAGCGCATTTTTAGTCTTGTCAGCCCCACAGCTGTGGCGAGGATGTTTATTTGTACTGCGGTGGCACTACAAACTTCAGCTCTGTACTGGGATCCAATTATGTCAAGTACTTGCTGATTTAATGATGCATTATGGAGCAGGGGAGAACAGACGGCTGCAGAAAGCTGCTGTGCTGTTCGCAGATCACGTTGTGGGGGGATTCGTGCTGGGTCGAGTTGGGGAACAGACAGGATTGCAATCCCTCCCTCCCATCCCCTCTGGGATATGGCCCGGGAAGCTCCCGGGTGCTCTCCCGGAGCACAGTGGACGGACCCAGCAGCTGGAGCATCCCTGCGTCCCCTCCAGCCATCTCCCCATGGCTGGGAACAGAGCCGGCGGCTCGAAAGGTCTGGGAATATTTAACGAGGATTGACTCGTCAGGAGGCTGTTTCAGAAAGAACCTTTACAAATATTGAGCAAAATCTCCAACTCGCACCTGTTTCTAAGCTTTTTTCTAAGAAAGCCTTTCCCCCCCACGCCTCTCCTGGCTCCTTCTGCGTTGCATGCTCCCACCGATGGCAACAGCTCCAGCCGTGGCAGGGCAGGTTGCAGAAATACATTTTCAATGCGGACTATTGACAGCGACCATCGGGAAGCTGAAGTGCGGACAAGGGCCGCTGGCGCCAGCACAGCTGCTGCTGCTGCTCCCCAGGGTTGATCACAAGGTACCTCCGGGCTCAGCAGCTGAATCTGCAGCACAATTGGTTTCTCGGCTGCCCGGAGGGTGATCTCATGTGTGCAGGATACGGCAGCACCCCCGTACCAACAGCCAAATGCTCACCGTCAAACTTTTTGTGAAGTTCACCTCCAGAAGATGCCAGTGATCTCTAAAGAGCAAAGGTGTTCACGGGAGCATCTCTGCTAAGGACACGCCGGCTTTTATCCAAGAGGTCTTTTTGCCCAGAAGATGAAGACACCATTAGATCACTGTCAGAAAGCGCTGTGGTATTTGCCACTCCTAGTGCTGCTGACATTTTTCATCAAGCCACCTCTAATTGTTGTCAGCACGCGTATGAAAATGACACCAAGTGAAGCAATTTAAGGGTTAGTAACCGCACAAAGGCAAAAGAAAAGCCAGGACGTGCAATACATTCTGATGCATCTCAGCATGTGCACCAGGTAGGCAGATGGAACACGGGTGTTGGGGGCATCGGCAGCCCCAAGCAGAAGACAGATATCCAAGGGTATAAACCCAACTATTAAAATGTAAAGACTTGAAACAAAAGTGGCTATTCTAAAAAAGAACAAAAACCTGAGACAGGACAAGTGACAATAAAAACCACTCATGGGAAAAGATGTCTTTGAAACGAAGTCCTGCACATTAGGGCCTCAGAAAGTATTAAGAATATTCACCTTGCTTTCTGCAATTATGTGCAAGTTTAGAGCTGAGGTTTCTTACTGTGAGCTCATCTTTCCTTCAGTGCTTAATGAGATAATTCTAAGCTCTAAAAGCTGGCAGAAAATAGGTATTAATGACTTTTCTCCTCTTTGGTTCACAAATACTCACAAAGGCATAAAACTGGTTTTAAAGCTGCTGCTATATTTTGTTTCCCATTGCAAACAGCCGTGCACTCAGGGTTAATTAATTTACAAATGCTGGCATCTCCGAACTGCCGCTCTGCTATAAAGCAATCTGGCTGTAAGTACACAGCACTTAGCAGCTCAGGTTATTGTGCGTGAAGACGACATCTTTGTAAGTTTAGTTAAAATATAGTTGTGGGGGAAAACCTATTAGATTATTTCAACCTCTCTTGCTAAGTTGCCTTTTGCTGTCACCAAACTTATGCAAAATTGTTTCATCTAATCAATATAATAGTTGTGTCAAGAATGAGTTGAATTTGCTGTAATGAAACTGCTGATAGATTTTTCCAATCTATCTGAAATGTGTGGGGTGGAAACTCTCCTGATTGTGATGAAGTCCTCAGGAGGAGCTGGGGCAAGGAGCCCGCTCCTCATCCTATGGCAACAAATGCAAATTTCTTGGCTTAACTGAGAGTTGAATCCAAATAAAAGAATAAACAAGCAATTTTCTGATCAAGGCAACCTGGAGTTATCCAGCCCGGCGTAATTACAGTACTGAGCCACAGGCTGAATTCAACACCCATTTCTGAGGCGCAGGGCAGAGATCCCTGGTCAGAGGTCTCAGCCAGAGCCCAGCGTGGGGACAGCTTCCCAAGAGAGCCGGTGACCACAGCCCTGCTCCAAAAGGGACCCGCAGGAGCGGGGTAAGGTGGAAATAACCGTGGCCGAGGCGGTTTGCTTGCTCAGGACAGCTCACCGGGAGTCACGAGTCAGCGGGATGCAGCCCGCAAGCAGGACAAGCTGTGGATGCCGACCCCGTGGCTGGGACACCTGTGTCCCTCCGTGTCACTGCCTTCCCTGCCATCAGCTACAGACTCGGCTGTCAATCTGTCGCTATTCCTCGACACAAATAGTGCTTCATACAGCAGTGCTGGAGCCCACAGCACCAGGGCTTTCCTACAGCCCCATGGGGACAGAGGGGTCTCGGCTGGGGACAGGGACGTGCCTCCTGTCCCCTTCCAACCGCCCCCGGCAGAGGGAAACCCCACACAATCTCCTCTGGGAGCAGCACACACCAGTTCCCTCCTGCTGGGATCTGCATTAAAGTCAGACAGATTGATTCAACGATTTGCATCAACTACAGAAATCTCTGGATTTTGCCCAAATCACAGCTAAAACCCACAGCACTCTCTATTTTATACAGCAGAAACGGCCGCAGACAGGAAAACCAGCCCTGGTCAGCGAGGACACCACCAAGAGAAGCGGCTGGAGGTGCTGCTCCCCCCAGGCCCCCACCACGCTGCCCCGTCTGTGGGAGCCGCAGGACCACGTGTCTGCCCGGGAGACTCGCGGCTATTCTTGGCGAGCGGAAAGAACGGCGCTGTCGCTACACGGAACGGGGAATAAAGGAGCTAAAAAAGGAGCTGTGCATGACCACACTCGCGTTTTGCCTAACGCTCATGTTATTCTCAGGAAAATACTTGTTTTCCTTCTCTGGCGATCGTTGTGCGGCTTTCGAATGAAACAAATAAACAATAAAAAGAATCAAAGTGAAACTTAATCAAATATCTGGAACGCAGGAAAGTGGTATTTCAGTGAAGATGGATGAAATCCATAGTTATTGGATTTTGCAGACCTGACATCCTACTGCAAACAGAAGTTTGCAAATCTGGACACGCAAAGATGTTTCTGTGCGTTTTCCCAAAAGAAACAGTGTCACATAACACGAGGACAAGGGACCAGAGGGGCCACCGGCTCCATCCCCTGCCAGGACACCCACCTCACTGCTGCTGACCCACGCAAGGCTGCAGCTTTCTGCACCAAAGCCGCAGATAAAAGTCCCCGAAGCTTTGCTGACAGGACATCACCCACCACACCAGATGCTCGCAGGCTGCTCAGGATAGCGGATGTGTAGGAAGCCGCGAGTAAACGCCTGTTGTTCCAATAGCTGTTACGTCCCACCGACACCTCCAGCAGAACTGCAGAAGGTGCACGGGGTGCCAGATTTCATTCATTTATTAGTGCTACAGCCCAGTCAATAGTTGCTATAGCTCAAGCCATCCTTCAACAGGAGGTCATTAAATGTGTCTATTGATTTCCTCAAGATTTTCAACAATATTTAAATCTTTTGCTAACTAGGGGATGGATGTCTTTGGCTGCAAACACCTCCGTGCACTGGGTTTCAGATGCATAGCGCACTGTGCACATCTGCTGTTGGGCTGCCAGGCTTTGCTGCAGGTTTGGAGCAGAGCAGTGCTGGGAACAGGCGGCGTTCACCTGGGGAGCTGCTCCCCCATCCTCGGGGACAAAGCGAGCAGGGGGAGCCGGTCACCCCTCACAGAAGGGTTTGTGGAACGCTGGCCACGGTAGGTGAGACCCGGTGAACATGTCTGCAGAGCTTCCACAGAGCTGTGCCCGAGCACCAGCAACACCCTCCACACCGAGGGCTGCTGCTGCTGCTCCAGAAGTTGTCCAGATTTACTGGGCAGACACAAGTACAAGAAACTAAACCAAAAGAAATGCCTGAAACATACCCCCTAGAAGCAGGTTTCCAAAACAACTCAGAATACCAAGACGTAGTAAACCAGGAGCCAGCCACTACACTAATGCACAGTCTTTCACATCGCCTCTTTCCACGGGCTCACGGGCTGCCCGAACTTGCGGAGCCATCAGGACTTAGAGCTGGTGTTCAGCTCTTCCCAGCTTTGCTTGGACAATCATACGAAGCTGCTGCTCGATGCATCACCCAAAAAGCCTCACCAGACCTCGCACTGGCCGCCCCCAGATCCTGCGGGGTTTGAACCAGAGAAATGTTTTTACTTATTGGCTTTTCTCCTCCTTCCACAAAGCCCTTGCTTTTCGTACCTCAGCTGTGAGCAAAACACAGTCTTCATTAAAGCACTTGAAAATGTCAGCCGGCTCATCCTCTCACGCAACAAAATCCTCCTGGTTTAGTTTTTATTCTCCTGCCCTGTTACCTGCACACGCTCTTGCTGCGTTCTGGGGAGCAGCTCAGCCGACCTTCCCCACTGCTCGCCCACCGCCACCAGCACAGCAGCACAGAAATCCAGTCCGACTATTAATAAACTCACAAAACCATCACCACGAGCAGCAGCTAAAAATACTCGCTGCTTAAACAGAATTGGACAGACCGAGATTAATTAATGCTCAGGTATCCGCTGTTCTTAACTAATTTTCACCCTGATTTTGAAACAGAGGAATTAAAAAAGGGTTATTTAACATGCAGTGTCCCAAATGCAGCAGAGCCGAGATGAGCTGTGGTCTGCTCCGCGGGACACGTCAGCACAGCCCGTGGATGGGGCCAGGGCAGCTCTGGCCCTTTGATGAGATGAGTTTGCTCAGTTTATTTGAGCAACGTGTGAGGCCCGCAGTCCTTCACCCTCTGACAGCTCTCCATTCCGGTTAAGATAACAAAAAGTGGTTTTATCCTTTACCCAATGAGGTCAAACTGAGCTACTGAGCTCTGCACTGCTGATTTAGGTCATTCTCTTCCCAGATTTCCCCTCTCTAGTCTCTACAGCAAAGTTAACCCCTTGGACAACTCCTGAGCATGATATGCACGTTGAAAGAAATAATAAGACACTGGAGAGAAAATGATACCGGTGGCTGATTCCCTGGGGCGTCCCTGGAGGGAGCTGGGGCCGTGCTGCCCGCTGCCTGCGCTTCCCTCTGCACAGAACAGACAAAACTGGTTTCTGGAGGCGCTTTGCTCCTGACCTCTGAGCCGGCAGCTCCTGGCTGGAGCCCACGTCCCCTCAGCAGGTTGTTGGACAATGTGCTGCGAGGGCAGCGGCTGTGTGGGAACCGCAACGCCCGGAGCGCGCTGCCCTGAACCTCCCTGACCACCTGAGCCGCGGAAACTATCTGTTAGTCTAATGTGAGTGATTAGCAGAGAAGTAATTAATGCAAAAATCATTCCTCATTAATAACAACAGAAAAAAAGACAAAATAATAGAGTCTATACATCAAGTAGTTATTTAAAATAAAATTTGTGGTAAAAAAGAATGAATACTTGAGCCTAGTAGTGGGTTTAGGCAGTTTGCTGTTCTTGCAGAGTCCATCCGGACCCAGCACCAAGAGGCAGCCGGTGCTCCAGCAGCCCCCGCTCC
Organism: Pampusana beccarii; assembly: GCA_013399365.1. NCBI lineage: Eukaryota > Metazoa > Chordata > Aves > Columbiformes > Columbidae > Pampusana > Pampusana beccarii. Next base: position 277,627 of record VWYH01002625.1, on the reverse strand, counting down.
CAAACCCCGAGACTTCAGAGAGAAGCACATCTCAGGTTTGATCAGCAAATCAGGCTGGATATATCAGCTTTCCAGCCTACTCTGGAAATGTTGGAGTAAGAGCCTTTGATTTCCCACAGGGCTTTTAATCCCTCAATAGCGTCCGTAAGAGCACTCAGGGAACCCCTGTGTGCCAGGAACGGGAGCCCAGGAACAGCATCCAGCCCCAGCTGGGTGCAACAGCAACATCTTCAACACATTCAGACACTGGATGGGCAGGGAAAGAGGTTTAGTAATTCCCACCTTGCAAATTTTTCAGCAAAACAACACAAAAAGTTTCTCATCTAAATCGAGAGATGCCACGAATGACATAGAAATGCAACACCGGAGATTTCCTAGACTTACCTGCTCATGGAAACGTGTGCGTGATGCACTTACCAGGAAACCCACGTTCCCCAACCTACTTACCCCTTTCTATGACAGAGGCACAAACTGCTTTCAGCAAAATGGGTTACAGGAATCTGCAGCCAAAAGTTGAAATAAAGCCTCCTCTAACATTTCCTACCTCTTCACGTTCCATACATCCCTCTCATGTTGGTGACAGCTCAGCTGATAACAGCCACTTCTAAACGAGGAAAAATAGGCCGCACTTAAAAACGTGTTAGTTAATAGCAATTTGAACATGATTTTGCTCCTAGTGCAAACGCAATTTAGTACTTTCAAAAATATGTTAACTGGTCATGAGTGACTCTGGGGAAGAGCTAACATTTTCAAACGGAACCTATTTTGCCAGTCTAGACATGCCAGATGTGTCCTGCCTTTAGTTCTTCGTCGGGTTATTTTATGCTATTCAGACAACATAATGATGTATTACAGCATTTGCGACAAGCTCAATATATGAGATCAGTGAAATTTTTGGACTCTTCACATTATTTATAGATATTAGCAAGGGCCTGTTAAGCAATTTACTCTCATCCAACGTGCTGCTACAGAGCTGGTCCCTGCAGCCCCAAAGGTCCCTTTTTCGGGCCAGGGCTGCTTTCCCCAGCCCCGGGCTGTGGGGTGGCCCCACAGCATCCCCCAATACAAAAAGAATAAAAGCAAAAGTCATATTCTGTGTATGCAAGACTCTTGAACCTCTTCATGCAAACACATGACAAAAAGAGAAGAGGAAGATGCACATGCCATTATCAAACACAGAGATGCTCTTGAATATTCCAAATTATTTTCCCCAAAAACTCCAATTAGAGATAAGAACTGCCAGGAAACTGCACTGAGTTTGATAAAGTCTCAACTCAAACATGTTTAATTACTAACATGGCTGGGAAAAACTCGTGTGTCAAGTTCTTCGCCTTTTGCTTTTTTTCATAACTTTTGCTTTTTGCAGCCTATACAGCACAGTCATCCACCCCGAGCAGCCTCCCCGAGCCCTCCATCACCAAGGCGTTACCCTCAGAGGGTATTTACGCTAAGCTCAGCACAGAAATTTCTCCTCTCAGAGATACAAGAGATCCAGGAATAGGTTTGACCAGAAAAATAACTCCGTGCAAGCTTGAAAAGCTCCCAGCCCCGCATCACTCGCGGGAAAAAGGCATCGGGCCCCTGGGGCTGCCGGCAGCCACCCCCTCAGCCCCGCATCCACCCCAGCTCCTGTTTTCGGGACGTTTCCATCCATCCTCCCACAGGCACGTGTGTCAGAGGGGTCCAGAAAGACCCAACACAGCAAAGGGGTTGGAGTCCTCCCAGGGGAGGCTGCAGAGGGAGGCCAGGACTGCTCTGCAGTTCAGGGCTGTTCTAATCTGCCGTTGCAACAAAAACAAGCCAAAACACTCCAGAAAGTGTTAACTATAGAGCCCAGAGAAATGCAGCCGTGAATGGGCAGATTCTACCACCCATCAGCGTGTTTCTTGCTAGCGGCACGTGAAACGCCAGCCTCCTCTTCGGTAGCTGTACACGCACCCCAACACCGAGCTTTTTGAATCAACGCAGTCTTAAATCAGGTGAAAAAAAGCGTACCCAGGTCCCTAAGCTACCTGAGAGATAACAAAGCGTTTGGTTCTGATCACTGCCATTCTCTCCTCGCAATTCCCTCAGCAGCTGGGCTCTCATGACAACCCAGGAAGACAACAACCGAAGGTGGGTTTAAAGGCATTTCTGTGCAAATCCCCTCCGAGCGTTTATTGACTGTAACGACTGCAGTAGGAGGTGACCACACTCTTCTCCAAACGCCCGCAGACCAGCACCCACACCACCTGCAGCCACCTCTCATCTCTTCCCAAGGCAACAAGGCAGAAAGCCAGACCCTTCACACACCTCTCCCTCTGACATCAATACCAGTTACTATTTTCTTAGCGGTGCTAATAATTAGAAGTTACATACTTGACTGGTCTTCCAGGACTGCATTGGAAAAGCGATCTGTATTGCTAAGGAGAGGCAGCACTAAAGGAGGCAGGAGCTAAATCACTGTCTGCAAACGGGACACGGCAAAAAGCACCGTGGTTCTGCTTGCTTCGCCATGCCCGAGGATCCTCACCCAATACCTATCAATAAATTATTCCTAATGAGAAACTACTTAATAGACTGAAGAGCATTTATGACCATGAAACACGAGTGAAGATGAGCGCAGAGGCTGCTGGCAGGGCCTTGGCGATGCTCCTGCAGCTCCAGCTGTGGCTGCCCGCGCCTCACCAGGCATTGCACCAACAGCCCTTTGCTCCAACAGCACCTCCAGGGTTTGGACAAGGGGCTGAAGGACTGCAAGAGCTTGTTCACAATTTGGGCACTACAGACAAAAACATTGACTTGTGTACTATTATTACACACGTTTATGTAATTCTTCTATACGGCAATGAAATGCAAGCGAAGGCCTCCAGCACTCCCCCCGCGTGCTGCAGGAGAGGACAGGGGCTCGTGCTTTGGTTAGGATGATAACGCATTCAAAGGAAAAAATTATTCTGCCTTCATTTGCTTCAAAGACTTGTGAGAAAAACAGTAGATGTGTTCCATGATTATTTCCTTTAGAAATCATTTTCCAACCAAAACACCAAAAATAGAATAAAAAGATGTTCCTTTTGTACAAAGGCAAGGAGGACAAACATGAGACAGCCTGAAAGTTACGGTACAGATAGACAAGGATGTTTCCAAGCTCCTAATGCAAGGTTTTTGTTGTCTTTCAATTGATCACTGTTGCATAGGGCTTATCCCACGCGTGACCTTCCTGGTCGGGTGAGTTCCCAGGGCCGGTCCCCGGGGTGCCCGCGGAGCCCTGAGCAGCACTGGGGGATGCTCCTCCTGCGCTTCATGCAGCCATGAAGTTAAACACGGGAAATAACAAAATACAGACACTTCAGTTTGACTTGCTAAAAACCCAGCGTCGTATTTCAGTGCAGTTTAAACAGGCAGATACATTCTGCCCAAATAAACTTATATTTAATTACAGATGGTGCAGATCATAAATGATCCAGCTCAAGTCCGTCTCGTGACTCTCCTGCCTTGCAGCACAGCAGGTTGGGACCTCGTTTTCCTCTTTCTGTGATTACAAATAAACCTCCTTTTAAAAGACTGCCAGATCTGGTTTTGTTCTTATTTTTTCATCATCCTTTTAATCTCCCCAAGTACCCTGGAGCCTCTTTAGTGCAGAGCTGTGAGCCACGAATGGAGGAGGAGACCACAAAAGCCATGGCAGCAGCACAGCACGTGACGCAGCAACTTAAGGCACAAAGGAAAACCACAGCCCCATCTGCAATCTGGGTCCTCGTATAAAGAGCAGATTTGCATTATTGCATCTGGTTATTTGTGTAAAGGTCAGACCCCCCGGATACAAACAACGCTTCCTCCGCTTCTCCGTTGAATTTCCACTTAGCAGCTATAACTACACCACCAAGACTGGGCTGCCAAGGGTGACGGGCAGCGAAGCGTGGGGCTCGGTGTGTGTTTTCCTGCTCTAAGCGATGTCCCGGCGGCGGACACGAGGCTCCCGCACGCCCAGGCGTTCGGCATCCGAGTCACAGCAAAGCGCAGCTGAGCAGCGGAAGGCAAATTTCCACCCGTATCTGCCGTGCTGGAGCCTGGGACCAGACCAGCATCACCAGCTGAGTGAGAACAAGGCGAGGGGTGAAGGAGACAACAAAACAGCACAAGAGCCACAGAGCGTAAATAGAAACACCTTCCCTCCTGCCTCCCAAAAACATTCCCCAAAAAAAATTAGAACTAAGAAATACTTCTGCTTGTTTGTTCCTGCCCATTCCACAATCATAATTTCAGCAGGAAGGCTACAAAAGGCACGATCAGACACACCGGTTCTTCCTGCTGGGTACCAAGAGGGGAATCTCCCGAGGAGAGTCCGAGCAGGAGAGCGGCCAAACAACAGCGGGGCCGGAACCGGGACCTCGGCCCACGGGACAGAACGCTGCCATCACTTGCAAAGGCGCTTGGCTGCGCAGGGCTCTGAACCCGCTGAGCCCAACTGCTGCGCATGGGGCACATGGTGCAGGGCCCATCAAGGAAGGAAACCATTTCCCAAACCTACCAGCAGAAGCCATAGCGGGAGTAACATGTCGACTGAGATTCCCAGCGCTGCCAGTGGTACAACAGTGAGCCTGTCCTGTGTCTTCATTCAGCATTTCATATTTCAGAACTACACGGATTTGGTAAAATATTTCCCATGATGCTGTCAGATCCTCTCTACTTGGAGTTTCCGAGAATAAAATCCTATTTGCTTATAAATTTGTGATGTGATGGAATTACAAAACAGGTCAGCTAGAAGGCTTGAAGATGCTGCCTACCATCATCTTCCTTTCAAACATAACTGGGTGTATGAGCAAACGCTTTACTGGTTCCCATTGCTTCTGTGGTGTGTTCTCTGCACATCTACACACAGCGTCCCAGGAAAGCCATCGTCAGAAACCGTCATCCTCACTGCTTGCGTTTTATGTCCCCTAGCAGTGAAGCACAGATAGATTATACTCATTTCTCATAAAATAGCACTGCCAAACATTAAGAACACGTCAAAGTCAGAAAATACAACAGCTCATGCTATTTTAAGAGCTACATTCTTGAAAAGGTCAGAGCTAGATCCTAAATTTGTGCTAGGGATGGCTTCCGCTTGCAGTATTAAAAGTAAACAGATGACAGAATTTGCACGTTCAAGTGAAACCAGACTGTGCATGCAGACGTGCTTTGCATTCACCAGTGTGATCTACTGGAAGGAAAACCAATCCTTCCTGCACAGACCTGCCGCAGAAAAAAGAGACCAGGCATGGATAATTACTGCCAGTGAGACAGAAACCCACGTACTTTTATTTTTATAAACCTGTAGGGGAAATGAAAGCCTTTGTATGACTGGAAGAAATCTAAAATACAGGTGACACTTGTCTTTGGTCTAAAGCTACAATCAAAATGCTCTCCATTAAGATTAGAAGCTGCTGGTTGGTGTTTCCAGGGACTCCCCCATGCAGGCAGCTCAGAGGTGCTTTGCAGACTGAGCATCATCTCTGAAGGGGGATAATCAAACAATTTCTGGACTTATTATCTGCATCCTTTTCAATGCCCTTCGCAAAAACCAGATGTCAGGATTTAGTTCTGACACAAGAACCATTACACTGACAGTAGACAGAGAATAGGGAGCAATTTTGAGATCCAAAAAGCATCTGAATGAAGTACGTTGTCTGAGAGCCATCTTCTCCAGCTGCCACGTGCAGTTGCCACACGTGGTTTATATCAACTACTGAAAATGCCGGGGAAACGATATTTTTAACAGATTGCAGGCAAAATTAATGCTTTTCACTACGTAGATGCGCAATACTGTGAAGGTGAGCAGGGTGAGGCAGGGATCAGGGACCGTGGAGCTGGATGAGACCTCGGAGGAGACCAGAAAGGACTGAAGAAAGAGGGAAAGAGGAAAAAATCATCCAGAGATCAGAGGCTGAGTGTGAAAAGCCAATCCGGTCAGCTCCAGAGCATTTCATTCTAAGGAAAGACACTGAAACAACTGGGAAAGCACCTTGTCATTAGGAACCGCATTTTACAGGCATCTGATTTGCAGATGTTTCCAGACTAACATCAAAACACTAGATGAAATCTAATACAGATTAAGTATAAAATAATACACACAAAGAAAGCTCCTGAAAAGGAGCAGAAGTTGCAGACTGCAGGGATCATCCCAGGCCCAGCTGGACGGGGCTCTGAGCAACCTGAGCTGCTGAAGATGTCCCTGCCCATGGCAGGGGGAACTGGGGCAGCTGGGAAGGTCCCTTCAACCCAAACCATCTGTCATTCACGCCTCACATCCAGAGCACGGTGTATCATTTAATACGCTGACAAAGACAAAGTTGCCTCATCGCTTCAGATTAACAAAGTCATCAGATCAATTTAGAAAGTAATCGAGAATGTTTAATTTCAATTAGATGTTGGTTTGCTACTGTTGAACTAAACAAGATTACTTCTTTCTAGAGATATTTTTATTGAATTGCAACTCCAATTACAGTGTCCCATGTAGCCCAGTTTTCAGCATCGTAAACCAATACCCCTGCAGCTGATACCCCACTGCAACCAATACCCACAGGTTCAATAAGAGTTAGGATAAACTGCATTTTATTATAGCACTAAACTCTTCTACCATCTCAAAATATTCCAGCACTGAATTCAAATGTGTGTGTTTGATTCTGTAAATACTCAAAACTGTTTGGTTTGTTACTGGGCACATTTTAAAAGTTACTCACCTAGATAAAATACAAGTGGAAGTAGAGAAAATGTAGTGGAATATATTGCACTTGCATGCATTAATACTGAGCAATCTATTGAGCGGCCTGGTGCCAGGTTATGTTTAAAAGCCTTTGGAAGAAAAGCTTTGCCTTAAGCTATTACCTTCTCTGGCTTGGAAGGTACGGGGGAGAGGAACCAACACATCCCCAGTGTCCTGAAAACACTCAACTAAATGACAGAAAGAGAAGAGCTGGTGGGACAACTGAAACTCTGAGGTTTCAGGGTTGAACTGTTGAAACTGAAAAAACCTGAAATGCCTGGTTTTCTGTGCCTAGCCGAGTGGCACCGCATTGCACGATGCTGCTGAAAACTTTTATAAGTTGTGTGCTTCTAAGACAGGTTATAGAAAAATAACACGTTTCTACAGTGGGAATGTACTGCCAAGCCCACGGGGAGCAGCCGCGGCTCACCGGTGTCATCCCTCGGGCTTCTCGGTGGCACCAGAGAAGCAGATGGTTTGGATTTGTTTGCAGCAGCAAAAGAAACCTCTCTCATTTACCACAGGGGCAAACAGAAAGGAAACAAATGTCATAAACACCCAAAATTGCCAGGTGTGACAATGTACCTGACAAAGACACCAAGAAACAGGTTTCTGTACTATTTTAAGCAGAATGAAAACCTGCAACATGCAGACAGCTGGGTTCCCAGGATGGCCCCAGCATCGTTCACCGGCCAGGTTCTTTCACTCACCGACAGCTTCACTCGCAAACTCATTTCCAGGTTTGTTCGCCTCTTGCTTTTTGCAGGAGAAAGGATGTCCCCTCATGCGAGAGGGGATAACATCAGCATCAGCATTATTGTTGTCATCTACCCAAACTCTGGGCTGCTACAGAGAAAGAACTTTTTGAGCGACTCATGCTGAAGTAATGTTCATTAATTTATAACACCACCATCTACCAGCGCGCTGAGGAAGCAGGGTGATGTCTGCTTGATTAATTGAAGTAATTGAATTTCTGCTCTCTGCAGAAGGTGCGGCTGCCCCTGCCCAGCTCTCTGCCAAAAGCTCACACAGCCATGGGCCCCATTGCAGGGACCCTCCTGTCCCCGCTGCCCAAAGGAACCAGACCCTCTGAGCCCCCAGGGCCGTGCTCCCGCTGCACAGGCCCTCAGCTCCCTACTACGGGTTTCCAAAGCATTTTACTCTTCCCGTCACTAAACTGGTTTCACTGCAGGGATGTTTGCACGCTCTGCCTGAAAGTGCCACCTGCGGCTGCACAAAGAGACGAGTCAAAACGCTTGAACCCCTGGAAGGGGTAACCCAAGGGAGGGGTGGGGGGAGTATTTAGGGTAATAATTCGGTAGACCAAATCATTTAGAAAATTCAGACCTATACTATTTTTTTAGGTTAAAAACATCAAGTATAAAGACTTGCCTAGGAACCCAATGTTCCTCTTCAGTATTTCTTTGCTTCAAGTACTTATTTACCTCCTTTTCCCCGATGACAGCACTGAAGGGCAAACATCACCCTTCAGCAATAAGCTCCTACAGACAGAGGCAGCTATATTAGTTCTCTTCTCAAGGTCTCCGGAGACAGGAGGAAGGTGGAGGTGATGTGCTGGTTCACAGCCCCTCACCAGCGGGGAGCAAACCCTGCTGCCCCACACCGGCATCGCCGGGGGGGCAGAGCCACAGCCCTGCGAGAAAGCAGAGCAGAGCCTGGGAATACCTGGGAGTAAAATCTGCCATATACACTGTCCCTTAGTCTGGTTATTTGTTTCCTCACCTGTAACCCAACAGGCTGTAGAGCAAGTGGAAACTCACAACATGGTTCATTAGAAGCAAGATGCTCAGTAATATTGCTCAAGGGAAAATGTTCAGAATGTCTATAAGCTGAGCCTCTTACAGCGATTTAAAGCCCCTGCCCCTCAGCAAAGGGCCGGCACGTAAAGCCCAGCTGGGCCAGGTCTCTGCTCTGCGGGCAGCAGCTCTGGCTCTGAGGAGGAGGATGAGCAGCTTCAGCATCCCCAGCGCAGGGAGCTCAGGACACCCAGCCTGGCTCCTTTCCAGAATCAGAATCATCTCTGCTGGGATAACACACCACTGGGGTGGGGGGGTGACTGCCCGCAGCGGGACAAACCCATCAGAGGGGCTTCCAGCAAACGCAGCCCTGCGTGGAAAGCTGGAGCGGACAGCAAAGCACAGACCGAACGGCGGTGCCTGGAGCACGGGGGTCCGGCCGCTCCGACACCGCAGGGAACGCGCCTGGCCCTGTGCTGGGTGGGGGACAGGGGCTCAGGCAGGGAGCTGCCAACAACCAGGGAATAAAACGTGAATATCGGGATTATAGCAGAATAAATCATCCAACACTGACAAGGGCAGCAATCTCTGCCTTTGTTTTTCTGTCTAACATACCATTGAGCTTGTGTTTGGTTCTACAGCCACCTAAATAAACAAACACAACAGCCACCTGGATGCATAAAGACCTAAATGCGGTAGAGACAGCTTTAAATTGTGTGTGCATTTGGAATGCCTGCTGCTTTTAAAAGCCAGCCCTGAAGTCTAGATTTCTTTTCTTTAAGGCCATCTTAGTGTCCCAAAGCAGCTGCGTGACACCGCTCCCCTCTGCCCCGGGGAGCGGTGCCCAGGATCACCCCAATTCCCATGTTCATCCTCCTGGGGCTGCGGGGACAGAGGGACCCCAGCTGGGAGCAGGGGATCCATCACCTGCGGGGGCTGCAGGGGATTATATAGGAGGAACATACCAAAAGATGGTTAACATGCAATAACTGCACCCGTCCCATCCACAGTGCCCCAAATGCCGCAGGAATATTTCAACAGATCGTTAATGGCAAGAAAAAAACAGAGCACAAGATGCTTCAGAGGAACTCTTTAACGGGTCATCTTCTCCAGGGAACACACAAGTAATTTTTAAAAGATTCCCTCTAAAATTGTACTAAGCTGTTTTACATGCTCGCTCTTTTGCCCGTAAAATAGGACCATTTCTGGCCACCAGCACTGAGAGACAGCCAAGAATCCCAACCCAAATCACCACCATACCTTCCAAATGCATAAACCATCATAAATATTTTCTGTTCATTTACACAGAATTATTCATTCCTTTGATTTTGCGATTCAAAGCTCGATAAATGTCTTCCCACTGTATGCACAACGGCTGCAGCATCCAGATTTCAGCTTGGGAGAGGCGGATGGGAGGGCACCAGAGCAAAGCACTACTGCAACAGGCACAAACACTAAGTTGCAAATAGAATAGTTAAGTTAGGACACAGAGTTATGCATTTTCCTCAGGTCTCCCTGGCTTTCGTCCCTAGGGGCTCCTGGGGGCTGAGCAGCCCCAAAGCACTCCCAGCACCCACAGGATCTTGCACCATTTGACGACCAGAGGCAGCGAGCAGAGACCACAGCGCTGCTCGGGAGGCAGATGCTCCTGGGGTTCCGTGTGACACATTTGCTCCTTGGCGAGGACGCTTTGTGCGGCCACAGCAGTAACTCAGCGTTATCTGGGGCATGTGGAGCACATCCCTGCTGAGCCGGCTCCAGGTCTCGCACAAAAAACAAACCCCAGAAGCAGGAGGCCAAGCAGGCACCGGGTGTAAACAGGAGGGGTTTGTCTTCTCTCCGTGCCCTCTGGCAGCACATCTAAATTTGTCTCGCTGACATTTCTGCTGAACGCCTCTGACACAGCCAGTGTGCTCCCGCACGGCAGAGGAGGCGGATACTCGTTCCAGGCCAGGACCAGGAGAATTTCCAGGTGTCACCAGCGCATGCAGCTCCGGGGTCATTGCCACCTGCTGTCACCCACTGTCTCTGCAACATACAACACCAGGCGCAGCAAATGAAAAGTGGCCTGGCAGCTTAAAGCAAAGTCTGCAAGGCACCACATCTCCTCATGGGAAGACACTGTCTGCTCCCTAATGCATTAACAATGAAGCTTTCTAAAATTCCCAACTATATATAAAGGCACGGAGTAGCCAGAAACATGAATAACATGGAAGGTGGGAGGATGTAAGAACATCAGTCCAAGAACTAAGTGGAGGAAGGCCAGGACTTGGGGTACTTGGGGTCAGCTCAGAGAACATCAGCAGGACGGGCACAGATCTGAGGCCTTTGGGAAAAGAACGTATTTCAGAGGAAAGCCGGTGTGCAGGACATGGTGTAATGCCCAGCGGGTCTCAGAACCCACCGCTCCTGGCTCAAGAGCCAAGATCTGGCTTCAAGCCTCTGATCTCACCGATGGTCCAGATCAGATCACAAGTGTCTTTCCAAGCATTTCTAGTGCCGGAGCATCCTCCCTCCCACAAAGTGTCACTTATCGCTTCAGCCTCTTAAAATCCAAAGGGCAGATCCTGAAATGAAGTGGTTTTCTGCAATGGCAGCTGGCATTGTGGGAAGTCACGCAGTGCAAGGCTGGGGGATGCTGTGCAACTCAGATGAACCAAATTATTTTAATCGTCAATTCTTGCCAAAAGCGATCAGCACAGCAAGGCAGAGGTGATCCTGCCTTTCTTTCATCACTGGCCTTGGAATTAAAGCCAACACAGGGCCATAAGTTGTGCTTATTTTTGACCACAGCCCTTGGTACCCCCCTACATTTTCTCTCCCTGTATAACTTGCATTTGCGCTGGCATTCAGGCAAAGGCTCTGCCCAAAGAGCTTTGTTTGCCTCCAACGTGGTGAGCTCTCCCCAGACCCACACAAACCCGGCTTAGTGTCACAGGACGTCACGCAGACAGCGGATGGGGCAGAAGTCGAGGCAGACAGTGTGCCGCCAATGACAGAGGAGAAATCAGAACCAGTTAACCAGGAAACAGCACAGGATATGAATGTACTCATCAATGACTTCAAAAAAAAAAAAAATCTATGAAATCGCAGATTTTATACAGAATGTCATAGGTTTGTCACTGCAGCAACTCATCCTGCCCCAGACATCCACAAGTACTCCTGCTCTCCCCCAGGACACCAGCAGCAGAGCCGGAGCAGCACGAGCGGGTGGGGAGCGGGACTGAGGGCCCAGGGCAAAATCAGGGAAAAAAGTAAACCAAATAAGAAGGATTTTCTCTAAACACACATACACGAGATATTTCTGGAGCTGAGCAATCCAAAAGGCTTTCCTCTGGTCAGCCCAAAGCCCCCCAGCACCCGCAGGGCAGCCGAGGCTGGGCACACTACAGCCTGGGGGGGCTGTAGGGCTTTCCCCCTTTTTTATTTTGTCCTGATTAAAATGAGAAGCCTCTCTCCTATAGCAGTGCATTGCTAATCAAGAATAACATTTTTAAGGAGGTATTCAGGAGTAAATCGGGGTGATTATCTGCTGGAAAGTGGGTCTCTGGCTCTTCTCTTGGACACGCACAAATAGCAGCGTCCCAGGGATCCAAAACACTTCTTTTCACAAGGAAAAATCTGCCACTTTTAGCTCCACATAAACAAATGTGGGTTTAAGTTTTGACCTTGCTTACTGCTGAAAAAAATCTCTGGGGGCTGCGTTGCACTGACTGAGGCTGTTATTCCTGATTGACACTGCTATGCGACCGGGAACAGATTCAGGACTTGTATCTGCAAAATGAACTCCATGCTGGGGCTTTCCTGCATTCGCAACAGAATTGGCTCTTAGGCTGGCTCCTACCACGGATCGGGCTGGTGAAGAGGTGTAAGTGTGAATAACATATCTTGATTTTTCATGGCCAGGTTAAATGCAGAAAGCGAGCTGCTAGAAAAATACGCTTTGCCTTGCAAAACAGTCAGATATGATGCAGAAATCACTGACTGAATAATTACAGGACCCTGAGATGTCACCTTTACAGCCACTACTTTGCTACAGCTTCAGTCAAGCTGCAGTTTGAATTTCATGGTATTTATGGAATTGAAGTGGATTTTTTACATTTGCTGCAGAGGCAGCGGCTCCATTCGCCCTCCCACCTGCACGGCGACAGCCCCGGGATGCAGGACCCTGCGGGGATCGCCCCTCTGCCGCATTGCCCTCGGGTGCCGGGTTACTGGAGTCACTGGTGTGCACAGGGAGTTAGAAGTGTTCCTGCACCTTCAGATCTGCATCTGCTGCTGGTTTGGCACCTGCTGCAGCTCAGGCTTTGAGCTGTGGGGTGTGTTTAGCAGATCTATGGGTCCAGCACGGCCCCATGGTGCCCCCCGTACTGACTTGCAGCCCAAGCATCCCTTACAGCAGCCAGCTCCAACGTCGCTCGTTCCAAGGTCCTTTCAAAGCACAGCCCAGATACACCTTTTATCATTGATACCTTCCAAGAAGTGACACCTCCTCATCCCTGGGCCAGGACTGACCAGCCCTCTCCTCCAGGGCTTCTCCCCAGCACCCCCTGCCCTGCAAACCCTCCCCTGGATGCTGAGGATGAAGGTTCACAGCTGTGCCACACAGCCCACCCAAAGGACTGAGACCCTGTGCCACGCAATGAATTACAAACAGTCTATCAAAGAGGGTAAAATACAGACTTTTAAAAGCAAAACTTGGAAGTTCTCTATAGGGGAATTTCCAAAGTGAAGCAGCTTACTTTCAAATTTCTTTTTGCATGGAAGACTTTGCAAAGATTTTTTCCATGCTCAAAACAAAACGTTGCCTCAGATATTAGACCCATTGCCTTTTGGAAAGCTAGAAAAAACCTGAGATGCTCACATTGCAGTCCCTGTCCAAAGAAGACTTGACCTCTTCTGGCCTGGGCACCTATGGGCATGTTGCTGAGATGGAGCAGACCTGGACCGTTCCATACAGGGGCTGCAGCACTGCTACCAGGAGCAAAACGAACCTTCCCTGAGGAGCTCCTCAGTGCCTCACCTCAAGAAGCAAACTGGGGCAGCCTCGCACTACTGCAAAGTGTGTGCCCACACCAGGGGCGTACATGGGGCATTGCACTCAAAAAACAGTACAGCATCACGGTGGGGAACGCTACTTCCAGTTTTCGTAGTTTATTGAGGTTATCCCTATCTCCAGCTGACCCTGGGGCATCAGCATCGTGCTGTCATTTACATCCCAGCCCGACAGCTGGGAAGTGGCAAGGATCAGCTCACCTGAAGTAAAGCGGCGCTGCCTGCGACACCTGCACATCAGCCCCAGCACGGCCGGGGCTCACGGGCAGCAAACACTCGAGGGCTGCGAGGAGTCCTCATGGAACACAACACCAGCCTGCCGCCAGTTATCATACCCCGTGCTTCAATCATCAGCTTTTCTTACTCAGCTTCCAACACAAAATTGTTATTTTAATAGGAACAGGAGGGACCCTGCCTGTTTCATACATAAATCCCAGCCTGTTTTGTACCAAAAGCAGGAGGATGAGTACAGGTCTGGGGGAACTGAGGAACATGTACAGCTCCTTCTGCCCAGCCAGCACCGATACACAGCAGGAGAAAAACAGCTCTCATTAAAATAAGTTTATAATTGTCTCCGAAAGGTTAAAAATACTCAAACACAAAATTTGGACTTTTCATGAATAAACCGTACTTTTCTCCCCCGGCTCCTCAGTCCGTCTCCATAGCTACCGAGAGACTTGCTGGGTTGCCGCTGCCAGCTAATTGATTTTCAGAACGAAATGATTAATAAGGAAAAACAGAGTCTCCCTCTTTGGCAGGGCAGTTCCTCGCAGGAGCCTTTTCCTTTTCCTCTGAGAGAGCCTGATCTCCAGAGACAGATCCGAGATATGCCATAAATCCCCCCATACACACATGCTGAAGTTCACCACAGCCTGAAGTGACAAAATGGATGCGCGTCCTTAACTCAGGATGGCCACTGCAGTTTATAAAGGAATTATGGCTCATATAAAAAAAAAGACTGGATCGGTGCCACGCGCTCTTCCCATTAATCTGACACGCTTGCCTTTCCGCGGATTAAATTGCATTCCTGGAAAGCAGATACCCGAGTGTCAAAGCACCGAGGAGAGAGAAAATGATTGTTCCCCGGTTCCTTGCTGGGAGCAGGGGACAGGGTGAGGTACGGAGGGACACCTCTGTGTGCCTCCCCTCATCACTTTTGCACCAGAGACCCTTTGGCAGCGCGGCCCACGCGCAGCAGCCCGTGCTGCACCACTGCTTTGCCTGCGGACTAGCCATTTGCTTCTTGTGATGGTTATCGGCATGCGCCCTGCCTGCACGGGGAGGCGGCCACAAGGATGCCCGCACACAGCACCTTGGCGGCTGCCTCTGTTACACGCAAGGAGGAAATACTTCAAAATCCCAGTATTTTGTAGCTCTTCCCTCCCATCCCGCACTCAGGCGCTGGACAGCACTGCCCCGTCCCCAGTTAGGTGGCAGATTTTTGTTACTCCGGGCTGTGATGTTTGAGACAAAATTTTAAACTGCATTTCAGCATCCAGGCCCCGTACAGCTTACATAGAAATGCAAAGAGAAATGCTGATGGAGAGTTCATTGATGCCTGAGCACTTCATGTAAAATGTAAAGCATTCATGAAAAGTTCTAAGAGAAATTCAATTATGTCAGTGTAATTGCATGTGCTATTGCTTCGTCTTTGCCCAGAGCTGCCAGCTGTAACCGTGTCTGTCCTGTGCCAAGCGTTGCAAATATGCATCGCAAGAAGTTTAAAAGTGAAAGAATTGAGCTTTTCTGTACCCAAAGCATCTCAGGCGTAACTTGAGGTTTTTCTCATTTTGCCCCTCTGGGCTCAAGGCAGATCCAGACTCTCGTGCCCCAGTGACCAGTCAGCTGCAGAACACCGGGGAAGAGCGACGGATGGGAAAAACCCATTTCCATCATGCAAATAGGAAACAATCTTAAAAGCAGGTAACTATTATCCCTCAGCACTTGCAGAAGAATATTTCCAAAACATTGTGCAGGGAATATTCCTCTCTCCCCACCAAGCCCTGAGCAAAGCCCAGCCTCAAGTCCCTGGGCTCAGCTCTTGGCTTGCTCAAGCCCACCTGCAGCAAGGCTGGGGTCCAGGCTCAGCCCAGCCAGAGGAACATGGCAGTGCACAAAAGCCACCCGAGACACGACGGGGAGCAGGCGGCCCCAGCAGCACACGAGGGCTCCCTGCTGCCGCGGGGAATCCTGCGACCTGTCCCGGATCACCCAGGGACCAGCTCAGGAGGATTTCCAGGATCCCACCGGGGATGTGGATGCTGTTCTGCACCGTGAGCAATGACCCAAATCGGAGCTGGGGAATGACTGACTTCAGCTCATTCTCTAGAACTGACCACATTTACCGTTCCCTTTCTAACTACGTTTTGCTGAACACGGAAGGGGCAGACAAAAGGGCTCGTCCCTCTTCCGAGGGCTCTGGGAGGAATCAAGAAGGCACTGAAAGCCTTTGTGGACAGAAAGTGCTGTAAGGAAGCAAGGATCCTGCAGGCATGCACCCACATGCCTGCTAAACAAACAGCAAATTTCTGTCTCGTACATTACACCCTGGTGTAATTCTGCATTATTTTATTTAATTGACAAATTCTTTTCTTAATTTATAGCAGGAGTGCTCCAGAGAACAGGCCATGTTGAGGTGAGCAGTGCCACCATGAAAGGCACAGGGTGCATGTGTGAATGTGTATGGATAACAAGGGGAAAGCCCACGTGTACATGACTCTTAATAAAACACTGTTAAAGCAAGTGAAAATAAAAGGTTACCTTTGGTTTCCTTTCCAGATTGCTTTCGTGTTACTGGGTAATATGAATTCAGATCAATCAGAATAAAAGATGAAGGAGCTGTGCCTTGCTGTATTGTGCCTCGGCCGAGAAGAAAGCAGCTAGCTGGGGAAAACAGATAGAAACGTAGCATTATTTATGACACATCTTCAGCACTACTTCAGTGATTAAATAATTAGGCAAAGAGATTAAAAATTACTCTAAATGAGCTGAATTTTTAAACACTGCTTCCTCCCCTACCTATGCTGGCTGCAAGGATTTTTAAGTTATGCATTTTTTAAAACAGCAGGCAAAATGAAATATGACAGCATGATAAATATATACATTTGCAAGAGTATTAGAAAGAAAACACATTGGGTATGTTTCTGGGTGAGCAGGAGCAGTTGTATCTGCTGTTTGAAACAAGCTGATACCTCAACATGACTGCAAAGCAGATTGCAGTACGGTGATCAGAGGCAGACACTGATTCCTGGTCAGCAGAAGCTGTAACGGGCTGCAGCCCCACAGGGTCCCCCCCAGGGATTTCGGGGGGACGAGGACATGTCCCAACCAGCCTGCTGGGTGAGCAGGGACGGGGTCCCCTTTCCCGAGCAGGTCTGGATGTCCCACATGGGTGGCAAGTGGCACTCTGCTCCCGAGCCCAAAACCGCCCAAGTAAAAGGGAAAATAAAAAGATGCTCTCGAGGAGCCCAAGCAAGGTCCAACTCCCACTCAGTTCCCACCTCTTCTGCACATGGAGTTTGTGGGGAACATGGACACGGAGGTGTTGGAAATGTGCTCCAGCAGACAATAGCAAAGCTATAAGGTCAGCTATTAAAAGGTTAGCACAGCAATCCCCTTAAAAGGAAAAAAAAATATCGCGTGTGCAAAACTTAACCTATCCATGAAAGAAAAAGGAAAAAATCCATCTCTTAAGGAGTTACTGTTCTTCCTGCTCTTTTCCTTCCTATTTTAGTTTATAGTTCATGCTCTTACGTGGATGTACATCGAGTCAAACAGGTAAATCACAGGGGGCTTGCTTTGATACAGACACTATTATTTGGAAATGAATTATTTTTTCCTACTTAGGAGTCTTTGTAGACTGATCACTTGAAACGGCTAAAATACAGCAGTAAAGGGAAACTGGGGGGATGAAAATGGGGAAGCAGCTGTGAAAACAGAGACGTCCACCAGGCTGAAGCTAAAGGAATGGGAAGGTGAAGTTCAGAAATGGAACCCCTGTGCTCTGGGAACACACTTCACAGCACGTTAGAGCCCTTGGAACGGATGTTACTTTGAATTTGAGAAACAGACTTAAGCAACACTTTTTATAGTAAACCAAAAAGTATTAGTTAGAGAAAGCATCGAGCATTTAGGTAAAAGACTGGAAATTACACTTTGCAAAGCAAACTACTTTTGCTTACTGCCTCCTCCCAACCCGCAGCCCACCGCATGAGCTGGGCTCCCAAAAACCAGCCCTGCGTTCTCCTTCCTTCCCCAGCGCCCAAGGGGAAATCCTGGGGTGGCCCCCAAAAGAGTATTGGGGCAAAAGAGCACACACGTCCACAGTGGAGCAGCATGGATTTGCAGCAGAGGTGCAGGTGGCCCCTCTTGGCTCTGCCCATGCCCAGGCTGCACCTCCTCAGCACGGCAGGAACAAAAGTGATGGTGAAACTCAGATAACACTACTTGCCTTCACCAGCAAAGAGCACACGAGTTCTCACTATGAGGATAACTTCATGGGTGTAATAGAGATAGGCACAAACCAGGTGCAGACAAAAGAGCAAGTAAAACACAGTTCTGTGTATCTGGTCCTGTGAGCAATCCAAGGTAGGTGGCCCAGAGCTGGGTCTTATCAAGAGCAGCGCTGCTGTCATTGCATCTTCCTCCTTTACCTGCTCTCACATGCACAGATTTTTTCACTTTGGGTCCTGTTGATCTGTGTTTCCACCCATTTCACCTGCCACAAGTACAGAGCTGCTCTGGCACACGGGCTCGCACACTTCCGAGCAACTCGGGTTTTAAAAAACAAACGCCTTTTGTCCCTCTCTTTAAACACGTATAGCAGGCTTGGAGGCTTGTAAAGATAGCAGCAATTTTCTGCTAAGTGGCTAATTCAGAGTGAACTGTAATGATTCATCAAACAAATGAGTGGCTACGGCTGGCAAAGGAGCTGCTCTCCATATCCAACCCAGCATTTTTAACAAGCAAACTTGCTGTTTCTTAAAGAATACCTTTTGGTACATTAATATTCCACATAATTTTTAAAAATTCAGCTTTTAAATACCAGCAACTTCAAAAATCTGGAACATCTCACAGTGAGGGACAAATTTCTTGATAAAACAGCACATTTCTGGCTAAAATGGCTGATTTCCAACACCCACCAGTGAGACCAGGTCAACGGGAAGGGTTTGGGGCTTCCAGGGCATATATAATTTGCAGATTTATTAATACACGATTGATTACTAATCAGTGGGGCTGACCACACGTGTCAGAGCTTCAGCTGCATGTTCAGCCCTTAGCACCTGTCCTTCCCAGGCCATTCCTCAACATAGACACTATTTTTTTTTAAATCTAAAACATGTCCCTGTGTCTTTTCACACCCAAAACACCATCTCGGGATGGAAACACAATAAAACGGAAGCCGGAATAAACAGCCCTGGTTTTGCAGAAGGCGTCTGGAGCCAGGTGAACCCCGCGAGCGCCGAGCCTTCCCCACGCTCTGCCTCTCGCACATCAGGCTGCCTATTTGCAGCTCTAACTCGCAGATACGCGTCACACGCAGCCTGGCAGCTCGACCTACAGAAAAACCTTTCAAACAAAAGAGAAAAGGCAATTGGTGCTACCAACGAGCTGAGTTCCGGAGCCAGGGGCAGTGCTGCTGGGGTGCACCCAGCGTGCAAAGGTGCGTTCTAGAAAAAAAAACCACTGAAACTCACTATTATTCATGCAAAGCAATAAGTCCAAGGAAGCCTTATTCTTACTTAATGAAAGATAAATAGAGCTAATCACAGCACTTTGATTTATTCTGCGCACTTCAGGTCCCAAGCATTCCTACACATTAGCAAGCTTAATGTCTAGAACAGCATCGTTACTACAAGGTAAACCTATATTTATGATGCGATAGCATCTGCTCTGCGATAGCTTTAAATTAAGAGGTTGGCATAGCAACAGATGCTCCCACACTGCTGTGTCTGCCTCGTGCTGCCATTTTGCTCAGGATCCCTGGTGGGTTTCGGATTAACCGCCTCCAGTATTTCAGTTTGACTAACGAAGCCGCTTTGGGCTGAAGCGCCAAACAAACAGCTGAAGCCTAGGATGGCCTGTGTACTTTTTGTTGCCTAGCTGCCCTGGAATTTTAAAACACGCCTTTCTGAATTCACGCTATTTTTGGTCCCCCAAGCTCCTCCCCAATGCGCTGCCAAGCAGAAGTGACAAATGGCGCTGGGGAGCGGATGCTGGTGAACACCTTGTTCAACAAGTGTCACCGTTGTTGATGTCCACGTTGTCCCAGCACACGGAGCAGCTCTCGCCTGCCTGTGCTGTCTGCGGGACGTGCCCAGGACCGATGCCATCCCGCAGATGGTGCTTTTCACTGTTTTGCTCCACCCAGAATCCTCACCGGTCCTTGTGCAGGGGCCGATTTCACCACATCTGAACAACAGCATCGCAGTATCTGCAAGCGGCTTGTTGTGCTTGGTATTTGAAATTTAAAATACAGCAGCTTTCAGAGACTTCTCCTCCAGATATCCATCCATTCCTGCCTACAGGAAAGCAAAAATCCCATTTTTTCTCAAATAAAATGTGGAGGATTTGTCAGCAAGGAAGCAGCAAACAGCCCCTTTGCCCGTTGCAGCAGGAGTAGCGGGCAGCGCTGTGTCACTGCCTGCTGCTCGGATGTCACCTGTGAGAGCACGAGGTCCAGGGGGACAGCACCGAGTGCCCCAGCAAGCCATGCTGGCCAAAACCTGCCCCCAGTTCACTCCACCCAGTACCACCAGCGAGGGCCCTCATCCCACAGTTAAATCCAATCTTAAAACACTAGCGCAAATCTGTTCTTTTTGTTGAAGTGTTATCAGTTAGGCTAATGTCTTTATTAATACAAGTCAACAAAAACATCTCCCAATACCTACTTTTTAGAGCATTTTCTGTTTCATACAGTGTCACTGCTGTGACTCCATCCAATGCACCGAGCAAGGAAAACCTTCCCCAAACAGCCACACGTTATCCCACATGTAGTCTAGTGTCAGCCCCAATTTCCAAAGCAGAAGCAGCCACTATACTTGATATTTTTCAACATAAAAAGTATGTATATGCATATATACATACCCACACATAGATAATCTGTCTGAAGCAGCAGATTGCATTTGTATCCTCTGGGGGATGCTGCACACAACCTGCAGCAGTTTCTGCACCTCAGGATTTTGGGTTCTCTTTCAAACACACCTTTTCTGGGAAGGCACCAGACACTTCCAGCCATTTCTGGGTAGAACACACAGGGCACATCTGATGCAGGAAGACAACTAGTTACCTTGCGGGTATAGGTGGAGCGAGCATCTCTTAACAATTGCTACCTAACACCATTAAAAGCAGGGAGGGAAAACCAACCCAGTTCATGCCTCTTTACCTCTTTTTGTTGAAGATTCTTTCATGCTTTAATTGATTCCTGAGACATTTCTCAGCAAGGTGCATCTCTCTGCTGGCAGCCTTCCTAAAACCAGCACCCAAGCCACAGCTCCAGCCTAAGCTCTGCAAGTTTGGCCTTAAATAACTCAGCGGATAAGGATATTATTACAAACATGAAGTCAGGGATGCTCAGACAAGTGACAGTTTTGGTTAGGAAGAAGAATATCACTCACAGCAAAGTTACAAAGTTTTGAATAAACTTCATTCTTATTTTAACAGCTTTTGTCACATAAGTTATTCACAAATAGCAGCACAATAAAGCAGCAGAAAGGACAAGTCAAGGATGCAGCCAAATTTCTCAAAACTATTTTTGCAAACCACTCTACACCTGTTAGAAGCTAATACCAAACCCCAGTGCCAAAAAAAAGAGATCTATTAATAGCCTTCTTAAGTTTTCCCAAAGGAAGATCAGTTCTCCCTGTAGCAAACTTCTTAATCTGCAAAATCTCCTTTTCCTTCCAGCACCCCCCGAACACCCAGAGAAGATCTCTCCGCCAACAGCACAAGGCACACCAGCTTGTAATCGCCTTTCTCGTGCTGTTCCCAACCTCTGCTTTGCCAGCATCCCTCTGCTCCCACATCTTTACCTTCCTCTTAACCACCCAAAGTCCATGCACAGCAAAGAGCTGAGGGCTGCTTGTTGTAAGTAGTGTTTAGTATCAAAAGCCATGGGATACTTAGGATGGTCTGTTGGGTAAGCAATACTTGAGAAGATGATGCCTGGATCACCATGTGGTTGGGATAACTCCTGAGCAAACAGCAAACCCACAGCTAACAGGGAAAGGTCTCTGCATGGCTTCCAGACCAGCAGGAAGAGGAGAATTCGGGAAAACTCATTTTATTCCAAGGATAATATTCCTGCTGATCAACCCAACCAGGAGGTGCTCTGAAGCCATGAGACATGGTGACTACCTTCCACACAAGGGCTACACCGGTAAATTTTAACTGACTTATTTTCAAGGAGAAATCTTCAGCAGTGAAACTTTATATTGGCTGTAATTCTGGAAGCTGTAGGAAAGCCAGGGCAGAAACAAAACTTGAATGAGATGCCTTCAAATGTATCAACAAAACTGAGAAACAGAAAAGCAATGATTACATGGTTAATTAGGAAAAAGAGACTCATTTCAAAATAGTGCCATCTTGTAAGGAAAGAAATTAGGGAAGATAAATACCATACAGCAGAAAACTGAACTGCAGAGAGTATTCTACTTACAGAAAGGAAATATCCAAATCCATTTTCCAGAGACATAGTACTATTCAAGGCTTAACGTATCTTCAAAGCACCACACGAGCACAAGTTTAGCTTCACATTTCATTCTTAAATTTAGCTCATTTTAAAAGCCTGTGTGTGGCAGAGCTCTTCCCCGAGCCAGCCTCACTCCAGCTCTTTGTTTCCCTGTAATTACCCATCATATAGGTGTTTAACTCGCACTGAGACCCAAAGCGAGTGGGAAACACCTGGGCTGATGCTGGGGAGAGCACGGCCGTGTCCCCAGCCCTGGGGACAAGGTGGCAGAGCGTGGCTCTCCCACAGAGAACTCTTCAGCCTATACAGCGCTGGTTCTACCTCTATAGATACAGATCAGTGTGTTCTAGAGACACAGATGTCCCAAGCCTTAACCTATAGCGCTCACATCTGCACAGCCAGACAAGTACCACAGGCTCCCAACAGGGCATCACAATTCCTCCGCAGGCAGCTCACAACACGCCACAGCTTACAGACAAGTATCGGTGATTACTTAAATTCTTCGAACATTTTGCGGCTGAATCGGGTGACAGTGTGAGAAAACACCGCAGGCCCACAGCGTTGCTCTGGGGCACCATGGACGTTAATGATCAGCTATTAAATCAGGCTGAGCTGTAGTTGTTAAGCACGTTGCAGTATCAGCCTCATTTACACAAACATACTACTCCTCTTACTCAATCCATGGTTATACTTCTACATTGTTCATCTATCAGTCATAATCCTAATTAGCTATGAAATCCAGCTCTTGCAGTTCAAACTACAAGTTCAAACTTAATATATATGTTTTTTTTTAACTACCCTGAATCAGGGAAAATGTTCATGGGTATTTTCATGCAAAAAAGATCAAGATTTAACACCTCCAGCTAGTAAAATGAAATCGCATCAGGTAGTTAGCTAATGCAGATCAGTCTACACAAGTTACTTAATTTTTCCATTAGGACTCCATCCTCTACCTCCTCCCTGAGAGCCGAGAGATACAGATGTGCTAGAGAGGCCAAAATCCTGCACTCACTGGTGCTCTGCAGCTGTGGGAACATCATCTTTCCGCTGTTTCACCAAAAATGGTTTCACAGGACTTTGGCAATAAAGAACAAAGTTCATTTGTGGTACATTAGTTAAAGGAAACAGAAAATGAATTCCTGCACACAGCAAGAAAATAGCTACAAAGAAATATCTACACATAGCGGGGGGGTGAGGGGAATTGCCCAGCATGCTGTTTACAGAACACAAGAACAGAAAATTGCCTGACCCCAGGAAATCTCCACCAGGCAGAATATACACACAAAATAAAGCAGCAGAACTATGAACACCCTGAGAGCTGATCTGCCACTCCCCAAGGTGCAGGAGGTGCTCTGCCAGCAGAGATTTATTTGGGCATGGGCTCACTGTGTCAAACAAATCCAAGTTTGCCTCAAATGGCACTGCCGCTCCATTCTGCATGCTCCAGGCTTCAGAGATACTCCTGACCATCATTATTATTATTATTTAAATTTCATAGACAGGTTCAGACCAATATGTACTAATAGACAATATGATAGAATTGCATAATCCTGGGTTGGAAGGGACCTTGAGGATCATCTGGTCCAACCTTTCTTGGCAAAGCCCGGTCTAGACAAGCTGGCCCAGCGCCCTGTCCAGCTCAATCTGAAAAGTGTCCAATGTTGGGGAATCTTCCCTGGGGAGATTATTCCAGTGTCCGATTCTTCTCATGGTGAAAAACTTCCCTCTTACGTCCAATCAGAATCTCCCCAGCAGCAATTTATGTATTCAATATATTGTGTAGAGACACTGATTATACCAGAACAACGCGCTCAGGACAGATCTATACACAGAAACCGCCTGTCCCACGTTTGCTGCTCTGCTGGGGATGGACACGGGGCAGAGGCAGCTTGCATGGTGGTTGCAATCCACAACTTGCTTTCCCTGAAGACTGCATCACCCACAGGCTCAGCCTACATTCAGCCAAGAGCTCTTCCCCTGGCTTGTTCTCAGCCCCTGCTCAACTGCCTGGGTTTTCCTTTTCTGCTTTTTCCTCCTGGTTTGGGGTTTTGCTCTGTTTTCCCCAGACCTACAAAGACTTACAGTGTAATTGCCAACAAAATCCTCCTGCCCCCAGCTGTTTTGCCCTTAGCTGGTTTTCCTGCGGAACAGCGTTGGGGTGAAGGCTGTGAGCAGTTAAAGCCAAGCAACTAAACAATCACATGTGGGATCCCCCTTGGAGCCTGGGGCAGCCACAGATAACACCCTATCGCCCTGATCATCTCCAGGAGAAGGCGGCACTGTGGATAATACACTTTGATTTAAGTACATTATCAGCTGAGATCTTTTTTAATTACATCTTTCTAAATATTACGCCGCAGCACACATAACAAAGACACAGTCCCATGGAAGTTAATGGGGATTAGGTGTGGGAAGAGCAGCAGCTCTTGACTCAGAAGCTCTGCCTTGAAACCACCCTGCACTGGGGACGGGGGGCAAAGGGTCTCCCCAAGGGGGCACAGCCTCTGCCGAGGCATCAGGAAACAAAAAGCCAAACACCAAAGACATTAAGCAGTTCTGCTGTGAATCTTGTATGTGCACGGCAAAGTATTTTTCCTTTAATTAGATTTTCTACAGCTCAGAGGACACTGGGGGACCATTACGATCTCCACCACGATGCAAGAAAACAAAGCTTGCAGTCCCACACTTACAACATCCAAATAACATAAGCCGAGTGGCTTACAAAACAGCGATTTGCCTAAACACAATTCATACAGCCTCTGTCGTGATACATCGGATAAATGGGCTGTTAAGCCAGAAGGGATATTGGTATTCCTTAATTGCTCCAATTTCAGATGCTTCAAAGCTCCACAGAAATGCCATCGCGTACAAGCACCCAGGCAATAGCTTTTCATCACACAAATATTTAAAGGGCATTTCACACAGGTGCTGCTGATGGCTGAGATGTATTCCATGAAAAAAGCAGAAACAAGCTGCAGCCACCAGAGGTGCAGAAACATCAAAAGCCCGACAGAGGCAGAACGAGTCCCTTCCAGGGGAGCGCAGGTACCCACCAGCAGTTCAAGATAAGCTCAGTTTGAGAGAAGCTCCCTCCAAAAAGCAGCCCCAGGAGGGTGTTTGGGAGGGCACCGCAGGCAGGGCCCCGGGTGCTGTGCCCATGGGCTGAGCTCTGTGCACCAGCCAGCACCGGAGACCTTCAGGACAGCCCTCAGATTTCAAGAGCAACGTGCTGATTTCAGATGAAGCAAAAGCACAGGAAAGAAGGGAAGTTTTTAAGGCTGTCACTATTTATTCTGCAGCTCCACATGGGTCTCATCTCATTGCTAAGCAACCCTGCCTGGCGGCACAGCCACGCTGACGCTGCAAGCCCTGGCACCACCTCCCTTCTCGGTTCCCCGTGCTGCCTCCTCGGGGTGCTGCAGTTTCACCCCTGCAGCTCAAGCTCCCCGTTTTCCTTCTCACTGCAGCGGGACCCCCCAGCTCGCTGGGGAGCTCCTGCAGCTGGCCTCCTCCTGGCGTTTCAGGGTTTGGTTTCTTTGTGGGGTGGGAAGGAGTTGGTTTCTGTTAAACTGAATCCATCTCCTGCCCCACAGCACAGCTGCACAAGTGGTTGTGCAGGTCAGGAACAAGCAGGGAAGAGCCAGGAGTGCTCCAAGCTGGGACTGCCAAATTCTCAGCAGCACACAAGGAAACCATAAAATAATCTGGGTTTAAGGGCCCTTCCCAGCCCCCCCAGTGCCCCCCCTGCCATGACAGGGACATCTTCACCAGCTCAGGTTGCTCAGAGCCCCGTCCAGCCTGGCCTGGGATGTCTGCAGGGATGGTTCAGCCACCACCTCTCTGGGAACCTGGGCCAGGCTCTCACCACCCTCAGGGCCAACAATTCCTTCTTCATGTCCAGCCTGAATCTCCCTCTTCCAGTGCAAAGCCCTCACCCTTGTCCTGCCATAACACACCCTGCTAAGAAGGCTGTCCCCAAACACAGGCCAAGCCCCATCAACTGCTCTGTGCTCCGTCCAGAGAGCTTCAGCATTACTGCTGTATATTAACATACTGGATTTAGGGAGCCCTTTGATGCTGCTCCCCCTCACCTTCCTCTGTCTGAATCCGTTCTGAAATTCTCTTTTGTTACTGAACCCATAACCAGGCTGTTTCAGTCCATGCACTCAAATGCTTTCCAGCTCCATGCCACCAGCTGGTACAAGTGTCCGAGTGCGTTACGGCCGTGGCTTCCAACACATCACACTTCCTTATCAGTGTCTCACTCCTCACTCATTACGCTCTAAAATCAACTACAGAAAACTGAATAATGCTAATCATTGTAGTAGTATGCACCTCCTCGCATCACATACACAAGGGGCTTTTCCCAACAATCGTGGCAGTTTGCATGGCAGCACGTCTCTCCTGCCTGCAGAAACAAGCTCCCAAGATCATTTGTCTCTTGCTTTTTTGCCTCTAGTCATGCTGAGAGTCCCATTACATTTAATATCTATCAGTTTTCTTTTCACTGCATATTTTCTTCTGGTTGAATCACACACTGAAGTTTGGATCTTCACAGAGTTCTTACATCTTCTCAAAATGCACTTTTTCCTCTGAAAAGCAATTTTATAAAAAGGCTCTACCTAACTCAGGAGGTCTGCTCCCTGCATGCATTCAAAGCACTATCTGCTGACATCAGTGCCAAAAATAAGTTTTTACCGCATTTTATTCCCACAAACTCGGTGTTTTTTCACAGCTGAGACTGAAAGGAGGTCTGCTCTACCCCAGAGGTCACCACTAAGCCACCGCTACTGAAAGTAAGAGGTGTCACAGGTTTTATTAATGGCTTGAGGTGGAGCTTGCTCTGAGAGCTCAGGCTGCATTTCCAGGGCTGGCAGTTAGAAAAACATTTATGCTGAAAACCACTGATCCACACCACCTCGAACCTCACTCCATCGCTATCACAAGGCAATTTTTCAGAGCGGAATTGCACTGCAGAGCTGTCCGCCTTATCAGGAATTGCTCACGCTCACCGTTGCCCAACACCACAGCCAAATGTCATTTTTTTTCTTGGACTCTTACTCTTGCAGTGCATTGATAAGTTTAATATTGTTCCCACTTCCTTTCTTAAATTCTGTCTAATAAAAGTGTCACATCATTCTGGCACCCACTCCCTGTCCTTTAGGAGATGCGGTATTTGTACAACCAGGCTTTCATACCTGGCCCTTCTACACTGACTTCAGAGACCTCTTCGGTTCACCCTGTCCACAGGTTTATGCATTAATAGCAATATGGTCGCTGACTTGATCATGCAAAACACAGGGTGAAGCCTGGGACAGGCAAACATGCAGGATACAGCCTTTCTGCAAACACTATGAGAAATATTTTGCTGCAGCACAGAGAAGGTGTCAGCATCTCCAGCCTTTGTGGTGAGCTTTGAGACACTGAGAACCAGGTGGAAACACCTGAGATCCAGGTCTTCAGGCTCCAACCACCCAACTCTTTGCAGAGAGATACTTTGGTAAATGACTCAGAGCTGCAAGAAACCTGCACCTTTAAAAATGCAGAGAAATCCAAAATGCTCCAGGAGAGCCCTATGTTCCTCCATGATGAGCAGGAGAACATTCCCCGCACAGGACATTTTAGCAAGGATTGTTACTCTAGCGATTCCACAGGCAAGAGATGTCAGGGAATGCAGTGGATGTCACTGAAAGTTACAGAAAGCTCTGCAGAAACAAGGTTTCCTGATCTGGTTACAGAGAAGTCAGCAGGACCTTGCTACACCTGCTCCTGGCCTCCCAGGCTGCTGGAGCATCTCTGCTGTCCTGCTTTAACACTGGTTCTGAAAACCCTCTCTAAAATCTGGGACCATGTCACAATACACCAGGCATCCCCACACCCAGCACAGCACCACTACCAACACTACTGACTCCAAGCAGTGCTACGATGATCTTTCTTTAAAACTACAAAAATATCTTCCATCTCATCCTAATCTATTTAAGGAGAGATGCAACTCAGTTTTCAGCGCTCCCACATACAAGTTTGTCCATTTGATTAATACAAAGTTTTGCAATTCAAAAAGCATTTCTTCCCAAAAATCCACTACAGGTACATTACGTACGAACTATAAAACACAATGGTGGTATCTATACAACACTACATAGTTTTAGTGAATATTCATAGCCCATTTTGAATCAAACCAGTTACACATTAAGACTTCGTATTTTATTAACACATCAATTTAAATTCAATATAAAAACTTAGAAAAAAATTTCAGTATCATAACGAGCAAACTCAAAATAAGGTAAGGGTCCCGTTTCCTTTTTGGAGGTGGCAGATACAATTCCTCCATAGTTGAACAGCAAACTAAGAGCATAACCTTGTTTCAAGAGGCTCCTTCTCTTGCGGGTTTTAAATAGACTGTCACAACTGCAGACGCGCGGCTCCTTCCTGCATACCAATGTGAGGCTGCATGAGCACAACCCCATGGGCTGGAAAGAGACTCAGAACTCAGCAACCTTCCTTTAAAACTAGTTTTAGTTTTGATGGGAATGTCATAGCTGACTCAAATTTACCCATATAAATTAAAAAAAAAATTTCTGTTCTGTATCAAAATTAAAGAAATCTATGGTTGCCTATAATAATCCCAGGAAAAGGCAGCTGTACGGCAGAGCAACAGCCTGTTAGCAGCACTTGCTTTCAGTTTTATCATTTTCCTTGACATAAACTGCTTGGGATGGAGAAGCCCCTTTCATTTGTGCTCAGGTTTGATTGATGGGGAAGATGACAACCCTTTTCCCAGGTAATTACAGTTCTGTCTGCCTCTCTTCTTAAGATTTCCTTTCACTTCATGACTTTTCTCTGAAGAATGAGCAAATAAACCACCCCTCCATCACAGACTGTGTCCGACTGGGATGGTCCGGTCAGTCCAGCCCCCGCGAGCACACCTGGGGATGTGTCCCTGCCAGGGACGGTGCGGGCAGGGGGTCCAGCACCCAAACCCACCGCTGGGGCTCTGAACCACAACCACGGCACCTCCAGCAAGGAAAGAAACCAAACATTTTGAAAGCCACGTGGAAAGCAGAGCGCTGTCTCTCCAGGACACGGATTCCTCTAGCTGAGGCACTAGCCACCCATCGCACCCAAGCCAGGCTTTCAGATACACACTCTGGTCCTGAACCAAGGCCAAGAACATCATTATCTCTTCTCTTGGTGTCAAGGAAGAGCAGACTGACATGTTTTGCACGAATTGAGGCATGCTTTGTACCCGCTTCCTAAACATATGAAACCTAACTTCCAGTTGGGGGAAATACTGCAGCACTGCAAGTCTCCATTCAAATGCATCTCTGAAAGCATAGCCTGTGGGAAAATAAATATTGCTTATATTAGCAGAGTGTCACACAAAGTTTCAAAAATACAGTTTCTCATCTCCGTGAAAACCACCAGCTCTAAGGACATGCTAACCAACAGATAATGTGCTGCACTATGCTGATCAAATCAGAAGACCAGTTTTACCAGCCAGTGAAAAAACAGCAGTACTTCCCCTGTTCCTTCGCACCCAGCCAGCTAAGCCCTCCAGATTTATTCCTTGGGAGATAAGCAAAAGCAAGCGCATAATCCGAAGCAACAGTTCCAATTCTTTACATCTAATCTGCCCAGTTCTGCTCTCTGTAAGCCAGTCCTCTTGTCTCATCAGCTCATGCCGTTTCTCCAGTGCAATGCACAGTGCCTCTCCAGACAAAGGACGGTGTTTTAATGGATGCTTAATATGTCCAAAGCATGTATTTTTAATTAACATTGGGTTTGACATTACGGGTAACTCACTACCCACACATCTGACTAATACACTGTCTCCAGACCAGCTGAAGAGATAAAACTCACCAAAATAATAAAAGCAGCTTTTTTTTTTTTTTAAATCCAAGCACAAAAGAGCTTTAGCTACAAAGCTGGACAGTAAGCACACATTATTGTTGTTTCCTACTGTGGCTTTTCTCATCAGTGAGTTGGCCTTTTCTAATCACATATTACAGAATAAAGAGACTCACAAAAATCAAGAGCATCGGAGAGCTGCTAGGCAGGGAAAGAACAGAGTTTTTGCTTATCACAGTACCTTAGCAGCATGTACACTGTGTAAAATGCAATGTTGACATTCTGTCAGTGAAAGCATTTTCTCTCCTCACAGTTTCTGGGCTTTTCAAACAAGAATTTAAAGCAGTGGATTAGCTAGGGGTGATTCCCATTGAAACCACCACACCACATGCACATCCCTTCTTATCCAGGAGATGCAAGAGCCATGCTCAGAACAGATTTTGTGTCAGTTTTGCTCCTGTCTCAGGGTTACAGTTTGCAATCTAAAAATCCAAGGAGTCCAGGTCTTGGAGAGAGATAATTTGGTCTCGAGAGCTTCCTCTGTACCTGCATGCTAAGAAACCAGGATGCTGCAGGAATGTACTTTCCTTCAACACATGCATGAGGTACCAAAGAGGAGCCCTCTGGGTGGCTGTGTCACTGCATCCAGTCACCATTGAGGTCACCACAGGGGAAGGGCTGTAAGGGCTGGGCTTTGCTAAAGCATACGATTAAAGAGTTTATTCTTTGTAAGCGTGGACATGGGCTTGGACTCGAGGGCTGGTTTGGCAGGAGGATGCAGGGATTCAGGGCAGGAGCACCCCACACAGGCACTCACAGAGGACGGAGGTCACAGCCCAGAGGGACAAAGAGCACAACAGATTCAGATCCAAACAGGGACAGGTGAGAGGAGAATAGGGAGACAGACCAGGGAATTTCCATTGCAATTAAAAGTGTCTTGATAACCCGTTTTACCCAATTAAAATCAATCACACAGGCTGTGCCCCTAAGCTAGTGGGTCCTCATGTGGCCAGTCTCTTCTCCATTAAATCTGTAAAGTATCACCTGTGTCACCTTTACACCATAATATATGGCCCTAATATGACATTCCAGATTGCAACACAATATTGAATAGAACATAAAAGAGGTCAGAGAAAGTGGCTTGCATGTGCAAGCAAAAATAAACCCTAGACCAGCAGGAAAAAAGAAATACACTGCTTAAATACATTTTCTTTATTCAAATTCTGTTAAGTATTATGAAGTGATCTTAATCATCCAACTAAGACTCAAATGACCTATAAATATAGAATTAATCCACCTAATTAAGAGCCAGGATGGTATGTTTATGGATGAGCTTGGGCACAACAGAAGCAGTAAGATAAACCCAAACATAAGACACAAGATGCAAAAGGTCCAGGGAGGGAAATGACACAGGATCTGGCTGCTCGGTCCCACCACCCCCAGCACTGCAGACACCCAGCGAAGGAACCACCTCTGAAGATGGCTCAGCTTACTCCGAGACTGCCTTCAAAGCTCTCTCAAAACCTCATGATGAATAAGAGCTGGAACCTCCAAAAGCAGCACGTACAGCCCCATGCCATGTCATGCAAGCAGCACGGAGGAAGGAAAACTGCTGCTACCTGTGCAAAAAGCCCAGGGAGCTGCAGCCCCTGGGGTGCGAGGGCTGAGGGCACAGCCAGGCTCTGCAGACCCTGCACACCACAAAGTTCCTGCCCAAACCATCGCAGGGAGCATTAGCACGATCCAGCAGAATTATTTGTTTACAGGCAGGAAGCCAGGGGCAAGTCAATGCTAAAAACTGCTGGGGAAGCCATCAGACAGGCTAAACCAAAAATTCTGTTCCATATAATGCACAGAGCTGCAATACACTCCCAACCCCACAATATACAAAGGCAAGGTATGCTCAAAGTTCACTACAATGAACAGGAGATGCTCTAAGATAGTAAGAATTTATATGTATGTACTAAACAAGGGCTGCCTTGTTCCAGCCCTGTTTACTGAGTGTCACCGAGGGCATCCAACTGTCCTGACAACACTGAGTAGCCAGCAGGAAGGTCCATGTCCAGAAAGATACATGTGGTGTGAGGAGACAAGAAAGCCACGTGAGCTTCGTACAAGCCAAGGCTTTCAGAAGAGTCTTCTCAGGAGACAATGGGGTGTCACTGAATGCTACTTACACCCACAGGCTTCTTACAACACATTGAAAAGCAACGTGGAGAGCAAGCCTTCACTCAAACCACACCTGAAGGGTTGTGCTTTTCCAGCCAGGGATGATACCTGGGCTCAGTACAGTATTTTTTGGACAGAACCACTGCTGGTTTTGACAGGCAGCACCTAAGCAGGGCTGCAGGACTGAGCCTGTGCTGAGCAGCTGCCGGCAGGCACAGAGCAATGCGAGGGTCAGCTACCTGCAGGCATCCATCTGTCCATCCATCCATCTGTCTGTCCATCCATCCATCCCTGCCAGCCCCTCTGCTCCAGGGGGGCTTACACAGCTTCTCACTTCCCAGGAGGAAGGCAGCAATGAACACAACATTGCTCCCAACCTGCCCTTTTCACAGCACACAGGACAAGAGGTAAAGCTAAATAATGGAAACCTCATACATTGTGTCACACACTTGGTGACTTCACCGCACTGTAATGAGCACTGGAAATAGCCGGCTTGGCCAGGAAACTGAAAAATTGCATTATCTCAGATGAAGTCCAGTAATATTGATGTCCCCTACTACAGGGAACACGAGTCCCAGTGACTGAAAGAGTAGCAAAGCCTCACTTGCCAGCAAGCACAGACATCCAAAGCAGCTCCAAGGCCTCCTTTCTCTTCAGACTGCACTGCAAGACAAGTGATGCAGCTTTGATATTAATGGCTTAGAAAGCTCACCCAAGAGCATGGCAGCAAGAAGTGTGGCTCGATCCTCGGAGCCCCTGAAGCCTTTGCAGAGGTTGAAGACAAAGCAGAGCCCAAACAGAGCTTCAGTAGGTATGTGGCCTTTGGCTGTGACCCATAGCTTCTCCCTGATGAGGCAGAAAATGGAGATGGATAGAGTAAGGGAACAGAAGCAAAGCATGAAGGGGTTGAATGGTTGAAATCCAGAGAGTATTTGGGTTAAATGAGTTCACTAAGTCAGGAGCAAACTCCTGAACTCAGCACTGCTTTCAATAGTTCAATCAAACTCTACAAAAAGCCAACACACACCTGATTTTGCTTTGGCCTGAGGAGCGGATTAGTTGGAGAAAAAAACCTCAAAAAACCACAGATAAGTTCTTATGGCTAAGCCAGCGTATACAGTTTTATATTCAAAGTCCTTTATGAATCAGTGACTTTAGCATAACAACCATATTCACAGTATTTGTCATCTGTACGGTTTTCCAGCTCTGCCATGGCCTCCATGAACTCAGCAAACACAGCCACGTCCTCAAAACCCAAGTTTTCCTCTACAGACCTGGCCAAGCAGCACTGAGCTACAGCAGGAGCCCAAAGATAGAGGTTTGCTCTCAGCAGAAAAAAATAGGCAAAATTAAAGTCTCTAGGAAGAAAGCTTGAAGGCAGAAATCGTGGTCCAAAAATCAGTAGACCTCATGCTTTGACTTGGAGTAACTTCCCTGTCTCTCCAAAAATAAGACAGGGTCTTATATGAATTTTTGGTCCAAAAGATGCATTGGGGCTTATTTTCAGGAGATGTCTTATTTTTCCATGAACAACAATCTACATTTATTCTTGAACAAAACAAATCAACATTTATTCAAATATAGTCATGTCATCACATTCTGTCACATCTGTCCTGCTGCATTCTACTGACAATTAATTTTACTTTTTTTCCACGTATAGCTGCCTGGACACTATTTAAATTTACTTTTTTATGAACTGTAACTAGGGCTTATTTTTGGAGTAGAGCTTATATTTTGAACACCCTCAAAAATCCAGAAAAATCACGCTAGGTGTTATTTTAAGGGTAGGTCTTATTTTCAGGGAAACAGGGTAGGAAACTGCACAGCCCAGATCATGCTAAGAGAGGCGACAACACGCAAAATCCTAGCATGAGATCCTAAATAGTCAGATCACTGTCGCCTCCCAGAAGGATGACATTTTCCCCTAATAGATATGAAAATCCATTTTGTTTCATCAGCAAAATTTTTAGACCCCATCTGCAAAAAAAATAAAAATAAAAAAATCAGGAGATACAATAAGAGGTAAAACTCTGATTGTAAAATCCACAGCTGGGAATTTGGGGTCTGGCTGCCATTTTCTTTGGGGAGGACAAAGCAAGAGAAACACAAACATAAAAGTCCTGTAGAAGAAAGGGAGTCCAGAAGATGGAAATCCAGAACACCCTTACGGATCTCTCTGCTGTCACAAGCAAAATTAATTCAGTGTCATGTCAGAAGTTTACAACCAGCTGCCATATTAATATATGACTGAAGGCTTAAAAGGTCTAAAGGGTGAAATATCTTATTAGCAATACAAGAAAAAATTATTCTGCAGATAACTGGTGACAAATGGTTTCTGAAAAGTTTCACATAAATAAGCTTGAAGTTGCCATTTTTCAGCAGTGCTGTCAGTCTCACACCAGAGTATGTCAATGAACATCGGATTTGGTTTTTGGAGGCTCTTTCATTTGAGATTTGTTTTCGCAGTGAGACACGATGGGGAAAATTACTCTTTGCAAGATTATGTTTCCCATCCTAACAAGTAGCAAGTATTCTCACTAAAGCCAGGAAAATGGGAACATTGTACTAGTTAATCCTGTTCAAGACAATGCCTTTACTTATTAATAATTACTTCTATTTCTATCTCATACTAGAGGGATATAAACAAAGATTGAAATATTGTCTATATAAGATCTTGCTCATGGCTAAATCAAGCAAAAGATAATGTTGTCAACAAAAGAGTAGCTGATTTTTGTACTGAAAACAAACAAATTGATTTTATGCATCTCCTTCTCCCATATGCAGGTACAGGTTGCAACTATCAAGTGCAACTGGCAGAAATCACCAGTTCAACTACAACCCATACTGGCCAGCGTCAGGCAAAAACTGGTTTTTACGTGACACTTAATGCCACAGGGGATCACTGGAGAAGCAGCGTGATTACTGATCTGTGTTGGACACAGCGAGAACCGCAGTAGTCAAAAAAGAGAACCCAGACTTTTGAGTGTGTTATAGTCCCAGTTGCAGGTGGGTTTGTCCGTTTGCTGATCTGTCCTATCAGCCTATGTTATCTTGAGTCCAAGCACCAGCAAGCCGCCTTCTTTCTTCCAAATTCAGTCTTCCAAAGGGGAGATTGTCCCGAGACATTTCCAGATGCAAGCCCCAAATTCCACTCTAAACTCCTCCCTCTTTAATTGCCTGTTCTGCCTGCAGACGCACACTCACCTCCCCGGTTACTGCACCTTGCTCTCATACTGGGCTTTGGAGGGGACGAACTGGGATTAGTTAAGAGATGGATGGAGCTGGGTATTTAAAAGATTGATTCTAGCTGCCCTCATAGTGTATATTAACTTGGCTGAACAGCAATGGGAAAGTCACTCTAAAAATATCTGAAGGGACTAAATACCCAGGATGCACTGCTCAGAGAAAAAAGAATATGGAATTTAATATTAAAGATGAACTGTCAACTATTCAAAAAAAAAAAAACACCACCTCTTCTTTTGCCTGAATTTGTTTCTTTATGTGGGCTTGAAAGACTATCTAGAATGGCTTTGCTGGATTTGTTCTTTGTTTTATCCTTAACATATTAGGAATGCCAATATTAGCCTGTTTTTCTACACAACTCTTGAAGATCCAAAGGATGTATTTTTAAGCCAAGCCTTAAGGAGAGATGCTGGATTTTTAGCAAAGCCTTCCTTTCTCTGAAATGTTAATTAGCCAGTGAAGTTGAAAAACTAGGGGGAAAAAAAAGCAAAAAGCAGAAATTCACAATATTTTCCTCTCAACCTTTCCCTTTTGAGTACAGAGTTTTCATTTCTTCTTGAAACTTTATCTTCACACATTTTCTCAGGTTTTTGTAGACCAGACAGATAAGAAGTTTAAAATAAATACGCTTCAGCCCCTTAAAGACTTTTTCCAGCTACCAGTGTTTAATTCATTACATGGTCTAGCTTATTAAGGGAGTCAACAGAACCCTATTTTCAAGATATTAGAAACTAAATAAGCAAGAGAATATAATTCTCAATTTTCCTATCATTTGTCATTATAAACAAACATTCTCATAGCCCTTTGTTGGAAATATATAAATCAGTTGTGGGAAAACAGCCTTGAACTGAGGGTATTTCCAGACAAGCTGTAACCCATCCTTTTTAGAACAAGACAACTGATAACAAGAAAAGTTATTCAGCTAATTGTATGGCTGCATTGCAAAAACTCATTGTGGGACTTCCCAGCTTCCAGCTTGGCCTCCCTTTCTAGCAACATCATGGTAAAAAAAAAAGGCATCACATTATAAAGAACAGATGAAAGAAAAACCAAAACCAAGGGGCTGCAAGGACCCTTTCATCTGCAGGTCTTCAAAAAATACCTGCAGGGCAGATAGTTGTGATTCCAGTTGAAGCAGCTCAGTGCTGCGAACCAGGGCAGAGCAGGACCTGGCGCTGCCTCGGCTGGAGCTCGGGCGCTGCTGCATCCCACTTTCCAGAACAGTTTTCTTAGGAGTTTACGTCAGGACAGGATTTCTTTTCAAAAGAGAAGATGGTGGCCCTGGTATAAGCAGCTCCAGCTAATCCAAGTTGATCCCGGCTATGCCCGCAGAACACAAATGGCAAAGGCAGGTGGGACCCAGAAGCGGAGCCTGGCTGAGCCCTCCCCATGGCCCTGGCTCCAGACTCAGTTCCATAGGGCTCCAGGGCACGAAACCCAGATTTACAAGATGCTACCACCAGCCATAACTTCACCAGTGCCCTTAGAGAGGTCCACTGGGCATTCCTAGTGTCAGGAAATGGTTTTGGTAACTTTAAGCCAGGCTGAGCATGTGCCAGAGGTGGACACAGCTGGAGAGGGCTGTGCTGGCTGAGCACTGGTGCTGACAGAGGCACAACTCCCCCCAAAATCCACTCCACAACATACAATTGCTTGCAACTGACATTGAAACCAGTTTCATTTGTCATCTCCGAGCCACGCAGGAGATTAATTACTCTCTGCTTGATGCAGCATCTCGAAGTGCCTTTGCCTTCGGACTCCATCTGGCAAGCGGATACACACCTTGAAAGCGGAGCTTCCCAGGCGCAGCTCGGCAGGAGCCGCTGATCCACAACCCGTCACCCAGGGCACGGGCGCTGCTCGCACCAAAGCACCGCTGCCATAGCTACACTCCTAAGCCCACAATAAATACAGTTTGTGGGTTTTTTGTTGTTTTGTTTGTTTGTTTTTTGCAAATAAAGTCATTGCCAAGGAATATACTATCTGGCTCTGCTCTGTTTAACTGAAAAATTTGCTAGGACTGAATTACTATAGCCTGTATTAAATGTTGAGATTATCGAACGTGTGCTTGTACTGAATTAATATTTTATCGCTCCTGGGTCCTGTGTGGGCTGGCTGTTCTCCTGGAGTGCTTTAGCACCATGGAAACGTTGGGAGATATTTTCTCTTAATTGCATGAATGGTTGACAGATAACAGTACAGTACCATGGAATTAAGCCCCGATTGCTAATGAATTCTGATGAGCTGCTAGGCTGTTTCTGTTGTTTTAATTTTATTTTTAAACCTGGCAACATCTGTCCTTGTCCATTATAATTTCTAAAAGCTTTAATATCCGTAGGTAATGTATCTGTATGACAGGTAGTATATAATTATCACAACTCACACAAGGTGAGCCCTTTGAACTAAAGGGAGAATTTCAGTTAAGAAATAAAAGAATAAAAACCACCTGAGTGATCAAAAATTCTAATGAAATTTTTCTTTTCCTTTTAATTTTTATTTTTGTGGCAAGGTTAATTCAATAAATAATAGTCCCTTGGCTTTAGAATTGTCAATAAGAGACTGTTCAAGCACTGTTATTCAAAACTATTGTCAGCAAACACAGGTAGCTGGTTATAAATCAATTTTTTTCTATTTCTCAGGTTAAAATTGTTCAATAGGTTGTAGGACAGAGCCCTGGAAATCACTGAGCATTATTATGGAATGAAGCAGTCTTGCAGAGCACCTTTTTTTTTTTAAAGCATAGTTGCTGCATGATTCACCCTCCAGTAACTGTTCAAAATGCAGATTATATCTTTGCAAGAACATTTTATCTGCCCATGTAAGTTTGTGACACACGCTCCCTGCACCACTTGCTCCGCATTACAGGGGGTTTCTGGAGCATCCAGTGTACGTGTGCTCGACATCCTGTGACTGATGGATAGCAAAACGCACTATAGTAATTAACCCTAAGAATACAAATGAAAGGCAACTGCATTCTGCAATGAGAGGAGACACAGAGTACCAAAATTAAGCACAGCACCAGTTCCTTTCGCATGCCACAGGAAGATCTACTGCTAAAATTGCTGGATAGTGTGCTTTAAGCGTTATATCACCACAGCTGTACCGAGCCTGAGCCCCAAATTAACCACCAGTCTAAACCCATACTCTGAGCCTAATCTGTATCCACATACCGTTTCAAGGATCCACTGCTCCTCAAAAGTTTTCTTGGCACTTTAAACATGGCAAGCTCTAAAATATTTTCAAAATACTTTCCAGATTTTAATCAGATCACATATGGAGACACTGAACTCTGTCTATAGGTGACAAACAGTCTGGAAGGGATTCACAGATTTTTATTCACCCTGCCTGTATAAGAGCAGAGAAACAGAACACATGTGATAAAGGGGCAGGTTTGAGAGCTGGGGGATCGTTGTGTCATCATGCCCACTTGCTTCAATGTCTCTGCCAGAACCCTCAAAGAGCCCTTATATAAGAAACTAAATTATATTAATGCCATTTATCATTATTTAATTAACATGTCATTAGAAACTTCCAGTCAAACTTTTTTGTTTGATTTTGGCTTTTGTTGTTTTGGTTGTGTGTGTTGTTGTTTAGGGGCTTTTTGTTTGGTTTGGGTTTTTTGTTTGGTTGGTTTGTGTGCGTGTGGTTTTTTGTTTGTTTTTTAATTGAGATGGATTTAAGCCAAATGTCCAGTTTGAAATGAGCCATTTCTGAAAAGCCCACACAATCCCAGTTCTGCACTTGGGTTTAGACCCAGTTTTGTCACTGTGCCCTTGTTTAGACATGCAGCAGTAAAGCCTAGATCTACTCAAGATCTCAGATTTCTAGCGTTCAAAATCTGGGTTCGAGCTACACCCTCTGAACCCATCTCTGCTACCAGCAAGGGACAGTATCTGAACAAAGACACCAGGACAGACAGACAACGGGATATTCATCCCCTGGTCCCCGTGCCCCAGGCAGCAGCGCCCAGCTGTCCAGGAGGTGCTGCCGACCCCGCTAACAGCAGCACATAACCCAGGTTGCCATTTTCATATTTCTCCACCTGTGCACAAATACATCAATAAAAACCCACTCACATAGGAACACGGCGCTGCTGAATCCTCACAGTCTTGCTTTAAGACAAAGAGGCCCGAATTTTCAACGAGATATGCTCACACACTCACAAACACACACAGGTTTACTCCAGCAAGGTTTCCACAGAGTCCTACAAGACAACATCTACATTTGAAAAACATCTAAGTTCAGTAAATAAGAGCTAAATGCAGCCATGAGCATTTCATAATAGATCTGGTTATTCTCTACAGTTGTTCAGAAAATGACACCATTATCTATACTTTAAAACACAGTGAACTACCTTTAAAATGCTCATCTGTTGAGGGAAGAGTTTCCTTTTTTTTCCCATGAGAGTTATGGCCCAAAGAGAAGAAAAGTTTTTTAAATCAGCCAAACAAGCAAGTTCTATCATTAGTCAAACTGCAGGCATTCCTCCTGTGCTTACAGGATTGTAGGCAAACATGTATGTTGGAACCGTCACCCTCCTGTGGGGGAAGCCTCCCCAGAATAAGAATTTCCTGTTTTCTTAAAATTTCAACTACATGAGGACAGAAGAGTCACAACCTAGAGGCTTCAGAAGCTGAACCGCCCAAATCTGGCACTTCTAAGCTAAATGTTCAAAGGGTTGCAGTGCTTAACTTGCACTGAAATCAAGAGTAGCTGTGAAGCTAAACCCTTGCATGTGCTTTGGAAGTGCAGGATTAATGTAAATACTGCACAGCTTTGTCTGATCGCCAGCAGAAAAGTGTTTAACATGCTGTGTAGCTTTCCTCCAGCCTCATTTCAGATTACAGATTTAAGGGGCATTGCTGCCAGTTCCCATGCACAACCCCTATTTACAGCGATGTTAATGCCCTGCAAACAACAGTGTTAACATTAATGAAAGAAATTATTGCACAAATGGAGAAACAGACCCCTCTGGGTGAAAAGCAGAGCTCCGGGCAGTGCCCAGCCCATAGACACCTATGACAGAGTCAGGTAAGCTGATATTTGTTCTGCACACATGAAGCTGAAAAATACATGTAACTGGCAACGCAAAAGCAGGAGTCCTATACGAATGTGAGTAGTCTGGCACATTTCCATCAGCATCATTCAAGTTTAAATCAAATGAATTTTCAGCATATTACTACACCACTTCTGGCACTGCTCAATCTGAGCACATATATCTAGTCTAAAACTAGAGTTGTTGGAAGTATGTTATTGGGGAAAAAAATTGCCTGAAAAGAATGGATATCAAGCTAATTACGGATGGGGCTGGTTTTATTTCCTGTTATTGAAACGGCTGCAGACTGAAGAATGTCTTTTTTTGTAAGAGGTCTCTCATCAGAAAACGTTTGCTATTACTTTTCCCATTCTACCTCAGGCAGAAAAGAGAGTGCCTGTAATTTTTAAATACAGGCCCAGAGGGACAAACCTCACTTTACAGCACTTAACCTGGAGTTCAGGCACTCGTAGCAGACAGATGAGAGCTCCCACGTGGAGCAAGGACCTGAC
This sequence comes from Pampusana beccarii, assembly GCA_013399365.1. Classification (NCBI taxonomy): domain Eukaryota; kingdom Metazoa; phylum Chordata; class Aves; order Columbiformes; family Columbidae; genus Pampusana; species Pampusana beccarii. The sequence continues at coordinate 236,598 of VWYH01002625.1, read as the reverse complement.
CTCCATCTACCATCATCTCTATGCTGCTAACCATTCCAGGGGGGACATCTCCAAGTAATTCCTTGTTTACTGCTCAGAAGTATTCACCAGAAACAGACCCTGAAAAGAAGCCAGGGCATGGATCTCTCAGATTGGCTGGACAAGGAGACTGGAACAACAGAATTTTGAAGGAAAGATGCACTTGAAGCATATACCTAAGGTGAGAGGAGCCAGACTGCAGAGAGGGACACAAAGGTTCATATTTATTAGGATACACCATCAAATGGGGTCCAACATGAGACTATTACACACTCCCTGCTGTCCTCTGGAGCAGTTCCCAGCTCCATCATGTTGGTCTCTTTGCTCATCTGTCCTTCTCCTTCCATCCTTCCTGGACTCTCTGGTTATTCAGAATATTCCTCCTAACCCAGCTGTTCACGCAGACATCACCAAGCCCATCGCCTCCTCGCTGCCCCAACAGCTGCCACTAAACCTGGAGCAGTTTGAGAATTCCTTCATGTTCTCAAGCTCGCCAGCTCAGTTAATGGTTGAGCAATTCTATCAAAATCTGCTCTGCTGAAACGGAGAACTTATATTTAGCCTTCTAGTTAAACAAAATAACCTACTACTGCATGAAGGTCATTTTTAACAACAAGCTCGAACAATTTTAGAATACCATCTCCTCTTTTTGAGTCACTGAATGTTTATTTTAAAAAATTGCTGGCTAGAAACGGAATAGTTGTAATCTGATAAAAAGGATACCAGCTGATAATAGAGCACAGTGACCTAGAAAAAAAAATTTAAAAGACCAACACTTTTGTTCGTTGCTTACAAGCAAATTAAGTACAAACATTTGAAAAAGTTCAACTCTATACAATTAATCCAAACCCTACTCACGGTAAATTACACTGTAGCATTGCTATGAGTCCAGGGCAAGTATGCGAGGGTTGCATTGACAGAACGCTCATGGAAATTACAGTCAGTGCTAGAGCCAGCACAGCCAGGGTAGCGCTGTCCCCGACCCAAACAGTGAACTGCTACAAAAATGCCTTTTTCAATGTGTATTGAAATGAACTTCCATATTAATGCAACAGAGTACACAACAAGCAGTATGATCAACTGCACAGTGCTTTATTTTAGCTTTACAAGCACTAGCATATATACTATGAAGATCAGAAGCATTAAGCAATGTAATTAAAGTGCACACAAATGGCTTCCTTGGGGCGATGGGGCAAGGGAGAGGAAGCACAAAAGCCTCAGCATCATCCTAAGTAGGGGTACAGGTATGTTCATTGGGTGAACATTTATCAAGCCTCACACTTCTTCAATGCATTAATCCTGACTTGGTTTCACACAGTCAATTTGTTCCTTCCATCTTCCCTCCAGGTTTTTTCTTAGAGCATGTTGTTCCTAATCAAATCATCGTGATTTTCAAGTGGTTTTCTTTCTATTTAGAAGACTTAATTTTTTCTGCATTATCCCTCCAAGAAAAACACATGTATAAATAAGGTCCACCTTCTAGAAACTTTCTGCATACCCATCACCCACAGATCAGGATTGCAAGGACTTTTCAACTACTTCTTTTTCTCAGACTTCTTTAGCTACTTCCCAGACTTTCAGGAAGGCTTTTGTAACCTTAGAGGCCCTGAAAGGTATTTGGCCAAGGAGATCTGGACCACGTCAGGTACTTGAGGAGCTCAGGGACCACACGCAGCAGCTACTGCTCCCGAGCATCACTGCATGAATCATCCTACCCAAGCTAGACGGTTACCAGGCTGCTGAGCAAAACAGCTTTGCAGATTTCAGCCTATGCCAACACAAATTTGAACTAATACATTCCTCAGAACATGATGCCTAAACCACCTTTTTACAAACAAAAATTTTATAAAATTATTACTAACAACTCAGTGTTCATAAGTTCTCCTTGGGGAAAAAAGGTGTCATCTCTTTTTACTTATACAGACAAAGTAGCAACAAACCACTAAATGCAGCAAAAATATTAGATGTAAAGAACTGGGAAGCTGGCAATAATAGCCTTGCTACAGACCTGTGGGGTATTGATGACTTAGTACTATTACACGCCGGCTGCAAAAGTAACATGAAAATCGCGTGAACATTTATTAAAAATCAGCATATTACCATTAAGTTGCATTGATCAATTAAAGCTGCTCTATTTGTTATAGTTGGTCTTAGAAACCAACTTTCCAGGATTATATCAAAAGCAACACCGCCACCGTGTGGCAGAAGGCGGTCACATCCCAGAAAGCGATAAAGAACAGGACTCGAATCCAGAAAAACGAGGGCTTGCCCCATTTCCAAACTGCCAGACATCCTACAGCAGGTTCCTGGATCCACTTGAAGCAAGCAAGGTTTCCTGCGGGTACACATGGACCTCTGCTGCTTTCTCCCTATGCAGTACAGGGCATCATACTTTAAATCCAGCATTGTGGATTTCTTGTCTGCTTTGACTTTCTAGGTTACCGCAGTTGTCCCCAGTCCTCACTACATTTTTCAGGTATTAATAGATACAAGACTGCAGATATCATACGAAAGTATGCATGTGCCTTTGGGGGAAACAAGGAACACACACTATCAATAACCATCTGTCTGGGCACACAGCAGAGCTGCCGCATGCAGCTCCTCGAGCCCTCGTGCTAGAACATATATTTAACTGATTCTCATACCCAGCAAGCGTTTATTCACCAACAGGAACTGTATCCTGATGTGGTTGGATCCAGGACACTAATCAGGCAGCAAAATCCTAGCGATTTCTTATCTCATACATAAGCTTCCCAAACCTCTCTGCAGAAACAGGTAGCATTTGAAAAAGACCATGGACTATTCCCAAGAACAATTTGTGATTTGTGTTTTCTTGATATGTTCTCCCGTGGTTTGGTGTTGTGTTGTTTTTTTTTGTTTTTTTTTTTTTTCCTCCAAGCTGTCTGGATCTTCCAAATCTTTTTACTAGGTCAAGAGATCACTGTATTTCAATTATTTAATTAAAACAGTACAGCCTCAGATGATGGAAGCAGCATGACTAACACTATACTAATGACCTTGAGGCTGTGTGTGTGCACACAAAAGCCGCTCACTTTGTGCTGAAGTCCTTTAGACACTACAGAAGAGGTGTTAACAGGAAAATCCAGAGAAAAAACATCTTATTAAATATTTAGTTTTACTTCCTAGTGATCAAGACAGTTTCTTCCTTGTTTCCTGCCGTCCCCTTTCCCGCCTGTTGTTTAATTTTTTTGACAGCTGCCACCTTCCATTGCAGGAACATCTGCATTTCACAGACCTGCAGAGAATGAGTGAAGCACCACAAAACATGATGAAGGGCTGAAAATATGCACGATATTCATGTTTCGCCAGTGCTTCCAAATACCATTACAATGAAAACTCGAGTCTGAGCATTCTCCCCTTCTGATGTAAGTACCTGCCTTTCACCAACAGCCAAGAGTTGTGAATACATATGTAAAACAACCACACTCCATATGCCATCCCATCCTTTGATCTTTTGAGCAACTGCCTTCCAAATTGCCGCACTGTGAAGCATTTTAATGTATACTTTGTACAGGCGGTTACAACCAAATGAATGATTTAGTAACAAAATGTTTGGAGTAAACCAATTGAGTAAAACTGCAGAGGGCATGTGCAATCAGCCCAGATTTGAGCAACAGCTGCTACACATTTGTAGAATAATAGATCTGATGAACTAATTTGTGAGAACTGGGCACAGCTGTGATGCAGCTCACAAACCAAAAGCAACAAATTGTAAGCAACTGCAGGAAAGGATTGTTTTTCAGACCAACTTCACTGAAATTGTATGTAGTGTGGTTTGATTTTTTTTTTTTTAATTAAATAGTTTGGTGGACAATGGAACCAGGGAGAAAATGCCTCTATCTGAAGTAACTACTATTTAAAGATCCGTAGCAGAGTTGGAAAATCAGCTTTCTATTAAAGTACAGGAGTAATTCAGCAGAGTTCAATGAAAACTATGTGAACAAATAGACAACTTGAAGGCAAATTCTGGATTTTTCCCAGAGAAACACCATAGATCAAAATGCTTAGCATAAGAAGTACAGATATTAAACTTCCATTTGCTGTTACACCTAAAAGGAAGCTACAGATTGCACCTACCCTTCTAAAAATCACCTCAAGTGTGTGTGAATGTCACACAACACAGGGGTCACCAGACTTGCACAAAGCTGTTAGAGAAGCACATGCCAATGGATTGTCACAGGTTCGGCACCACGTAAAAATAACTATGCCAAAGCTATCAGTAAAAGAGCATACAAATAAAACTATATGTTAAAAAGATCCAAGTTGAAATAACACTGTTTCATCTGTTCAGAAGTACATTTCCAGTAAGCAAAGCCAAACCCAGATCACACAGACACACATAACATTGGATCAACAGAAATAATAAAAATCAACTCCATAGGAAGGGTCCTTGCTAACTGACACAGCCCCCGGGCTACACTGGTGCGGGACTCCGCACTGCCCCCTTCCTCTCTTCACTTTACAACAAGTTACACTTCTCTACTCATCTTTACTCCCTTCCACAAAAATACTGACTCAAACCCCATGTAGTTATCTGTTTTCCCTCTATTTTCATCTATCTTACTCAGAAAGTAAAAAGATAGCCAGCTTTCCTGGATGAAGTTGTTGGGTAACTAGAAGCATTGCCAGTTTTTCATTTCATCACATATTTTCAAAGACCTAGTAGACAAGCATAAGCAAGAACAGCAAAAGGCATTGGAATTTCCATTAAAAAATCCATATAACAAGGGAGTTTTTTATCAGTATAGCTGTAACCACAACAATTTGAGAAATGCTTTTCAGAGAGAATATCCAGAGGAATCTGGAAGGAAGAGTCTGCCCAGCCAGCCCTGTGCTCCAGTGAACAGGCTGGATCCCATACCGAGCAAACACACAGAACCAACACAGCAGAGTAAGTGGCCTCAGTTCTCACTCTGTGCACCTGAGCCAGCGAGAAAAAACCTCAGCTGCATGCCTTCACTAAACTATACTTAACAACCACTATTTCATTAAGTCTTAAGCCCAATGACCGAGGGAGAAAAAGCATTAATTAACGTATCATAATGCAGTACATAAAAAACCCTTTGACAAGATAATAAAAAAACATATGAAAGTCAAAGCAAAAGGGCTCTAATTTAGGACTGGTTCAAAAATACCTCAAGCCTCACACTGTCTATATTAATTAAACGTATTTGAAGGCTTGTCACATCTATACACGTCAAGACTTTATTTACAGCCAGAGCTTCAGATACATAGTATCAATACTTAAGAATCTCAGGCATAGCCACTGAAATAGATATTTCTATGGTATTTCTGGATGCAATGTCTTTGAATCCTATTAAAAATAAAACAGGTTTTCATTAAAGCTGCAGCCTTCATCTAAGATGGTTGCAAGCACTAGCTGTTAATTATAGATTAAACGTTTCCGCAAGACTTTGAAACTGTACTTGAAACTAACCCAAATAAACCGAGCTCCAAGCTCGGTGTTTCCAAACATTCAAAGATCACACAACTTCACATACGTTTTAATTGTTTGCACATACCTAACATTACATGAATTTTCTCTTGCAAAAAGGCTCTTTGTGCACATCACTCCACAGCAGTACAATGCTCATCTCTCAACTCCTCCAGCTATAGCCGCTTATACTGCTACACACGACCCTCTCATCCACTTGATAGATTTTTTCTTTCGTAACAATTAACAATTACAAATAGATAGTTGTTAGTTATTTCTACACTAAAGGTTCCAAATATACCTTCTTAACACTTTTATTCAGCTCAAAGCTATTTACATCCTTGAAGTAATAATATAAACACAACTCCTATGAGGTTTATAGGTCACGTACCCATAAAAACTGATGTTATTAAAGACTTTAAGGTTTTTCTTTATGACTTTTACAAAACATCAGCACATTTTTTACAAACCTCTGCAAACAAGTTTCTTCAAACCTTGTGCTGGGGAAACAAGACTACAACCAACAAGGGAACTGAGTAATATTTTCCTACCTGGCATCACGATGGTTCACAATCCAAGGGAGCACCACGAGGCAAAGCTCTGGGAGAGCTCTAGCAGGAACCACCTTGGGCCAACCGTGGCTTTACGGACTGTGCGTTGCTGCTGTTAACCAACCCCACCCTAAGCAGATGTGCTGCATTGAGGATGGGGATGAAGGGCAGAGCCCTGAGCCACTCACCAGGCTCTCGTTAACTCATTAAGAAGGGAGGAGGTCTGGGGCTGAGTAAACGCATTGGATAATGCGAAAATTTAGTGAGGAAAGGTGCAGGGTGTTTCTCAGTATATGAGAGGTACAAGCAGAACAGGATTGGAGCCGTCATCATTCGGAGGAAAGAAAATCACCAGGTGCTCCTGTTGTCTGAGGTTGGGGTGACTGTACGTTGAATTCCTCACCATCTGTGGGAGAGAGCAAAGTGCCAGGGGAACCTCAGTTACTGAGGGGCAGAGTCGGGGATCTCAAGTAATCACTCAAGGCTGAACAACAGCAGGATTTATCCCACTTGTTTGGTTTGTTTTTTCTGCGCTACTGCATAAAACCTCCCCTGGACGTGGCTTTTTGTACAAGCTACTGGCTCTACATGGGGCAAAGTTCAGCACAAGTAGAAAAAGATATGGTTGCAAATCGAGATTCTTCTTTTCTCTCAAATTCTCGCACATGTGTTTTCATTATAACCTTCACAGGCATTCTCCTCTATTCTTCTTCCTCCACCAATCCTTCCGAAAAGCGTCTGCACTCTCACTATAACAGTACAGTCCTTCCATCTCCAGAAAGCAGCAAATCAGCTGAAATGTCATTATCTGAAAGCTGGTAAATTCTACAGAAATGCTTTTCTAAGAAAAAAATGTCTTATAATGAAATGACAGTAATTGCTGCAGTTTGTCTTCAATGTGGATTTCTCCCCAAGGCACATCCTGCCTGGATTAGATTCTCTGTCTACAAAATGTTGCTCTTACAAAGTCTGTAAAACATGTTATTTACAAAAGAAAAAAGAAATCCAGCCCTCATTCTTTGATATCCTCAAAGAATGATGCATAATGTTCTTGGGGAAAACAACAATTGCTTAAATATTTCATCCAGAAATGTAAACGGCTGAGTTCTGATCTTGTTATCTCAATGATACAATGAGAATTTTGCATTAAAGACTCACATCTTTCAATTGTTATGCATTTTTATGCTTCCTGTTTCATTTCGCTAAATATCAGGCAATTTGTTTTGTCTACTGTCTGTTTTGGGATGTGGCTCCTCGCAAACCAAGTGGAATATGTGTTTGTAAATATATAAGTATTTGTATTCCTTAATGACAAATACAGAAAGCTTACGTTATCACTAGTGGTCTCCACAATCTATTCCCTCATGTTTAAAATACACTTTCTATTTAAACTTAAGGACAAGAACGTTAATCTGCACTAAACATCAGGAGACCAATATTAAGTATTCCCAATTAGTTTTATTCCTATGTCTAAAACCAGTGAAACACAGACCTACAGCATACAGCAAACACCTCTTCTGTCTATTCACACAGGGAAAAACAATCCAGCAGGACAACCATAAGCTTGATATTTTAAACTAACCCCATGAATCTCTGTTTATTTTACCTTCTACTGTTACTAGTAGCAGACACCAACATCAAACAATTCTAAAGGGGAAGGAGAAAATAACACTCTATTTTTCCGGTTACTTTCCCTCATGCATTTTGCAGAACTTTGTATATGACCAGTTACACTGATGCCCTCCTATAGTTAACCTGGTTTGGTATTTGTACAGGTACGCACTAGGAATTTGGAATTCTCTTACGAGAACAGGAAAGAAAAATACTAAAAGATAAAGAAATCTCATTGTAAAGCCATAAGAGGGGCTCTAAGAATAATTCTAGTAACCTGAAGGTACTCTCCGATCATTTTAAAGCACTGTTTATATTTCCAGTTGATTGCATCTATTCACGACTGTGTGTAGATACACAGAACACCTGCCTCTCATTTTTCTTGGAGAAACTTACAAGCAAGGGTAGACTTAAAACAGAAATATAAAAGCAGAAAGAACTCTAGTTTTTGTCTCCTAGGAAAGTAATTAAAACACTCGAGGCTATACTATAACACTGCATACACCACTATGGAGAAGACTGTAACATCTCCCAAACTATTCCAATTATCACTTTTACTGTATTTGCCAGACACATCTCTAAAATCTCTTTACTTGATCTAACATATGAAGTTTTACAAAATATATTAGATCATCTGTGGGCAGCAGGTTGAACGCAAATACTTCAAGCATTATATTTTTTTAAATGACGTGAAAGAGGGAGTGCGGGAAGTAATCCGTAGTGAAACCGTTGGAGTCATCACTTTCTGCAGGTTCTACTTGTGGAGATTTCCCGAAAATAATCATAAATACATTGATTTATACTCTTGAACTGTTTTAGAGCCTGGGTCACTGGAAAAATCAATACCACTTTCTATCTTGGCAACCACTCTTCAGGCAATTTTGTTAGAAAGGAAAACAGGAGGTGAGTTGTTGAAATATACAAGTGGTGAAGAGCATCTCTAAAAGTTTTGAATCTAGTGTGAGGATCCACATCTTTCTTCTTCTAATCAGATGCAAAATGTAAGTAAAATAATACGGGTTCACTGAATTTTGAATTTTTTCCTATACTGACTCCTAAGCCAGCAACTGCTGGCTTACCAGAGCCACAGCTCACAGGTCTGACAAAAGTCATCAGCTCCTGCAACTAATTCCTTAAGCACATAAAAGCAGAAGTGCCATCCCTCCTTTAACAGGGGATGTGGCTGAGAAATTGGATTCCTCAGGGCTCCTCTGGTTCTGGGAGGCACCACTGAGGTCACTGTGTTTTGGTAATTTGGCTTTTTATTTCTGTTTGTTTTGGTTTTTTTTCCCCTGGGCTACAGCTTTGGGTCTTGTTGCTTAAATCCACTTGTCATGCTGGTTGTGTTTTCTCACAGCAGTGATGTTTTTATCCCTCCTTATAGAAGTGTTTAAGGTATTTGTGTGTCTATTGGCTATAGAAGTAGCTGAAGTGATGAGCTCAAGATGTCTGAGCAAAGGGTGGCTCTGTCAAGGTGAAACACTCGTGAGGTATTTACAGCTCCCAGTTTAGAACACTTGATCTACAGGCCCTGAGAAAGAACTCTTTGAAAAAAAACAACCTGTGGGTCCGTGAAACTGCTCTGAGCATCCAGCCACGGAACACGAGGTCTTTCCCCCGTGTCTTGCCCAATGAGTTTCTGCGCAGACGCGAGTTTTAAACCCTGTCTCGGGGACTGACCTGTGGCTGTTGTACGTGCTTGCACAGCCCGCAGCGCGGGAGCGGCCATGGCCGAGCGCCGCCCGGGACACCGCTGGGGCTCCGGCCGTGTCACGGGGAGAAGGCAACGGCTCCAAACGCCCGTGGCTGAAGGCCTGGCGGGTGCCGCTGCAGCCGCTCGGCAAACATCGATCCCGCTGGTGGAGCGCAGCCCCGGGACCGCAGCCTCGCGGCCCGGCCCCTCAGGAGCCCGCCCGCCCCGCCCCGTCCAATCCGCTGCCGCGGGCGGCTCGCGCAGCGAATTCAAACCGCGGGACGGCCGTTGGGCCGCGCGAGGCGGTGGGGGGGCGGAGGCCCCGAGGACATGGCGGCCCGGGCGGGGGGCCCGGGGACCCACCGGGCCACACAGCCCTACCGAGCCACGGGGCCCTACCGAGCCACGCAGCTGGTGAGAGCGGGACCGGGGGTGCGGGGAGGGAGGGCCTCTGTGTGACGGTTACAGCGTGGTGTAGACCCTTCTGCCCTGGTGAGAGCGCATCTGGGATATTGTGTCCAGTGCTGGGCCCTCAGTTCTAGGATNATGGTGAGGGTGCCAGAGCCTGGCCCAGGCTGCCCAGGGAGGTTGTGGAGTCTCCTTCTGTGCAGCCATTCAAACCCTCCTGGACACCTTCTGTGTGACCTCAGCTGGGTGTTCCTGCTCCGGGGGATTGCACTGGATGGGCTTTCGAGGTCCCTTCCAACCCCTGACATTCTGGGATTCTGCCCTGGCGGGTCGGGTGGATGTCCCGGCATGGGGCTGTTGGGCTTTGGGGGTGACCATGCTCGCTGCGGGGGTCGGACGTGGCTCTGCCCCCCCAACCACTGTCCCACCCGAAGAGAAGCTGCTAAATTAACGTATGCTGTGATTAAGTTACAAAAGACATATCCATCATTAGCCAATTGCCATGATCTATGCTTTCTGGCCACCTGCAAAAACAGGTTATGGATCCTTCTGCATGACGAGAGGGGGACAGAATATTCAGTAATACGTGGTTTAGAAGCAGAGTGCTTAGTTTATATTTAACTAATGTATTCCAAGTAACAAACTAAACAATTATAGCTAACGTCAGTTATTTCTTAGTGTAGATGTATGTCAAAATTTTCGAAAATTGTAATGCATATGTAGTAACTATGTGAATATAAGCAACGCAAGAACATCCAGTCTTTGGAGCACTGATGGAGGATGATCCCCTGAGCTCCCCAGCGCTGATAAAATAAAGAATGCCGCTTAACAGCATAATCAGCTCTGCTGCTAGGTTTATTTCTTTGTTTCACGCTGGGTGAGTGGCCTCAGAGCCCAGGAAGGGATAGTGGCGGTGCCCCGGTCCTTGAGAACGATGTGACAGCTCAGGATGAGGAGCATGCTGATGAGAGAATGCCATCCTAGCTAAACAGGGAAGGAAGAAAAGACTTTATAATTGGCGTTTGTGTGCTCTGACAGCTGGATTCGTCTCATCTCTGAGGGCTGCTCCGAATCTGAAGGCTATGGGTTGACAGTCCCTCAGGAGACGGGGTTGGTATAGATGCTGGATGTGTGCGGGCTGGCGCAATAAGACTCATTTGTGAAACTCTCACCGCATTTTCAGTTATAGAAGAATGAGATAAAAACCTAAACGATGTGCTCATGTACTTTTTTAACCTGAACTTTAATGTTTGTATATTAATACTACTGCATTATTTAGTATAAATAATAATGTTTGTTAGTATTAATGTTGTGATTTCATTCGTACATTTATTAACATAATATTGTTTTAATTGATAACTTACAATGATAAACTTCAGGCTTTAATCTCGCATTCTTTCCTGTTTTGTCTCCCATGCAGTGGAATGAAATTACCAAATATTTCCGAGCAGGCATGCCGTTAAGGAAACACAGGCAGCATTTCAAAAAGCATGGCAGCTGTTTCACTGCCTCGGAAGCTGTGAACTGGCTCCATGAAGTGTTAAGGAATAACAGTAACTTTGGTCCTGAAGTTACAAGGCAGCAGACTGTTCAGCTACTGGGAAAGTTCCTCAAGAATCATGTAATTGAAGATATAAAAGGGAGATGGGGATCTGAAAATTTAGAAGACAACGGTGCACTATATAGGTACTGAAACAAAGACCAGTTAACAGAGCTCTTCAGATTTATTTAAAACTTTATTTAAAAACCTTAATGCCCAAATTCTCAGAAATATCTTGCTTTGGGTTGATCACTTGCGCCAAAAATTAATTGCTAACGCCATTTTACTCTGCTTACTGTTTGACTTTACCCTGCCTTGCAGTATAGACCATACATCCTGTATGCTGAGGGCTGGTCCTATGCTGTTGTCTAGCCACGCTTTTCAACTTGTAGTAACTTTGTGCTGTGCTAGCAGTCCTGTGTTTACTTCTGTCCATTTACATGAAAGTCTAAGTGGGAAACGGACTCTCCTCTACGTTCTAAAACTGAAGGAATTAATGGCCTTCACTTCTCAAATTCTGGTCTCAGTGTAAATATCTGAGTATCATAGGTTGACTTTGAAATAAAGTAGCCCAAAGCTAATTTATATGATAATGTTAAATAGCATTGTAAAGAAAAAAAAAAATCAGTGTTTTTCTTCTGAATTTCCTGAATCTCTTCAGAATCTTATGGAATCATAGGGTATGGTCTTGGTTTAGTGACTTCTTACATTTCTAATCTATTCCTAGTATATTTAACATCTCTCCTATTAATTACAGGTTTCCTTCAACATCTCCAGTTAAACCTCTGCCAAGCTCATGTCCACAAAAAGAGAACTTGGAAAATTTACCTAGAGACAAAGAAAAACTTTTTAAACTGCCACATTTATCCAGGAGAACTTTTAGAAAACATGAGTTACTACAGTCTCTGGTAATAACTTATGCTTCTTACAGAATTACAGTTGCCATGCATTTTTGTTATTTAAAAAAAAAATAAAACTAGCAGCAATCATCTTAAAAGGCTTGTTTATCTTATGGTGTAAACCATTCATTTTCAGGAAAATTTAGAAAACCCCAAACCTGATACAATAGAAGTAAACAAGGAAGATGCACTGCATAGGAAGGAAATAAGCCAGGAATATGTGCAAGAAACTTGGAGAAATATCATTCTACTGCAGTAAGTAATATATTATAAAAAGCACCTTCTCGTGTATGTGCTTTGTGTATGTAATGGTCCAATCAAGCTTTTGGCTTGCAGATTTCTTCAGTGTTTTTAAAATCCTGTTTTAAGTTGGATATTTTATTGTTTATGTATTCTTTTCAATGTATTTATTAACATTAGATTGTTGCATTTAAGAAATCCTTTGAAATTTACTGGTGCTGGTGTTGAAGTATATTTTAAGTAAGAAAGATGCTCTTTCTTACTGGTTTTTGGTGTTTGTCCTGGGCCAAATCTGTCCTCAAATAGTCCTTCTGGAAGTGAGAATTTGTTAAACTTAACAAGTAACTGGTGTTTGAATAGGATGAAAATAAGTTCTTTCTGTATCATTACTAGCAAACCTTTAGACAGCATCTGCTCTTCCTCCCCACAGTTTGCAAACCATCTTGGGCCTCCCATCTCTGGAGGAAGTTTTGCAGCCAACACAGATAGTTCCTGAGTACGTCATCTACAACATGACTAACACGAGCAAACATGGTGTTGTTATTTTGCAGAACAAATCAGGTAAGATTTTTTTTTTTTTCTGGCTTTGTTTAAAGTTTCTGTATGGTGTAATTACAACAAAAAATACATAAGTAGGGACATGGTTGGGAGGTGGATTTGGCAGCGTTAATGATTGGACTTGATGATCTTAAAGGTTTTTTCCAACCAAAATGACTCTATAATAATTACAGTAATATGTTTCATAGTCTGTCTTTTACACTTTCTCCCGGAGTACAGTTCAGTGTATTTGTGTAGAAGGTTTTGTAGGTGTGTCACGTTCACTTTTAAATTACACATGTGTAGCAATATTTAAAATTAGTTTTAAATTTAATCTTTTATATTTGAGGTATTATTTAATACATGTACCTTTATTTGTATTATACACAAGCCCAAATACTTAGTGACTAAATAATGTACTTGTTTGTCTGTTTTAGAAGACCTCCCTCACTGGGTGTTGTCGGCTATGAAATGCCTCGCATACTGTAAGTCACGGAATAGCTTTAATTTCCAGAAACCAATTTTGAGGGTTCAAAGTGAAATATACTTGTATATTAAGATCAATTGTGATGTTTCATTTTGGAAATTCAAATAATCTAAGTGCCCTGATGTGTGGAGAAGCCATGAAAGCAACTGTGTAAGCTTTCAGTGGAAGTGTGCTGTCTGAGGCCGTGAAAAAGCTAAGGCCTGTTTTCTTATGAAAATAATTCCTGTTAACAAAGAGTCAGGTGGGGAGAAAACTTTTTTCTAATGCAGTTTTTCAGGAGTAAAGGGACTTTCCAGTTCCTGGCTTTGAGCTGGACTAACGCAGTTCCTACGTTTCATATTAACCTGGGGAGGCCAATTCACGGGAAACCAGTTGGATTTTTATTTGTCTTAGGAGAAATCAAACGAAGTTTTGCAAAGGGTTTGAGATAAAAGCTTGCTTGTATAGTCAGCTTTATAGTCTACTAAATTTGTCAGGAGACCAGAAAGAAGAATTGCACTCATTTGTTCGGGGATCCTAGACTTGCAGTGTAGCTCCTCTGGTTCCTCCTTCTGGCCTTCCCCACCTTTTTCTCCAAACTGTCTTCAGAAAAAGCTTACACACCAAACCCTGTAAGACACCTTTTATAGTTACAGGTCAGCTGTGGAGAACAAAGACCTTAATGCCTTGTGAATCACTGTTTATAGATGAGATGGAATTTTAAAGTCAGATATTTTAGCTGGTAAATGTGTTTTGTGACAATTGTACTTTCATTGTCTGCAGACTGACAGTCAGCCTGTACTCATCCCTTGTTTTGGTGTTAATGTATGAAATATCTGAAAGTGCTTACAACTTACAGAAAATTTAGAGTTTCTGCTTTGTTTTCTTTGTGTATTTGTTTAAATGTAAAATTTAGAAAGGCGTGATGTTAAATCTTAAAAGAACAATCAGATACTTAAGGCATCAGTGTTACCTGTACTTGAGCAGCTGCTTTGGAACTACTGGGAAAGTATTTACTATGCAGTAGTACAATTAACACGGGTTTTCACACACTGAGGGGGAAAAAGGAGTACTTTCCCAGTAAACCTAATGAAGTTCAGTTTCTAATGGCTCCATCAAATGTGGATTCTGCTGCTAATAAAGGAGCAGTTTTGTTCTTCAGCATGTGCTGTGGCAGACCTGGGTGGTACTGATATCTCCTTTACAGTGCCATTGATTTTTGTGAAACTTCACAAAATCTGTCTTTGAGGCTTCCTTTGTCAGCTGTGTTTGAAACCGTTACAAACAATACAGGTCACAATTAAGTAAACTTTGCATCTTTACAGAGCAGGCTTTGAAAAGATTCAGGAGAAGCAGAGGACAGCTAGACTGACAATTAGACTGACTTTTTTCTTTTTTAATAAAACCTCATCTTTAAATGGCTAATAGGGCATGCTGGAGTTAGGTGAGTGCCTCTCAAATGAAAGCTGAGATTGAGCTCTTTATGTGTGTGCTTGCCCTGCTATTTAACTCTTACCCCATTACTGGCAATCGCCTTCATTAGCTCCCCTCAAGGCCATACTACCTGTAATGTGGGTGTTTATATGTTTATATCTTCATAAATTTCTAGCTGTGAAGCGGAACTGTGGTAGGGCTCTGTGCAGGGTTAGTGTGACTTCACAAGTTCAGTTTGCAGCATCTGCTCTTGTGAAAATGACCCTTTTGGGGTTTTTTTGCTTCGACATGACACATTTTCTTCAGCTGCGTTCCCAAATACAGGAGCCCCTTACGTGAAGAACGCTCTTAGGAGAAGCAGGACAGGGAAGAGCTTGGTGAGTGGATTTAAACCAAAGTGGAAAATACAGCTGAGTGCTGGCCTTTGAGCATTTCAATACCTTAATTCCCATGTCAGTTCTGTATTTAGAACTAACAGGTCTTTATATTCATGAAAAGAAAACTGCAAGCAAGCTTGCTGGTTTTTTGAACTCTCAATTCTCCATTTGAGTGAATTAGTTCAAGTGGAGATTTTATCTCTGCATCTGCCAGCTGTATGGTAACCAAATGGTGAAGACAGTAGGTACTTTGCACAGTGAAAACTAAAAATGCACTGTCAGGGGAATTACTGCTTTAGTGTGTTTTCAGTGTCGTATATGCTAATGTGAATATGATTAGTAAGTTTGATCATGTCAAAAGTTAAATTTTCCCTAGTTCTATGTGTAATTAAACCTGCTATCTCCTCATTCACTGGAATTGGCTTTGTAAGTTAGTTTATTTCATTTGTAGGAGTTCAGTGGAATATAATAACGTTATGGTTAAAAGAGCTAGAAAATATCAAATATTTGTACCAGACCCCTTTCATTCATTCTTTTTCTTGTCTGTAGCAACATGGTCAAGGTTGATTAACCAGATCTCTTAGATAATTGAATTGTTTATCTGTCCCCTTCGGAAGAAAAGATCCACCATGGGAGTAGTGGTGAACAAAACTTCCTCTGCAAAACTGGTCCCAGCATGAGACTCTTGATCTGGGAGCTGGAGATTCCTGTGGGAGAACTGTGATTAGTTTGGAAATGAAGGGAAAGGCTAGAATCTTGTGATTATTTTGCTGAGAAACCTCGAAAGGACATAAATGAGTTTTCGTTTATTTTCCTGATGTGGAACAGCTTGTTGGAACTGAGCACAACTCCTCAGTGGGTATACAGGATATTTTATACTGTTTTTGCTTACAAGTGGTACAGTGCTGAACTGAACAAAATATTTGTATAGTGCTGACATGATTCTTGTGAAACAGTAATTCCTACAAGAACAAATTTATGTTGATTTTTTTTTTTAATTATGTTATTTATTAATGGCATTGTGAGAGTAAGTCCTTCTGTTAATTTTCTTTCTTCACCTCTTTTTAGGGCCTAGAAATAACGACATGAGCCAACCAACTTACAGTGGGTTTGAACGGGATGTATTCAGAACAGTCGCTGATTACTTTCTCAATCTCCCCGAACCATTGCTTACTTTTGAATACTATGAACTTTTTGTTAATATTTTAGGTATGTATGAGCTTAGAAATAATCAGTACAACCTGTAAGTTTATATCAACAGGGGAACAAATCTGTAATTCAAAGCAGACCTTGACCCTGTAATTTAAATGGCAGGTTGAATCTGAGGAAGATCATCAATGCTCTCATTCTGTAGTACAATATTAATTGAAATGCAGTTCTGTCTTATCCTATAGCAATTGCTGTCTGAGCTAACACTCTAAATATGCATTAACCACAATTTTAAAAAATGTGCTCCTTCCTGCCTGTTCTTCACTATTGCAGCGTTTTACCTTTATTCTTGCATGTTGGTTGCAGTTATCGTGTTGGATTGCTTTTGGACTGAGCTAAAAACCAAAGGGTTTTGCTAACAGAGTCAACTATAAATTAGTGTCTTACATTTGTTGTCTTCTCTGTTCAGTCAGCAGCTTTCTTTCTGAACTTGTTCGTTTTCGTACCACTTGCATCTTAACTTATTTTTCATTTTCTGATAGTTATGTGTGGCTACATCACAATTCCAGATATAAGCAGTGGAAAACATTCTGTCCAAGATGAGGAACATGACCCACAACCTTCAAAAATTCTTCACTTGAACTCTTTCAAGTCAACTGAGTGTCTTCTTCTAAGCCTCCTTCGCAAAGAGCCTGACAAAAAAAAGGAAGACTATGAAGCTTCCAGGAAGTCTTCTTCAGAAGAGCTAACTATTCAGAAACAATGCGCGAAGAAATTGCAGCAGTATCAACTGACACGTAGACAAGGTAGTGCTGGAAGTCTAATAGGGGGAAGTTGTCACAATCTTTCAGGTTTCAGGAAGGAACAAGATCCACCTCGAACATTTAGGACAAGATGTTACTCTTTGGAAAGAATTGGAGATACTGCTTCAAGTGTATTTAATAAAGGAGAATCTGATTCCCTTGGGCAAAGTGATGTGAACACCACCCTGGGCACAAGAAATCGAAAACAATCACTGCTGTCTGAACATAAAGCTAATTCTGTGTTGGAGCTTGGGTTTGATAACGCGTGTCAAAACCAAACGCATGGTATCCAGAGAGTGGCTGCCTCAACTCTTCAGGATAAAGAGCTGCTTAATGAAAATTGTGGGTCGAAGCAAATATGCAGGTCTCTGAGTTTACTTGGCAAGAGGAACTCCAAAAGTTGTGCCAACATCAATGTACCCGTTGCTGAAATCACAGTAAAGCCAAGGCCTCAACTTTGTGGGCAAGGAAAACCAAATACCTCCAGTGTGGACATCAGGACAGAGGGTTCCGGTATCACCATCAATAAGAGACGCTGCAGAAGTACCACAGAACTCTCAGAATTCTCTTTCACTCACTCTTTTATGTTGACTGGCACGCAAAGTAAGATGGGTTTCTAAAGCATGTCATATTGGCTTATTGTGTTGTCTGACTAATCTCTGCTTCCTTAATCCTTGGCACTGTTGCTCAGTTTTTTGATAACCGTATAACATGATCTGTGGGTTTTAAGAAAAAAAAATAATTCTGCTACATTGCGCTGCCTAAAGGGAACTTTTCATTCCTCTGCTAACAAATCATAGCGTGTAGTATCTTTAGAGCCTGAACTCGATGTGTCAGTATTTCACCTTTCTGTTCAGGTAAGTGATGAGCAATTCTGACCTAGACACTCTCTAAGAGTGGGCAGGGGATTTACCCAGACCTGCCTGGTGGAGGAGATGCATTTTTCTGGGCTTTGAAACACATTTTCCAGAAATACTTCCAGTAATAATATTAGTGTCACTTACTGTACCAGCGGTTTACCATAATGAAGCAAGTTGAAGATGACCACACAAAAAAAAAGCCATATAACATTATCTATCATGTTACAGCTGATTTCTATGAAACACAGATTATCATTGAAAATAATAAAATTTCTTGTACCGAGATAAAAATATCCTGAAAGTTGGTTCCAATCTTAACAACAGCTGTCTTTACAATTAACTTGTAGATCTCCTTCAGCCTCATTTAGAAAGAATTGCTGTTGAAGCACTACAGATATGTTGTTTGTTGCTTCCACCACCAAATCGTAGAAAGATTCAGCTCCTGATGCGTATGATCGCTCGGATCAGTGAAAACGTTGATATGCCACGGCTGCACGATGCGATGGGAACACGTTCTTTGGTAAGAGAATCGTAAGTGCAGCATGTCTGTCGTTTTAAAATTGTGGCTGAAGTAACACTAAGAATACCTGCAATGTTCTGTACTTGGGGTTCTTGTCCTTGCAATTAAATAGTGACTAATGGGCAAGTTTTTCATCTCAAGAATACTTAAAAAATCGGACTTGAAGCAAGCACTATTTTGTGTCCATCCTAATATATTTCAAATATTGGTATTGCTTTTGTTTACTTTAGGAGGAGAAGGGGAAATAATTTCTTAAAACAATGCAAATGACTGCTTAGTCTGATTTCTTACCCAACTGCCATCTAACTTAATACGTGTTGGCAAAGTGTCTGTAGAAGACCTTTCCGGGCTAAACACTTGCGTATGTGAAGTTGTGACAAAACCAGTTCCAAATAAGTGCGTTTTCTGCCTGGTGAGTTTAAAGACGAGCTTCAAGGTCTGAATTTAAGCTTTTGTTGGAACAACTGAACACTTTCGTCAAACAAGATTAGATAAAACAAAAAAGTTACCTGCAGATGCTAATTTAAAATAAGCTTACTGAAAGCTGGAAATATGGAGGCTGTAAAAATTATTTTAAAGCTATTTAAAACTGGATGTTAGTTAGGCGGGCTCTGCGGGTTTTTGATCATCCCACTTGTCTCAAGAGGGCTAATTGAACACTTTCTACAGAGGAAGACTTACTACCTTTCTAAAAATATGTATTTCTTAGCTGAAAGTACTGTTCGAAAGTGTCCAAGTCTAATGTTATAAGAAGTTACTTTTATTCCAGATAAGGAAAAAATTATAGTTGTTTTTCCTCCTCTCTTGACCAGCGGTGCTGGCAAGAGGCTGCAGTGCCAGTTGGTACTGGGGCATTCCTTGTGCCGCTGTGTAGACTGGAAAGGAGTCAAATCCCTCTACTTCCCGAACTAACGATCTGCTGAACACTTGCAGATGATACAGACCTTTTCTCGGTGCGTGCTGTGCTGTGCGGAAGAAGTAGATCTCGATGAGCTGCTTTCCACACGCTTGGTTTCATTTCTAATGGACCATCAGCAAGAAATATTTAAAGTGCCGACTTACCTGCAGGTTGCAGTGCGAGATCACCTGGAATACGTGAAGATGGCTCAGGTTGGTGGCGTGAGAGAAGTTTAAATTCATTTGCTAATTGCAGAGTATTTGTTACTTCTGAAAGTGGGATGGGAAAATGCAAATAAAACCTCTAGGTTTTGAATGCAGAATTGTATTAAGCTGTTGGTGTAGTCATAAATATTAGCTACGTTATAAAGTTTTGCAGCTTAGGATGTTGCTGTAAATTAGTGTGCTTGGGTATTTGTTAGCTCCGTACTGAAATAGTGATACTTAATGATTTGCAAATACACAGACCCCTTCTTCAACTTCTGTTTCAGTGCAAATATCCAAACGAAGAAATTTGTGCCATATTACCAACGTATTCATACTGCAAACAAATAACTCCTCAGGAGTTTGAGGAACAAAAGGTTTCTACCTCTCAAGCTGCAGTGGCAGAGCTCTTGGAGAACATTATCAAAGATAAAAACTTGTCTGTCAAAGACAAAAAGAAAAAGCTAAAACAGGTAAGAAACTTGGTGGATAATTCTTCCAATTCTGACAAGGCCTTTGAGGGAAGGATGTCGGGCCCCGGGCCAGACCCAGAGCAGACTGGAGACAGAGGAACGCTGGGTTTGCCCCGGGGAGCTGTTTGCTGTGTTCTGACTGTGCTCCGATTGGGATTTCAAAGACAGCATCTAATACCACATTTGGGGCAGCAGCATTCAAACAATGATTTAAAACCTGTGCAATATTGTTCTAAGACTCTGCTTTCCATTCTATCATGTGCGATACAATTACAGCGTGGTTTCTTGTGTGCTGGCTCTGCAAGTTTACCATTAAAATGCTATGGATGGACTTAAAATCAATAAGCGATAAAGTCAGCAACTTTTGCTTTAAGGGGTGAAGCTGTATCTGTTCACAACTCAAACATTCTTTTCTGGGGACTTAACAATATACATGTTACAAAACACGAAGTTAAGATTATCTGGCACTTCTACGACCTAATACTAAAACTAAAATGCAGCAGTTCTGGCAGGATTTAATACTGGAGGGGTTTATTCTTTTTCAGAAAATCTTTGGCAAGTATTTCTGACCGATTGAATAGTGTTGTACTTGTCCTGGAATCTCCTAAGCAAGTCTTGTGACTCAAATTTGAAAAAGCAGCTTTTCGGAGCAAGTACATTTCTTTCTCTTTGCCCCTCTCCCAGCTTCTGCAACACTGACTTTCATATGTGTTGTCAACACTTTCTGGTCCCATAAAAGTGAAGGCTGGACTTTTGTTTAAGTTTATTAAAGAAGAGTAATTAATTACAGTTGATTTAAAACTTGGAGTAAGCAAGCAGTAAAGAGTGATGTTAAGCAGGTGAAGTGGGGAGGGAGGAAATAAAACTCAAATCCTCTAACAGTAAGACTCAAAAGTACATACTCACGCTTTTGATGAGTCCCCACTGAAGTACAGCTCGTACTGTAAGGTTAGCAAAGGTTATTTTTAAAATTCACAGAGCTGTACTGTTATAGTCCTGCCGTTTGTACTGGGATAGCTAGTGGTGTGAAAAATCGCAGCTTTGCAAAGCGATTATTCAGTTGAGATACTTGGAACTGGGGAAAGCCAAACACGTGGCACTTTTTAGAGGGTCAGGTCCAACCTGGGTTGTCACCAGGAGTTGCCAATGGTGTCATGTTCCATAGGCTGAATCAATTAGCAGAAAGCCTTGGCTGGTGCATAGATGGGTTTACCATTATTCTTCCCTTCCTGAGACTTTACATGGTTTCAGAGACATGTTTCTGACATTTTGCCCTTTTATTATGTATTTTTGTTTAATTGTATATCTGCAGGAATTGAAAAATAACTCCCTTGGTTGAGTACTAAGCTTTCCTGAGAGATTACCTTCAAAATATGCTGAATTTTGGCTTCTGTGTAGATAAAACATATTTACTGTCGTTCTTGAAAGCCAGCTTTCCGAGCATGAGCGGAACATCCACTGGTGGTGCAGCTCCATGTGGGTGCTGCCCACCCTGGCTGTGGGGAGAGCGCTGTCCTGGTCACAGCACCTGAGATTCCTTGGGAATAAAGCGAGGCCAGAAGCTTTTCTCATTTCAGCAGGAGACAAAGTGCCTGACAAAGCTTCCGTTTGACTCATTGCCGATAGTCGTGCTGCTCCTGCTGGTCCGCATCCTTCCCAGGCGATTCCTGCTCAAGTCCTGCACAGCTGGAGGTTTTGGTAAAGTCTGTTTTATTTTCTTTTTGCTTTTGTGTTTTCTAGTTCCAGAAGGAATACCCTCTAATCTACCAGAACAGATTTCCAACAACAGAAAACGAAGCGATGCTATTTGAGAACAAACCTACCATCAAGCAACCCATGCTTAGCCTAAGGAAACCAAGATTTCGTAGCCTAAGATATTAATTTTGCTGCACTTCAGCTACTTATTTATTTGATGGATGGACGTATGAATGATTTACCACAGGGCACGTATTACAGAAATTTGAATGTGGCTGTGTGTGTAAAAGGTAGAAATGTTTACATGGACGCTATGCTGAAAGGTGCCAAAACTTTTTTATTTTTGGTGCAGATAACTTTTGAATGATTGCAAAGACAGAAATAAATATTTATCTGTTTACAAATTATTACAATATATTATGCTCAGTAACATAAACGTGAAAATGAGCATTAAGCTGTTAGTAACCAAAAATTTATATATGGTTTTCGTATGGGAAACTAATAATATGCATATTGTTGTAATTTTTTAAATGGTCAGGAATTTGTGCCATTTCTTACAGTTTGTGTAGGTTTTTAAGTGTCTGTATGTTGTGAATAAGTGCCTTCTTTATGTTCTCGGAATATTTGTCTTTAAACAATGTTCTCTAAATTTGGGACTAATTTAAAAGTTGGTTCTGTTGTTTCCAAGGGAGCCGGAAATTCACCATAAATAAAAGATTAGCTGACTCCATATAATACTTGTGTTCAGCTCATCTGTCAAATTCTCATAAGCTTTTGTATATTTATTTATATTAAGATTCTTAGGTATGTTTCTGACATTTTCGTGGGAAATTTATTCTGGATCTCTTGGTATGCGTCTCAAAATACTGGAAGTGATGGATTATACACAAAGTGACAACAAAGAGAATCAGAGTACACTGGATTTCCCTGTTTTATCTACAGAGTTAGAGGTTTGCTTGTCAATGCTCATGGGGCCAAGAGTATAAATCTGTATTTCTGTGAGAGAACAATTCAAAGTAAGTATTTTCGTGAGGAAATACTGGCTTAATATTTAAACTGATGTGCTGAGGAGCAGGTGGGGAGGGTGCAGCTGAGAGCAGGGAGATCAGCGGGTAATTAATGTAGCTGAAGTGAATACATTAATTTGCCATAAGGCAGCTACAAGTCCTTGGACAAAATGAGGCCACCATGTAAAACGTTGCTTCTAGATAAGTTTTAAACTGTCTGCCTATTTTGGCTGTGTTTGCAGAAAGATGGAAAGGCTGCACTGGAAGAAGGTACATTTGAAGTCCAACTTTGATTTCACTTGAAGGTTTTATTTATTAAGCAGTTTTGTGCTTATGGAATCAGATACTTTGGAGAGGTGAGTGTTTTTCCCTCATGTGAGCAGTTCCAATGGCTGTTACCTTGTTTGGTGGTCCGAGTTCTGAGCTGAGCCACTAGGAAAAGAAACTGAACCATCATTGCACCCGCACATCCAGACCCTAGCAGTAATTTTCGTAAAACCATTGTCAAAATTAAAACAAATCTCGACTACTCATCTCTTTACCTGGTTTGGGAATCTTTCTGGCATCTCGTGGGTCTTGTACAAGTTCATGCGCTGTGTCAGATCCATTGGTGTTATGAACGAATGTCTCATTGCAGGATTGCCGCACTGATATTTGACATCTTAGTGCGTAACTGCAACCGTGAGACTGCACTTCGGTTCTCAGGCTGTTCTCCCTGGGAAAATGAGGCAAAACCACCTTTCCATTCTGCATCTGACAGATAATTGTACATAAAGATACATACATATATATATATATAAAAAAAATAAAATCGGTCTTACATCAGCTTTACGGCTGATAGCTTTCTGATAACTGGGGTACATAGCTTTCTGATAACTGGGGTATATCTGGCACAATACCTATTTTGCAATGTATGACTTTGTTTTCTTCTTTAGGAGGAGGAAGGCTTGATACATGAGAAACCAAGATGCACCCAGTTCTAGCCAGTATTAGTGATGCTTTAATGTCCTGTAGATAACGCTCGTGTGAGAGGTGAGAATTGTTCATCCTCTGTAAGGCCTGGTAGTAAAACTACTTTGAAAAATCCAGTACATGCCTAACTTGCTTCTCATTTTTCTTCACCTGTTAAACTGTTGCGTAAATGCTTTATTTATGTGGTCCGGTTAAGTAACCTATTTCTCCAGAAGCTCACATTTCTAAGGATTTAGCTTTCAAAGGACTGCCCTCATTATTCAGAGTTCTTGATCCGTGTTATTTAATGTTCCCTTCTGACGTTTTGACAGAACTTAGCAATAAATGTGAATAAATAGACAAATTGACTAGCTGTGGGACAATTAAAACATTCCAAGTGGAATGACAGATACAAACTGAATTTTAATCTAAACCTTTCTTTGAGCTATCGTTTTCTCTTGGGTGAAATTTTTTAGTGGAAGCTTTTTATAATTTTTTTTTTGTACTGCAAAACCTACAATTCTGCAGGGGAGCAGTTAATCCGAGGCGAATTTGCAGTGTCCTGTAAACCTCTCAGTTGTGTCCAACGCAGGGTAGCAGAATTCCCTCTTTCAAGTGTGGTTTGGTCTGTTCGCTCAGCAGTGGCCGATGCAGGTGTGACCACAATGGGCTATTTGGGTTTGGAATACGTACTTACTGTTTTGCAGACACTGACCCAAAACTCTCTCCTCTTTTGCCGAAGCGTTTTTAGCTGTTCTTTGTGGTTGCCGTCTGTAATACCACCCGGTCTGCTGGAAATCAAAGGTAAATAAATTAGTTGCCTCACTTTCCTGCACAAAAAGGTGGGATGAGATGCTGCTACTTGTGCTTAGCAGCACCTTTGTACTAATTAGCATCAATAATTCCTTTTCCAGTCATATTAGTTGGAAGGAAGAATGGTTTTATGACCCATTGGCAGGTATATGCCATCCCACAGTGTTCTTGGTATTGGTGTCACACCAGAAGTCCCTGGTCTAGCGCTGGCCGGTGTGTTTTGGCACCTGGTGATTCCAAGAAAGCAACTGCTTATATGGATAAAATATTAATGTCTGAGCTCAGCGTTGAGTCGTGATGCAACCGTGTGCTCCGAATTTAACTGCGTGTGGGCAGCAGGCAGAAGTGGCAAAATTAAAACTTACAGGGGAGCGGGGGAAAGAATGATAGAAGAATGAAAGAATTGGCGCTCTGCCTCCTGAGCCACTGGAGGAGGATGCGGCCTGGGAAGATGTGTCACCATGGAAACACTGAATTTTCATGACATCGAAGATTAGGACACTGCTTTGGGTCCTTATCCTGGGGCTAATTAGAAATCTCCGTGTTATTTGCACTAAGAGGCATTGGGGTTTGCACTCGAGTTTATATTGAATATATTTCTCACTGGGCTGCTTCCGAAGACAAATTACCATATAATTAAGGTTGCTTAATATGGAGGGTTAATGGGAGGCTTCAGCCAAGGAGCTCAAGAAGGCTCAACTTGGGATCTTGGTTTTGAGTTAGAAGCCTTGAATGAACCCTCAGTCCTAAAGGAGACATTCTGTCTTGTAAAGAGAAAAAAGAAAAAGCAAAAAGACATAAAAGAAGGAAGCCAACCTTTCGCTGAATGGCTGTAGTAACAGGTCAAACACGGGCACTATTTAACGCTCAATTTTCTCCTTTCACCACAGTTTTGATCACCAGAACCCCCCTTCTGCTTCTGTGGGAGGACCCGAAGGTAAATGGAATTCTGAAATGTCTCCATCCTGTACCATGGGCCACCCGTGAGTACAGAGCAGTGATCTTTATGACCTCGTTAATCTTTGAAATGACTCCTTACAGCCCCACTGTTTTCATAAATGTCTGCTCTTACGAGAGGTTGTTTCTTAAAGCGATCTTTGGTCATCTGCGTGTAAAACAAATGATCGAGCCTGATGTGTTGGAGTGTGTAGGGCTGTTAACACCCTGTGTAGAAATATTCCGTTACGTGCATTAGACTTCGGAAACCTGCCTTGTGCAGCAGCTGGAGCATCCCTGGTGCCCTCACAGCCAGTGGTGAAGGGAAAGCTTTAGTCTTGCTCTCCTTGGACCAACACCTTGGGGATCGCAAAGACAGAATTCCACAGGAGCTCGGGACAGAGGAAAAAGCTGATGGCTGATGTGTACAGGAGGCAGGAATGATAATAATTGGCACCATCATCTTATCTGTCGGTCGGATTTGGAGCAGGGAAGGTTTCCTGCGGCGCAGGGCAGCGGTGAAGAGCCAGCGGCTGTGCCAAGCGCCCGGCGTGTTCCCCGGCGCAAACCCAGCTCTGTTTCACTCCTTTCTGGTTTGGTTTGTTTTTTCTTTTTTTTTTTTTTTTTTTTCTTTGTAATCACTTCTGCTTGGGAAGAATTTAGGTCTCAGAAAAACATTCAAAGCCCTTTTTTGTGCAAATAGCGAGACAAAACCTCTCAAAGCCGCGGGAGGATTTTGGTGCTGAAAGCCCGCTCTGTTCCCGGGGGGTGTGCGCTGGCGGGGGCGGCTTTGGGCGCAGAGCTCCCCCCAGCAGCGCCCCATAAATACCCCTCACACGGCGCCGGCTGTGCTCGGCTGCCGAGGCTCGGGTCCTGCGCTGAGGAGAAAATGTACAACCAGTGAGTATCTCTGCAGGCGCTTCCGCACAGGAGCAGGGCGGCCGTGGCCATTGCGCTGCGGCACCGGCTGCTGTGGGGCTGGGGGTCAGCGCAGGCTGCAGGGGGGGCTGGTTGGAGGGGTTTGTGCGGGTGCGTCCCCTGATCTGGGGACGAGTTCTGAGCTGATTTGGGTGCTGGGGACAGGATCACCGCCGGGTACCAGAGGATGCTCTGCGCTTCGGAGAGGAAGGCCAGTACAGCCTGTGTCTGGTGTGTCTTTGCGGACTCTGCAGCAGATCAAAAATGGAACCTAACAAATAATTCTCCCTTTGCTCAAAGGGAAAAAAAAAAAAAAAGCTTATCCAGCACCTGGGAAATACACCTTGGATTTTGCTTCCTGATTCAGGATGTCCTGAATTTGTCCGTGGGGTGCGGGTGTTTGCCTGCAGGGCTGTCCTGCCCGTATTCCTTGTTCCTCCGTCCTGCGCTTGGGGTCTGGCGTTTCCAGGCAGCTGCAGCAGCTGGTCAGAGCCCTCCGAGCCTGCTTCCCCCTCCTGACCTCTCAGTCATTTCCAGGCAGCAGATCAGTCCAGCCAGAAGCAAAACCCCCTCCCTCGGGGGGTGGGTTCCAAAGCCCCCCCCCCCAATCACAGGAGGCTGACACCAGGTCTGCTGCCCCTTCCAGAGTGGAGCATCCCGCCGGAGGCTACAAGAAGCTGTTTGAGACGGTGGAAGAACTGTCCTCGCCGGTGACCGCACACGTCACAGGTGGGGCTGGGCTCCTCCTGCCCAGAGTTTGGTCTGGGGAGCTTGTGGGCAACGAGCTCAGAGGTTTTACAAGGGCCAGATGTGGAGGCTGTAACAGGGCTGGTGCGTTTTGCGGTAGAGGAGGGACGGGTCGGTTGGGTCATCTTTAGACATTTCAGTGTCGAATGCCTTGGTCTACAGGAGGCGTGTAGGTGAAGGAAACTGTAAAGAGCTCGTGCATGTTTAGAAACCACGTTTAATAAACATGAAAAAATATATATATATATTTGAATTTTTGTTCTTTCTGTTGACACAATACAAATGACTCGCTCTGATCTGCATGTTCCGCAGGCAGGATCCCCAGCTGGCTGCGCGGGAGCCTCCTGAGATGCGGCCCCGGTTTGTTCGAGGTGGGCGCGGAGCCCTTCTACCACCTCTTTGACGGCCAAGCGCTGCTCCACAAGTTTGACTTCAAGGAGGGGCATGTTACCTATCACCGAAGGTACGTGGCAATTTTCCAATTAAAAAAAAAAAATAACGAAGCATTTGCTCAACTCTGCTCTGCTGCCCAGCACGTGGGAGATGCCGATTATTCCAAGTCGGTGCAGTTATTGGAAGAGCTCTGATGGTGAGATCACTAAGACAGGCTGAAAGTAACTGAAACTTACAGTTAGCAGAAATGCAGCTTTTTGCACAGATTACAAAACATCGGGGAGGGAGGGCTGGATGCAGCTGCAGCCAGTGACAGAATTACAAGCTCTCTGTACAATGGGAAGTGTTTCAGTCAGAAGCTGTCGAGCTGCTGGCTCTCGGGTGTTTGGCACTGCACGTTTGGCCAAATCGTGGCGTTTTCAGCAGGTTCAGCCACCCCTTCCCAGGGATGCAGTTGGGGAGCAGCTGCTGGACCCCATATGCTCCAGATGTAGCATGAAGCTGCGGGGACCCGCAGCTCTCATGAGGCTCATTGCAATAGATTTACATTTTAATTGCACGGCCCATTGCGGGTTTACAGCTGTACCTGTCCTGTGCCTTCTCGCCCTGCCCAGGTTTATCAGGACCGACGCTTACGTGAGAGCGATGACTGAGAAAAGGATCGTGATCACGGAATTTGGCACCTACGCCTACCCGGACCCGTGCAAGAACATCTTTTCCAGGTACCTCGGGGTTGGGGACGTTGCAGCTATGTCCTGAGCTGCTTCCACTTCCGAGCAGCCTCTGACTGCCTGTCTGTTTTGTCTCTTCAGGTTCTTTTCATACTTCAAAGGTGTGGAGGTCACCGATAACACCCTCGTTAACGTCTACCCCATCGGCGAAGATTATTATGCCTGTACTGAGACCAACTTTATAACCAGAATTAACCCAGATACGTTAGAGACCATTAAGCAGGTGCGTCTTTGTACTGCGCTTCTGAACAGGTGGAGGAATAAAACTAAAACAAAAATGTTTAATAAAAGCCTCTTACGGCAAGGCAAGGGTTGGGGTTTGCCAGGGAGGTGACGCAGAAATCAAACCAGCTGGGAGGGTTAATGAGAGCAGAGCCGGAACGAGCTTGTAAACGAACCCAGTGCTGCTGCTCTGAGTGATGTTCAATCAGGAGGTGACGGGGTCTGCATCCTCATGCGTGGGTGAGCATCTGCAAACTGGAGCTGGATTGCAAAGTGGACGGTGATTTGGGCTTAGAGAAGAGCTTTCCGTGGCTGAAGCGAGGTTGCACGGACCTGCGGCACTTTGCAGAGCTGGTCACCTCCCATCTCCCGCAAAGCTCCCGACTTGCTGCATCTTCTTCCCCAGGTGGATCTCTGTAAATACGTGTCCATCAATGGGGCAACAGCTCATCCCCACATTGAAAACGATGGGACAGTTTATAACATTGGCAACTGCTTCGGCAAAAACTTTGCGCTCACCTATAACATCATACGGATTCCTCCACTTCGGGCAGGTCAGTTAATCCCGCCCCTGAGCGAACTGAGAACATCTTATCCCATAAATCAGTTTTTTACCCTTCAAATGAGTTTTGTCATCAGGTTACTTTTTCTTAATCTTCTTTAGATTTTATTATTTTTTTTTAAGTAGGAGAAATGTTAGCTTAAGAACAATTATTTATGTGGTTTCTAAATCACGAACCGCCTTTGTGTTAAAGGCAGAAACTTGCTGGGTGAACATGACAAATAGAGAATAAGTAAGTGGAGGTGAAACCCTCCGTAACCGCTCGCCTGTCCCGTTCCAGACAAGGAGGACCCGCTGGACAAGGCAGAGGTGGTGGTGCAGTTCCCTTGCAGTGACAGGTTTAAGCCGTCTTACGTTCACAGGTGAGGTTTGGTGGGGTTGGGACCAAGGTTGCAGCTGGGGACGCTGCTCCTGTGTCCCCCAAAGTGCGTCCCCCACAAGGCGGCTGCTCTGATGTGCCAAAATCAGCACATTTGTATTCCTGTCGCTTTAAGTGATGATCTGCGTGATCTATTCAGTGTTTAGGATGAACTGCTGCATGGGTTTTGTCCAAACTAACCCCTGTTGAACTTGATGTGCTGACCGTGTTTCCAAACAGCTTTGGGCTGACCTCGGACTACATCGTGTTTGTTGAAACGCCGGTGAAGATCAACCTCCTCAAGTTCCTCTCCTCCTGGAGCCTTTGGGGAGCCAACTACATGGACTGCTTCGAGTCCAACGAAACCATGGGGGTAAGTGTCCAATCTTACCAAACTGGGCTGTACTGGGAGCTCCATCACCTTGGTTTCACCTTCATTTCCCTGAGCCCAAACCAAGCTGCTGCTGGCTTCTCAGGTCTGGCTTCACGTGGCAGAGAAGAAGAAAGGCAGGCTCCTCAACATCAAATACCGCACCTCGGCCTTCAACCTCTTCCATCACATCAACACCTATGAAGATAACGGGTTTCTGATCGTCGACCTCTGCACCTGGAAGGGGTGAGTGTTGGCGGGGCCGAGAATGGAGCTGGCCAAGGGTCCCGGGCATGCCAGTCCTGCACTGAAATAGTCACACATGGTGACACACAGACTATACAGCGTGGAAGTTACCCAGAGGTGCAGAGGATGTTTGAAGCTCGTTTTCCAAGGAAAAAAAGTGCTTTTCATCTCTAATAAATGTGACTGCTGAAGGGCCGATGCTGTTTCAGCTCCTGGGGCTGCAACGAGCAGGCTCTGGGTGAGGTTTAAATGCTGCATTTGTGTTAACACAGAGAAATGCGGCACCGGAACGGTGATGCCGACCCCGCGTTGGCTGCACAGCCGGGGTGGCTGAGCTGGAGTGGAAACCAGCACTCGCCGGCCGCTCCTGGCAGGGGAAGCGGCGCACACCCCGCTCACTTCTGCCAAGGACTCCTCTTAATCCATCAAATTTCAGGGACAAAAAAAAAAAAGACGCATTTGAATCCCCTCGCTTGCAAACAGCATCTTTGTTTCTGTCTGTGACCCTGGCTCTATGCAGGTTCGAGTTTATTTACAATTACCTGTACTTAGCCAACTTGCGGTCAAACTGGGACGAAGTGAAGCGACACGCAGAGAAGGCGCCGCAGCCCGAAGCCCGCAGATACGTCCTGCCCCTCAACTTCGACAAGGTACCGGGTGCCCTCCTCTGCAGGGCCGGTGGCCGAGCATCCCTAGTGCTCTGCCTGACCCCACTTCACTAAAATTAAACTCGGGAAATGGAAGCAGCAGCCATTCCCAAGCGTATGGATGTTCTGTGCTTGGCAAGGCTCCACTGCACGTCGCTGCCTTTGCCGTTTAGTGCAGTTCACAACACATCTCTGCAAGTGGGGTTAATTTATCTGAGGGATTTCCTGCACTTGGGGTATTCCTGGGTGGAGACAACTCAGATCCTCTGCATGGATTCTAAAAGAAAATGCATTCAAATCTAAGCTAAAAGATCAATAAAATTCAGGTTTCAGGTCAGTGGTGAGAAGCTGCAGCAGCATAAAAGGAAGGGCCAAAGCTTGCTCAGATGGTTTGGCATAATGAAAACTTCTCTCCGATTTGCAGAAAACCAAAACTCTTCACTCCCTTCATCATTTGGCCCAACATGTATGGGGTGATAAAATAAAATTCTGGGACGCCAGCCAAACCGCCAGCTCCAGCTTCAAGCAGACTGAGAAATGTGTTTCTCCGTTTCTCCTGGGTATTTTATTTTTCTTGATCACAGGCTGACACGGGCAAGAACTTGGTGACGCTGCCCTACACGACGGCCACGGCCACGCTGCACAGCGATGAGACCATCTGGCTGGAGCCAGAAGTGATTTTCTCGGGGCCGCGCCACGGTGAGACAACGACCCCCAAGCGCGGCCCGTGGCAACGCCGGCACCCCCCCGTCCCACCGATCCTCACGCTTACGTGTGGTGTTTTTTTATTGTAGCCTTTGAATTTCCACAGATCAATTACAAGAAATACTGCGGGAAACCTTACACGTACACGTATGGGCTGGGGCTGAATCACTTTGTCCCAGACAGGGTAACTATCACTGAACGGGTCTTTTCTGTGATTTTTCCAGTTTAAGGACAAGAAAGAGTGTTTCTCTTTTTTTCCCCAACTTTAGCTTTGCAAGCTGAATGTTAAAACCAAGGAGACGTGGGTATGGCAGGAGCCAGATTCGTACCCCTCGGAGCCGATCTTCGTCTCCCACCCGGATGCCCTGGAGGAAGATGACGGTAAATACCCATTTTATTTTAGTCAAGGACACCGTGGCTCTGCTGAATTTAAGAGCCAGCTCTCACTGGTTTATAGTGAGAGTTTCATACTTCACAGCCGAAATACGTCATATTTCAGAGTGAAATTTCACATTATGTGTTCCCGGTTCAGGAAAGCGATGATGCAGGGGCTTGAGTCCTGCTGAAATGAAAAGGTTTTAAGCTTGTTTTTAAAAGCTTTCTTTAACTGAAGTAGATAATGCACATGTTAGGAATACGTTTAAGTCTTTCTCACTTCCTGAGACTTTCTGCCTCTGCAGAAAGCTGAGTTAAACTGGGCTCTGTCACATTCCCAAGGCTGAGTCTGGTGCTGTCACAGACTCTGAGGTTGTTCCCATGTCCCCTGCCATGAGTGACCCACAGAGCACGCAAATGACCAACGTCAGAGCTGTGATGTCCCATCCCTTCCACACGGGGATGCCACCATCCAGAAATGGGGATCTTGTCGCATTAAACCTGAGCAGCAGAATTCTAAAGTAATTTATAAAGTAATTCATAATATTGAAAAAATTAGTGGACAAATTCGAGATATGTTTCTGTATGTGATGTTTGTCATCAGCCTCCACAATAGGTTTTTCACAGTTCCTTTTTCAGAATAAAAACATCTTTCTGTTTTGGAAAGAAACTCTGAGGGAGCTGCTGTGCCACAGCAGCCCGGGCTGGGGATGGCGAGAAGCCAAAATAGCATGAGAAAGAAAGAAAGAAATCATCTCGGTCTACTTCAGAGCCGGTGATCATGCAAAAATAACGGGATTTACCGGTGTCCCGCGGGCGGGTGTTTCTGTTTCCTCCCTGCCAGGGGTTGTGCTGAGCATCATCATCAGCCCGGGCGCGGGGCCCAAACCCGCATACCTGCTGGTCCTCAACGCCAAGGACATGAGCGAGGTCGCCAGGGCCGAGGTGGAGGTGGACATTCCCGTGACTTTCCACGGGACCTTCAAAAGAGCCTGACCTGCCCCCCACACAGCGCAGTCCCTCTGGCGTGACCTGGATCCCTTCTGCACCGCTTCTTATTTGTGTGGCTATTCCATTGAGATCAAGCGTTCCGGTTCAGGTGTTTTTTGAATACACCCTTTGGCACAATGGCCAGTTGTACAGTGCTAGGAACACTCGTACGGTTAAAACGACGCAAGTTCGGGGTGGTGGGAAGGAGTTTTTTTGTTTTTATAAAATTAAAGTTTGCAGCTGCAGCAGAGTTAAAGATGCAGGAAACAGCACAGCGCAAACTCAATACCTGCGCACATCCTAACGATACATACAACGGTCTCTGTGCTCGGTTACACACCTTGAAGAGGTATATTTTAGCCTACTATTAGGAATTTAAATCACCTCCTGTCACTCCTTTAGTACCCTCAGAGCAATCCGGGTACACACACCAGCTCACTTCTCTTTCCCATTTTGTTGCTCCAAGTGCAGTTTCTTGAGTTCTGGATTTCATACTTAAACAGGAATATGAAAAAATCAAGCAATTGTTATGGCTTGGGATTAATTTTCTTCCTCAATGTGCTATAGACTCTCAGCTTATTCCTTTTCGTAAAATAGATTCTCAACTAATGTAATCAGAGGCTATGGTTCAAGGAACAAACTTAGTGCTAACAGACCTAAAATCTAGGATTCTCGTTTGTCTGTAATGGTTTAACATTTTTATTAGTGGTATCAAAGAATGAGAAAATCATTGACATTAAAGATTTCTAGCACATGGTGCGAACTTTAGAAGGCTGATTATTTGAAAATGCAGTCACTCTGATGGCAGGAACACAACCCGGTACTTCTGTTCTATCATCTCTAAGAACTGATTACCTGATTAAAACCAAGAGACAACATAAGCCACGGAACTCTGAAAGGATAAATTAGTAAATCTTACTAGTGCTACGCTCGTTCCGTAATGCATTTGTTCTTACTTTTTGCAAAGCGATGAACGTTTATAATGAAGAGCTGTCAGCTGGAGCATTAGGGGAACAGATGTCGGTGTCAGGTACCACTGGGGCAGGGGAAACAGAAAGGGAGCAATGTCCCAAAGTCACATAGAGACCACTACATCACTTCAAAGTCGCTGTGCTGACAAGAGAATGACTTTTGGAACACCAGGAAGTTATTTTGCTGTGAATCTCCAGTGGAAATACATGATGTGAGAATCCATTTCTGTTACCGCATTGCTGTGCACCCAGGACTCCCAGTTGCAAATCAGACATCAGCAGAACATCCCGCTCTTTCCCATCCACCTTTTTCTCAGGAGTCGTCGTTCTTGCTGTCCTGTGACAACAGGCACTGAACATACAGAACTGGGTCTGGTCTTTAAAAACAAGATAATTTTCCGTATTCCACTGCTACTGGAGCACACGCTGTCTTCTAAAAGCCTGTTTAAAAGAAAGTTCCCTCAGCAGCAGTGCTGGAATTACAACGCCATGCTACTTTTTCCATATCAGTTATATCCAGCTGCATGACACTCCCACATATATAAGCGAATGCCACCAACCTTTATAATAACTCATGCATTGTTCTACTGGTTTTTTTCACTAAATGTATTTCAGTCCTTAAGGACAGTACTGTATCCTGTCACTGGAATAGCTTCAGCCACATACATTTACAATAATGCTGATTCTCAGAGGATTCGTTGTTTACCCTGCCATAACCTAATGATTTGGTGCTTTTCCATCACAGTCACTGAACACCGATCCTTACGGCTCAAATATTCTGTTATGTGAGAGACGATTTCAATCTCCCTCCCCAAATAGAAAAGCTGAGCTTTAGGGATTTTTTTTTTTTTGCATGTTTGGAAGTTGTTCCCAGAATCTGCATTGGAACAAAACTTGTTTCGGATCCCCGCTGATCGCAGATACCAATTGCACCTCGAACAACCAGGGGGATTCTCATGGCAGAAATTACCGCTTCATTGTAGAAAACTCTGCCACCGTGCGACTTGTCAGGACACAGCTCTGGGAATACACAGAGAAGATAAAGCGAGTTTTAATCTTAACCACCAAAGCTAATGCTGCTTCTCTCACAAACGTGCTGTAAGCACTCTGGGAAGGTCACCGCCACCAATCACACCCCACAGTCGCACAAGCAGCATTCACTGCCGTGTTTATTCCCCTTACACACTGCGCAATTCTGCAAAAATACCCGTCTGTTTTGAAAGCAAAGCTAAGTTTGCTAATATTTTGTGAAACCAATTGATTCTACGCAAATCGAGGCTGTAAACACGGAGAAGGGGAAGCTCATGTTCATACTTCATCTGCGAAATGACTTCAGCACAGTTTCCCTTCTCACTTAGTTTTTGATGCCATTCCTTAGGTCAGGTAAAAACTTCTACCGCCTGTTTGCTTTTGGTCTGGAGAGAGAACTGTAGACTCTGTGATAATATGACCTCTGTACACTGGAAAGCAACCTGTGCAAATTCACCTTTTACAGTAAGAATTTCAAAAACTACATCTTAAAAGGCCAGGGAGATTCCTGCATCATCCCCACAAACATAGCGTAAAATACAGAGTAATTTTATAGGTTCTTAAGTTGAAAACAGAAACCTGTAGTGGCAGAAACGCTCCCCTGCTACCGATACACAGGTCACAGTCTGTTCTGCACAGAGGTTTCTTGAGCTTTTAGTTGTTTCTTCACCCCAACTGGATAAATAGTTCTGCCTTTTACATTTGCACCATTTGCCCTGAAGACACAGCAGACCCCCCAGATTTTGCCAATTCCTGTAAGTGGTACCGCAGACACTTATCAGGACTCCCTAAAATACCGCAGACAAAACAAGGGGCCAGATTACAGCCAGGATGATCTTTCAGCAATATTATATCCAAAAGCTGCAAATTAAGTTGCAAATACTGTGCGGGGAGGAAATCTATAGCTCTTCTCTGGAATAACAAGCTGAAAGCCAATGACATTAAAAAAATATTATTGGGGCAGCATCAAGTACGGATAAAGAATCAAAGAAACTGTAAACGCATGCGCTACCTCAAAAAATTTAACGAACCAGGTTCTCCGTTTATTTAAAGTAAAATACTTTTCACCGAGATGAATCATCTTTAACTAAAAATAGTGTTGACACAGCTATTTATGCCCCGCTCTGTACGTGACTCCGTGATCTTGCTGCGGCTTCCTGCAGACCGAGGGCATTGAAAACCCTCGGGAGGAAAAAGCCGAGGATTTTTAATAACGCAGTAAATGCCACCACAGGGGGGCACAGTGTGTTTTGCAGAGCTTTGCTCCCAGCTCATGTCTCACTCCTCTGAACAAAGGCCTTTGAGGCTTTGCCATCTGATCTTTAAGGACCAGCACGTAAAATACGCTTTCCTGCTTTTATCGGTGAATCACGATTAATTGCAACAACTGTCACCTGCTCTTTCAGGGGGTATCTGTAGACGTGTGAGTCACCACTTACGTCTTTGCATGCAAAATCAAACACGAAACAAATTTGACGAAGGCCTAGACAAGAAGCTGCTTGGCAATATACGCAAAACAATGTCAAATGGAGCTGTTTTAAATACAGGTTTAGGCATTTCAGTCAACATCGAGGCACATTTTCTGTGGGGGCTGAAATATTTAAGTGCTGATCCTTGCAAAATTCACTCTGCAAAGAAGCCACTGGAGAAAATAGCAGCGAGGAAACTGGTTTAAGCTTCAAAATGTATTTATTTGTTTGTTTTTGTTGGGGGGTTTGTTTTGTTTGGGTTTTGGGGCATCGTTTATTGGTTTGGTTTGGTTTGGTTTGGTTTGGTTTGGTTTGGTTTGGTTTGGTTTGGTTTTTTACTCTCTGAAATTTTTACACCCCGCCTCCTTTTTTTTTTTTTTACTGTGGACTTTTTAATTAGCACTGTTCTTATGTTAAAAAGTTCCTAAAAGTGCCTGTAACTCTCACATCATCTCACAAGCAGCAACACTTTGAAAACACCACAAACCCAGTTTATTGTCTTTTAATAACAGCCTGGCTGCTCTTACATTTCTTCAAACACATGTCGATACACAGACAGGAGATGTCCACCTAAAACAGCTGAAGTTTTTGCAGACCATCTCTATTTTATTACTTTCTAAACGCCATAGAATAGTTTGGGTTGGAAGGGACCTTCAAAGTTCATCTATTACAACCATGTCCTTTTCGGCCGGATTCTGCAGTTTGGGTGCTGGCTGTTTTACCACCACACAAAACCTGTGTTTTATTTTGAATACATGATTTATAAGGTGATGCTGTTCCTTTCAATAGTAGTCGTAAGCCATTCGAAGCACTAACTGCTCAGTCAAAGTGCCTAAACGCTTTCTAATTAAGTTTATCGTTAGAATATTAAAACTGATTTGATTTTTTCCCCCCTTCCATACCTCATCCTGTCCCTGGGCTGCTTTACTGAGTTCGCTATTGTTAGTCATGCCATAACCTTCTAGAAATTACTGCTTGTTGCCTTTCAGCGACTTCATTAAAATGCATTCCTGCCAGAAAGCTCTTTACCATACATATTAATAAGGCTTCGTAGCGATAATTAAGCAATGACTAATACGTTGGTGAGTGTAAGTATCCAGCATAGGCAGGAGAAAGAATTTGTAGGTAAGTTGTGTATGTTATTCAAAAATCTTGACGATGATAATTAAGATTTGCTGAGCTATGCTAATCTAAAATAGCATGTTTTTTTCCCTTTTAGACTTAAAGCAGACAGAACCGTCTCCGATTCTCGGCTGCTTTGTACCAAGAACCTCAGCGCAGGTGGAGCTGTGGGTGCGAGGGATGGGAATTTGTTACTGGTAACAAACTATTGAAGAAAAGACCCCGATCCCATCCTGTATGAAGTTTGCAGCCTGTTTGGGGCATTCGTGGTGCTGGTTCTGCTGATTTCAGATCACGTCTTCTCTCCTTCCACAGTGTGACCAGGACTGCCTTCTCCCACCAGCCTGAGAAACTCGTAAAGAGCGGAAGATGAGAGACAGAAGACACTTTGCAGCTTTACACAGATCTTTTGCATTTCCTGCGGGATTTCATGTGAATTTTTACGCTGTCTGCGGTGCAGGTGATAACGTGGAAGGAAGGAGTGGTGACAGAAATTCATGTAAAGCAGGAGAACACATCTGAGGAGGTCTGAACTTCCAGCAGGTGGTGATGGCAGTGGCTAGGCCTGTGCTCGGCTTGCTGAAGGAGCGCCTGCCGGTGCAAACGCTTTAATATGTATTTAAAGTGAGATCTGGGCTTTCTGTTTGTTTGGTTTTTATGGACATGTATGTTTTTATGGTATATGAACCCATATATCATTTCCCTGGATTCATAAGATTTTTTTTTCAGTACTCTGCTCTATGAGTGTATCAGAGTGATTACTGTTCAATTATACTTTTCATGCTTCTTGTTTAATTTTCCATAACGAAGTGTTAGACTTTTGTAAGATACATTATCTCTGAACTGCTAGTGTTGCATAGCAGTTTCATCTTTTGTGATCTTAATTTGCAGAAGTTTTTTTAAATACCTCTTGCAGGTAGCATATTGGCTCGTATTATTTCGCAGGTTTTCTGGTAGACAGAATCTTTGCTCACAACCAGAACATGCTGTAAGCAGCACGGGCTGCTTTTACTCCAGCTTAAGAGGGGATTAAACATTCTCATGAAAGTTGAAGACTGCTTGCTCAGAATAAGGAAAAAGAAACACCCTCCATTGCATTTCAGCCTCCACAAGTATCCAAGTGAATGTTTATCATGAGGAGAAGGCATCAGTCATGTTTATTTTGTACTGGGAGGCGGCCTGGTATAAATAACAAATCCTGTAATTAGGAGCCAATAGATTCTAATTGACTTATGTTAGTCCTCAAGCCGAAATCCAGCCTTTTCTCTTGTCGTGGCACGGAG
Source organism: Pampusana beccarii (assembly GCA_013399365.1). Classification (NCBI taxonomy): domain Eukaryota; kingdom Metazoa; phylum Chordata; class Aves; order Columbiformes; family Columbidae; genus Pampusana; species Pampusana beccarii. The sequence goes on along the minus strand of VWYH01002625.1, from coordinate 197,923 downwards.
CATCCTTTGTGTAATGAACGCTGAGGGGCAATCGAGGGAGGTAAGGAAAAAATAGCACTTCTGAATGGACGCGGCCTTGTGCAAGTGTTTGAAGTTGTTGTTTTAAGCGCTTATTTTAGTGACTTTTGAGCGGAGCGTTTAGAATATATAGAGTAGCATTTAGGAAAAATGTTAATGTGGTTGCTGTGCCATTTAGGGAACGCTGGAGCCTTGGGTGAAGCTTTTGCTCAACTTTATTTAGAAACTCGCTGGAGTGCACCGGATGCTGGGGAAACCAGAACACACTTTTTGGATTGTCAGACCAAAGGCAGGAAGGTTCCCACAGAGCCCTCCTCCTTGTGTAGCTTCTGTTTCTTATTTCCATTTTGTTTTTCAATACCCAAGAGCTTTTAGTGGTGTCCTGACAATTGTGGCCTGGAAATTTGTCTAAATTGAAGCAGGTTTTGGTCGTTTCCTTAAAAGCGCCAGTGGACTCAGACAGTCCCCCAGCATTTTTCAGGGTTTACATCATTCTGAAATAGATCCATTTGATTCAAAACAAGTTTTTGCCTCAGGCTCTACCCCTCTTCTAGAAATTTGAGGAGACCAAAGTCCTGGGAGAGATTAGAGGGGATGAGGGAGGGATATGCCAGTGACCGTCTGCTCCGTGGCACTTGGGTTTGGCATTAGTCTCTTGCCACAAAGAGCTTACAAAACGGTGAATAATTACAGAATAATTACCGTTGCGGAAACAGAGCTCAGTTGGATAAGACAAGGAGTGTGTCCGCTTGCTTACATTAATGAAAAATGTGAGTTTCCGACTTGTCTTACTCCTGCAAAAAATGCACCGAACAAAGAGAGCAGAATTATATTCTACTTAAGTCAAAATCTAATGTGTGTGATCTATGTGATCTAATTCCTCATCGCAGGACCAGAGGCCTGAATTGCACTGACACGAGGTGAAGAGAACAGAATTTGATTCTGAGAATCCAGGTAAATGGTGGCGATACCCAAGCCAGAAGAAAAATAAATTTAACTTTCACGGGTTGAAATGGCAGAGCTGGGAAATCACCTGTTGGTTTTACCTCTATTCTTCCCTGAAATCACTGAATGGCTTCTGAAAAGCCGTTTTACAGTCTCGATACGCAACAACTATCCGAAGATCTGTTGCCTTCTCCATTTTAAAGGTCTAATCGAGTCTTCTGAAGTCATCTGAAAGCTTTTTACTGGTTAGAGGAGACGGAGATTCGGTTGCAAATCGTTAGGTTGCTTGCTGGTGTTTTATTCTAGGAAAGTGCTGATTGATTTTCTTTTTCCTCCTGTGCAGACGTTTGGCGATGAGTGGTGACACCAAAGCCTCAGCCTGTGTTCAGCTGTTCGGAGTCCCTTGAACATGGTTTTGTAAGGCCATTTCTAGCTACTAATCGGCGACTGGATGTGGTCAGGGTAGTTAGATAAACATACAGAGGCAGGGGATGAATCACTAAGTAAATATAATATCGATGCTGTAGGAACTGCTGTTACGTACAGCACATTTGTGGCAGATGTGACGTATGTGTTTTCTGTTGTCAGGAAAATGTTACTTGAAAGATGAATCAAGCCTAAATGTCTCGTTCCCAGCCTGCAGACCCACACCTTCCTGGTGCAGATGTTGTCTCTGTTTGGACCCTTAACCAGCTGTTAACATACCCCCCTTCTTTTTACATAGCCCTTTAGAATTCAATGCCCTCATCTGAGGTCACACCAGAGAAGTTTCCACTGCTGTAAATGTCAATGTAGCTGGCGTCATTAAAAGTCCCGAAAGTAGATGGTCTGCGTTAATGTATAAAGACATTTATGCCAGTGAAACAGCATTATAGTTATTAGTGGGGCATGTTGGCAGTTTCTGTTGGCAATTTTTGCAACCATGCAACGCAGAAAAGGATAAAAATACCATTTACTGTGATTCGCATGCCACAGAAAGGACAGAGCACTATAGTACCAAAATCACAAAGAAAAGCCCTGCAAGTAGTTTTCTGTCCTCTCTTTTGCGCTTTTGTAGGATCTTGGCGGATACATGAAACCTACGTGAAGAGCTTCACGCTGCTCGGGGGTGCTGGGGCTGGGACACCCCCGTATTCAGCAGCCCCAGGTCCCTCCATTGGCAGATGGAGCTGCCAGGGAAGGGGAACTGAGGCAGAACGGTCGATGGCAACGTTTGTGTGCAGCCAGGTAAAGTCTTTGTTCGTTCCTGTCCACAGTGTCCAGGATGTAACCATTAAAAAGGCCTAATTACTAAGCAAATTAGATGTTTGATCACACTGTTGTGCGATGAGAAGCATGCATATATATATACACAATGTATATATATATATATATATGCATGCGTGCTAAAGTGAGTTCTCCAATCCCCCAGTGTTTGTTATTTGTAAGGGAAAATCTTTGTTCAGAAGAAAGAAAGATCAATTTTTTTTTTCCCCTCTATTTTGTCTTCCCCCCATGTGTGTTCGTGCATACACGTGCACCTAATTCAGCATTTCCAGATCCCAGACGCTCGGTCCCGCTCTGCCGTGGCAGGGCCCTCGCTCTGCAGACAACCCAGGTTGTTCTCAGGCCACGGAACACATTTTCTGAAGACAAAGAACTCACGTCTGAGCTTTGAACTCTGCCAAATTGTCCATCATTTGTAGAATATCTCTATCTTCATTCTGGTGCAAAGTTTCAGCAAGGAACTGGATATTAAGCAGCAATACATAGAAAAGTACATAAGCTATTGCCAGACAAGATATTGTGGTGATACCATAAAATCCCTCTCTGTTTACTGCTTTCCTGATCCACTTGGCATGAAATGTTTTCTTGACTTGTACTTACTATTATCATAAAAAGCAGAGGGGTTTCTTCTGGCTGCTACTTGTTTCGTCAAAGATCCAGTAACTGGTAACACGTGAATTAACGTTTTGCAGAAGCACCAGCAAGGATGAGAAGCGGTGTTCCAAAAAGTTACCTTAGCATTTCAATCTATGGCGAGCACCAGAGCTAGAAACCCACCATCTTTAGGAAATAATGGGCTTACACATCCAATAGCTGACATTTCTCCTGCTGGTACCCACCTATTTGAATATTCACAGCTGAAATGGAAACGTGATGAAAAATTAATAGTCATCGCAGATCCTTTGATGCGACGCTTATATTTTTGTAGGTCTTTGCAGCAGATTCTGTTGTTATCTTCAGACTGGAATTGTTTTATACTTGCTTTGAGTGCACCCCCTTGCAATACGATATCGTGGTACACTGCTTTGTTATAGGTTTAGTTATCGGTTGAGGTGTTTAGCTTAGTTTGGTGCACTACAAATTATGCATATGGTTTATGACATTGGTTGTGAAACGTAGTGAAAAACTAACAACATCAGGAAAATAATTTTTAAAAAATGAGGGTCAAAACACCCTGTGAAATCTTAAGGTACATTTTAAAAAATTGATGGAGGGGTTTTGAATTCTCCAGCCTCCTGTGTGTTACCCCTACCACACCAGGTACTGAATTTTTTGGATCATCTTGTCACTCATATCCTTGACTTAATTGAGCTGTAGTGCGAGAAACATTTACTGAACACCCGCAGGCGGCCAAAAAAAAAAAAAAAAGCCTTCTTGAAACCTCCAAGTCATTGGATAGGTCTTTTGATTCCAAATCTTTTTGAACTAGGGTCACCTGCGGTTCCTTTGCAGCTCTCAGCCTCGCTGCTGCATAAAGGAGTTCTTCAAATTTCACCCGTTTTGTCTGACAAGATCCGTTTTTCAGCACTCATCCTTCCTGACCACAATTTAATCATTTAAGGTGACAAAAACCACCTAACAGTGGGCTCCCAGTTCTGATGGAGTCAATCCTAGCTGGTGTTGTTAGTAATAAAAAAAGGAACACAGGCTTTTGAATCAGAAGGAACCTGGTACTTTTAAGAATCTATTCTGGATAACTGAACGAGCACTGCTAAAGAAATTGAAGGAAATTTAGATTTTATCCTTGCCAGATTACTTTAATCCAACATTTATGGCAACAGTGTAAAGCTAGGAGTGTCAGAGGAAGAGCCCTGAGACTGGAAGGGACACTCGCTGCAAACAGAGAACTTTGCAATGCTCATAGAGAGGATATTATAGAAAGCCAAGAAGCCATGTGCGGTTAGCAGAGCGAATTTCTCCACAAAAACCCCAAAGAGATTTCCAGTTGCAATGCTTTTAGCTTTGAAAATAGAATCCAATTTTTTCATTTTTAGGTCTCTGACCATTATCCTCTGGTCTCAGCAGAACAGCAGCGGTGTATTTAACAGCTTCATCGATGCCAGAATAACAATCAGCTGCCGCAGGAGTGTCTATCGCATCAGGAATTTTTACACCAGAACTGTAGCAGAATTCTCATTCTTCAGAACTCAGGAGCAACGTTTGAAAAGGTAAAAAATAGTGAAAAATATTATGTAATCCAAATCTTCATCTTCACCCTTCACAGCAAAGACTGAGGCAAAAGAGCAAGCTGCTGGCTGGGCTGAGTAATTAATCCTCAGAGGATGGCTTACTCAATTAGTCTGCTTTGTCTTGTCTGTACGTAGATTTGAGTTATAGCAGTATTTGCAACGAGGAATTTTCATTTCTTTCCTTGCTACAGCGTGCTCCCAAGTTATCTGCTGTGAATTCTTTCCGTGCAATAATCAGAGCCGTGTGTTTCATATTCATAATTGGCCAAATAATCCAGATGCCAGTTTCTGTTTTCTTCATGATTACTCTTTAATTGTGTTTATCACATTTTCATATATAAATGTAATACCTGAATATTCTCAGAGTTATCATACTAGATTTCAAAACAGGCACAAAACAACAAAACTAGAGTTAAAAAAACTTGCGAAATCTTGCAATATTTGCTGATTTATAAATGACAGAGATTACTAGCTACGTGTCAATCACACAGGTGGGAAAAGCAGATCATCTGCCACGTTTCCTTCTTCTGGGTCTTGAAAACAGAAACTGGAGCTGGCTCAAGGGGACACTGAAAGAAAATGGGTTTCCCTTTCAGAGAAACTTATGTGAGGAAACAAAGAGATGTGAAGCTTTGCGTGTACTTAGAAACTCTTTAAATCTTAATTATGAGCATCTGAGACCTTACAGTTTTCTCAAGCATCAGGATGATACAGCAATGTCATTTTATAGCAGGGCCTGTATAGCTACAGCTGGGATTCACACGCACGTTTTCACGGAGTCCCTTGGTACCTGGTTAATCGGTTGGATCCTGAGCGACTCTGCTAAGATTCAGGTTAGTTTTGGGAAGCGGAACACGACATTCCACCGTTTTGCCTGTGTCAGGTCTCTTTTTTACAATGACACTTTAATCTGAAATTTAATTATTGGCCAGCCTGGGAAGAATGATAAAATCATAGAGCTGGAAGGGACCCATAAGGGACCACCGAGTCCAATCCTGTCCCTGCACAGGACGACCCCAAAATTTAAGAGCTGGAGGGAGCCAGGGTGGGGGGGTTTGGGGGGCTGCTGAGGGCTGGGGCTGGACAGCCCATCTTCATCCTCCGTCACCCCTCTCAGCTTGCAACCAAGCTGCCTTTGTGCTCCCGAAACCTTGGCTTAACCATCATTTACACTTTTCTTGTATCTTGGCCCATTACATCACTCCGCCACTGCCCGCTGGTTATTTGCTCTCTATATCACCTCCCGCCGGGGGGGCTCAGGGAAATCAGCAGATCTCCCCCAGCAGAGCCACGAATGCTGAGCCCGATTCATTCATGCGCAGCGGGACGGCCGGGGATTAACGGGAGGGGGAATGCTGCGAATTCCTGCGCGTTCCTGCTCTGCCGGTGGCCGGGACGCTGCCAGATGGACGCGGATGCCAGGCATGGACCGGCCTCAACCCAGAGCTCGGGTTCCAGGTCCCGCTGCCAGGGCAGGCGCAGGAGGAGTCCAAGTTCAAGCACACCTCGCCCTTCCGGCTCTCGAGCTGGTTTTAGCTGTTACCAGGTTCTCTAGGACAAACGTTATAACGGAGGTACTTTCGAATGTTAGGCCAGAGCATCACGGAAACTGGGGACGGGAGAACTAATTGACAGCTCATCTTCTTGCCACTTCGGAGGTCTCTTTCTGATCCTAAATTTCCTAAACGAGGTTTCTGTGATGTAACAGAGAAGCTGTTCTTAAGGAGCTTTTTACAGAGAATTCTCTTTTCTCTAGGGTGTCATCATTCAGTTACAGCTTATTGTTGTTGTTCTCCGCAGTGGTAAAATACCCACTGATAGCTCTCAATTTTTCCTTTCTTTTCCTCACAGAATCCCTCTATATCTATTGACCATCTTCTGCTCTCCAGCCCCCCAGCACTGTCCGTCCGTACTGTTTAACAGCTGTGATCACCCACAGGAGTCACAGCGTGGGAGCCCGCGGTGTTCATTGTGGAATATTCCTCAGAAGAGCGCTCCGCTGCATTGCAAACACCGAGCAAGTGTCAGAAACGCTGCGATCAATGAATGTCAGACCAGCACAGCACGAAGCGGAGGCACAGACCAGAAAACCTGGCGCTCGTTAGGTCCGTGGTGTGATTGGAAACGCGTCCTTCCAGGTTTCCTTCCGTCAGACAGCGATCCCCGGTAATCCCCGCGGCAGGCAGAGCCCGTGCTGCCCAGCACAGCCGTTTTCTGTGCAGTAATGATGGTCTGGGAAACACGGTCAGGAAGGGGAAAAAACTGGAAACTGCTGCTTTTAAGACAATTGAAGTTTAAGGGCCAGCCTGTGCCAAGACTAAGCAGAAATGTGGCAAAAACAAATTCGCAATGTGTTATGAAGATGAGAATAATTTTAATATAATTTGTAATAGTATTAATTAGCTTTGCGAGTACATACGATTTTAAGTAGTAGCATACTCATGTTCAAAGCCTTCATTTAGGAATTTGGGATTTGAGGGTTTGTTTACATCTTAACACATAGAATTCCAAAAATCGCCATTCCCTTTCATTGATGTTTGCCATTCTGCGACTATTTTTTCTCTCTTTCTTTGGTGTGAAAGGCCGTTTCAGGCCCAGCCCAGCCCCTGTCTTTGCAGGACGGGGTATTTAGCGCTGGGCCCTGCAGGCAGTAGTGTCAGGGTGACACGAGCCTGAGGACAAGCCGGCGCGGATGGGGAAGGGGCTGTTGTACCTTAAGCCAGCACTGCCATTAAAAACTGTCCCACGAAATGCAGCCGGGGGCAAGGGAGGTGGAAACGTGAGCACGGGGATGAAGGTGAATGACACTGGGGGAAGAAATCCTTAAATCAGCATTGCCACTGGAAAAATCGTGATTTTATGCGTTTCTACTGTATCCCCAGTGTCCTCAGGCTCCTGAATCTTGGATGTGGAGAGCTGAACAGGCTTATTTGCTATTCAGTACCTTTCTGTGCTTTTCTGTGATTCTCGGTATAGATTTATCTTGTACATGCATATGTAAAAATCTGTTAATTACTGTTTTCCTTTCCAACCTAAAACTTGTATTCCTACTAGTGAAGACTTGCTGGAGACTAAGCAGGCATTGTTTAAACACTTCCCGTCTGGCTCCGCTGGGATACTCCAATCTGTATTGCTAAAGAAAAAAAAAGATTAATCATTCTTGGTGGGTTTATTTTAGAATACTTGATTCTGACAGTGAGGGCAATTTGTGTGGCTTAACTGTGATGCAGACACTTTCCTCCTGTTGTTTGAGTCATACTCGCCTATTTTATCCAGGTTTAACTCTCTGAAAGGTCAATCTTAGTTTAGTAATTGGGGTTTTGGGGGTTTGGTGGGAACAATCCAGTTCCAAATAATTAACCTGGACAGCGTGTCATGCAAGGAAGAAGAAAATAACTCCCCCATTTCTCTCTTTTCCTCTTAGATCTCTGCAGTTGCCAAGCCCGAGGGTCTCGGTGCCCCCTGCTCACCTGCCTCCCCTTCCCGAGAGACGAGCAGAACGTGTCTGAGCTCCTTCTGCACAGGAGAGCTGAGCTGGGGGTAATAATTTACTGCAGATACAGACCGACAATAAATCCGTACGCCCCCAAGAGTCTGGAAGGCTCAGAGGAGGAGCAGTGACTCAGTTCTGAGTCATAGAGCCTCCCCGGGTTTATCCTGGATGATGCACTGCGCACCACTCCTTCATCTGGGCTGTCTCGAAAGGACAACCGAGCCCTCCACAGCCCTGGATATAATTGTGGAAAAATAAATGCTAGCTAGGAGCAATCATTCCTTGGCAGCAGCAGACATTACGATGTTTTGTAAGATGTTCCCCGTATCAGGTCAGTATTTTGATAAGAAACGGTGAAAAACAAGCGCAGGGCGGGTTGGTTTGGCTGCCCGGTCAGTCTGCAGCCAGGAGGTGCCAGGTCACCCCTTGGCGGGAGTCACAGGAGCTGCTTTGGGAGGCTATCGGGGATCAGCCAGAGACTGTTCCAGCCGTGGGCAGCAGCGGAGACCACGCTTATTGTGCTTTTTCTTTCTCCTCCGCTTCTTCTAAAGGCTCTTTCTGCGTTGTTTGGTGCCTGGAGCTGTGCGGATGTCCTGCCCGCCATGGCTGTGCTTGGGCCTGCCCTGCTCCTCAGCTCCTCACGGCCGGGAAGGACGGAGGGCTCGGGCCTGTGGCACAAACAAGGCGTCCCGTGATCCAAACCCCTGGGTCTGCGTGGGCCCTTCTGAGCTGGGTGGAAACCACCGCTGGAGGACACCAGTGGTCCCAGGAGTTCTCTCAGCCACACAGAGCTCGTGCGAGGGGTTTGAGCAGTCCTGCGCTCCGCTGGGGGGTGTACGACGTGGTGGGAGGAGAGGTACCCGCAAAGCCCCGCAGTTTCCTCTGGCTCCGGTGTAACAACAGCCCCTGTACCACACAGCATACAGGAATCGTAAAGCTACATCAGTCACGATCCCCGATTTCTGCCGAAGTACGAGAAAGAGGGGCTGAAAATCTGCGGTTTAGATTTCAACAAAATCTATTCCGACGCGGGAGCAGTTCTAATTCCTCATGACCTTGTCAAGACAGCTTGCAGCATGTTTCCATCCCAGAGCTGCGGCTGCTTTTGTCTTACTGAGCACCCAAATCAAGATTTGAACCCCGTTTATAAAGTGTTTTAAAGTATTTCAATCTCTTTGCAGTGCTGAGTACTCCCAGCTGACGGAATAGCTGTGCCAGCTGGACTGTGGACTGTTTGTTGTTAATTTTCACAGATTTTTCTTTTTACAGATCGCAGGTATACAAAGACTTTGTGCATGAGCTGATGAGCAATCTCAGGAGGAGGTTGCATTCCCTCTTTTTTCTACCTTTCCTTTAGTCCAAGCCTTATGGTTCCGCTTCCACCCTATCATTCAAAGTGTAGCACTCATTAGACCTTTTGGCGAGCTGATTTAACTCCCCGTCTGGCAAGAAACTCTTAGCTTTGCGAGATAAAAGGTGTGTTTTCTGCTTGGTGAGCAGCTGGAGGGGCCCAGCACATGATGAGGCTCAGGAATGCGCGGCTGTGAGGTTCCTCCTGTCGGCGCGACGGTTCCTCCTGTTGGATCAGCTCGCTCCATCTCCTGTAACTTCACCCTGAACCTCCCACCGTGGTCCAAATTCGAACAGTCAACAGGTCAGGAAAAAGGGAACGGGCTTTCAGACCGGGACGGTGGTTTCAAACCGGTGCAGGGCGAGGGGACCAGCAAGATAAAAGCAACCACCTATGGTGCAGATGGGCTGCGAGAGTTCTTATTTCTCCTTGTCTGTCTAACTAGACCTCCTTTGGCTTATTATATCCATCTCCCTTCAAAAGTTTCATGAATAATGCATCTTAAGTATGTTAAATGTCAGATATTTTGGCAGGGGTCCGTCTTAATGACAGTTTCACTTTAAATATGATGAATGTCCACTGCAAAAGATTCGTTTTCCTTCTTCCTGCTGACAGGGACAGGTATTGATGAGAGTCTTAGAAGACTAAGCCTTCAGTCTCTAAATGGTCATAACCATTAAAAACGCATGTAAATAAATAAATTACTCTTATTCCCGTTTCTTTTGCACACATCAAATGTGGTATACAATGAGAGGCTGGGGTTAAAGATTAGTGCTAAGTTTGATTTGAGAAGATCTAACGAACTGACACCACACTGAACCATACAGTACCACCAGTACTGAATATACCTGGGCAGAAATGCAAAATTCATTAGAAACATGATTGCACAAGAAGGAATGTTTCTTTCTGTGACTTTTCTATCTTCCTATCATCTGGAGTCCCGTTTCATAAGCAATTCTTGCTTCCAGCTGTGTGAGCAGCAGTCCTCATTGCACTTCTGATCAGCCTGGTGCTCTGAGGCAGTAACAAGCTCTCAGAAAGAAATACAAGGTCATTACACTCTAAGATATACAAATTATTTCATTAAGCACAGTTTAGGAAACTTGGCTGCTGTTTTTTAAAAATAATTGAATCCAAAATAAGCTGCTACACCTATAAAAATGGCAGTTACAGACAGACCTCCAGATCAGAATGTTATTCACAACATCAGACTCATGATCAATATCTGCGAGAAAGCGTTGCTAGAAATAGTCGATGCCATGGTAAATGTGCACGGTATTTGCTTCCTGCTAGGTCCCAACAGCCATGCCCCAGCCATTCTGCAAAGTTTCTACTGGATTTTAAATACAAGTACATATGGAAGAAGCAAAGCCACTCGACTCAATGAAGGAAAAAAACCCTGCACATTCTTAGATTGACAGCAGTGTCGTGTACTCGCTGAAGGGAACCGAGCCCGAACTCTGCCTTTGCCTTCCGAGGTGATATTTCCATTCCAGGAAGACTCGCATTTATACAGCTATAAATCAGCAGATCAGAAACAGGAGGGAAGCTTTGCCTGCCTATGTGTTCCACGGGACATCAAAGACATTTTTTAGGAAGCAGAAGTGGAGGTTTTCACAGTAGCTTTCCGTGTACGAAATCAGCTGTATAAAGTGACCAGGAGAGGAGAGACCCAGGACAGTTTGGCCCGTGCTAACACTGAGCGATTACACAGCCCTCCTGCTTTCCTTGTGTCGTAACGCGGTACCAGTAAAACTATTCGTGTAACCGTGCTGCGAATTAGGTTAGAAGCACTGAATAACTCACACCCACCACCCCCCTGTTTATTTTTAACGCGGACGAATTCCTCATCCAGTTCACCCCGCAAAAACGCCTGTACAGGAATTTGCACAGCCTCTCCATGAACCGGGTGGGAAATCAATCCAGCAGAACAAAAATCTACATCCTCGTGCCAACACAAAAATCACCTCCCGGCCAGACCAGCTCCTCAGCCCCCGCCGCGAGGAGACAGGACAAGGTGCCTATGTGAGTTAATGCTCTAAGCCACCCAGCCTCTGGATGTGAGATGCTGTGGGCTACACCTGGAATCGACTTCTCCTCCACCTCTTTGTGTCTCTGCAGCACGTCTTTGTGCTTGGCTTTACCAGGATGGAGCGGGGCTAATCCATGTGCCCAGGGCTGCTGAGCTGATGCTGCTGCCAACAGAAACCTCTGGAGCTGAGTAATCTGGTAAAATGCTTTCTGTCTGCCTATGCAGTGTCTTTTGCTGTCCTCTGAATACTTCTGTCTTTGCAAAATGCGTAAACATTTCAACATTTTCTCTAGCCCTTATTTCCAGCACTTAGTGTGGAGTTGCAGAGTCCTAAACCTGCTTTGCTATGACTGATTTACACTGGGTGAGCTCCCGACTCGCCCAACCAGAGGCACGTGGCCCCATAACACGAGAAACAAACCCAAAGTGCTGGGGAGTGGTGACAGCGATGGCTGTGCTGAGGTTCACATCTCCTTATTTCTCTTTCCCTTTCATTTTTCCTCCTTCCTCCTTTTCTGCAATAGTTAACAGAAGAATTTGAGGTTTAAAAGGTGCCTGTTGCTGAACTTTTCAAAAGTAACAAAAATGCAGGAGAAGTTTGGAAAGTTAATGTTAAATCTAAATTTAGCTGGAATATTACAGATGGGTCTTTTGTCTACTATTTATTAATAATTTACACATTTCGTGCATCTTCTCCTCTTAAAATTCTGAACTGCCGACTGATGTACACTCACCAATACCTGCCACACAAGAATTTTCCCAGTTAGGATGAGTAATTGAGGAGCTGAATTAATCAATATTGTGCAGCAGCCAGGAGATAAAATTCCTGAGTCCCAGTTACTTCTTTTACTTTCTGCAAAAAGCCTTCCTTTCATATTTTTAGAGCTTAGAGGATGCCATGTACGTAGCAAGATACATCTAAACAGCACGCTCTCCAAAAAGTTTGCTATTTTCTTAATGTTCATGAATATTTCAGGAACTCGTGCTAAGAGGTTTTGGTGCATTCCAGGACAATGATTTCAAGTTTCTGTTTTGCCTTCAGAGGAAACGTGGCTTATTGTGACACGTTCTACATGGTTTGCATTATTCTTTTAGACAGGGTTTATTACTGTTGCAGAATCTGATGTCCTGAATATATACTACCTTTTTTTTTTTGGTAAATAGGAGTATATATTCTTACGACTTTCTGCCTGTTTTTCCATTTTTGTCATCTGTCCTTGGCAAAAGATGGGCATCACTTTTGTTGTTCTGAGAGCAGAGGTCTCTCTAGAAATTAATGGATTCTGTTAAATTGTGGGCAACACCAGAGTTAAGTAATAGAGTTTACTTTTTTCACCCTTTTGTCTCATTGCTTTCCGTTGCTTGAACTGGTGAATACACTTGGATACAATTTTGCAGCGGCAACAGTGCACAAGATGATAACCAAGTTAGTCTTTTCCAGCTGAAATGTCTGCGATTCTATTGTAAAATAACTACAGTGATTCGTATGAGCATAAACTACAGCATTTGGGAAACATTTGCTGAACTGCAGTACAAGATACATTTAAATATTTAAATGTATCATTTCATTAGTAACCTGCTTCCTTTGCTTATATTTTAATATACCATAAGACCTCTTGAAAAATATTCTGTTTAAGAAATACATTTGCTCCATACCAGGTATATGTTCTCAGAAAACTGAATGAGTACTTAACATATAAAATCCACGTCATGGTTCATGATCCGTGCTTATACCAATCACTTTTACTTTAAAGAAAAGCCTGATAGCAAACTAAGGAAATCATTCTAATTAAAAAAAAAAAAAAAAAGAATGTGAAAAGCCAGTATTACAGAGTATCTGGGTCATTCCTTGTTGTAGCGAGAGCAGAGAACTCGCAGAACGCGGAGAGACGAGCACCAGCTAATCTCTTTATCACAATGGAACAGGAACTTGCCTGGCAGCTGCTCTAGGTGGGTTTGCACAGCCATGCGGAGCAGCGATGCCGTCACTCTGCCAGCTCTGCATTTGGGAGCAGAGAGGCGCAGGGTGACTAACAACCCGGGCTGCTGGACGCGGATGTGAATCATTGCATTAAGATTAGAGACGAGAGATTATTTTCCCCTCTTTCACTCGCTGTTTCAGACTCCGAGCAAAATGAGGATGGCAAGATTCAGTAACACGAAGTGCTTTGACCGCGTGAAGTGTTTCGGTGACTTGGCTCGTTTAAATGATGCTGGAACAGCCAGTGACACAGGGACAGCAATTTATGGCTCCAGCTCCAAGGCACGTCCCTGCCCAGGGACACGGAGCTGTAACTCCTCATTACGGGTGGATTAACCTGTGACAACGGAGGTAAATATTACGGCCAACTGCCCCTTCTGCCGTGGGTCACCTCCTCACAGGTTTGGGATCTGCCTGTGCTCCTTGGCCAGCTCCATTGACAGCCCAGTATGGTGGTGTAACTGGAAACCAGTGCCAGCTCACACCAGTCTGCTGGGTGGGGAGCTGGGATGGTTGAGGAGCAGAAGGTTCCCTGACGAGGACGTGTATCCACAGCTCGCAGCAGCCATTGCCACCCCACCTCTGGTCACCGGCTCTTGGAATTAAAAAAAAATTTAAAAGGTGCAAAATAAGATTAACAAGAAAACCATTTTTCTTTCTAAGGTTTTTTTTTCCCCTGTATAATACCCGCACTTTTATTTAAGAGGACAATAAAACCTATCTCGCTAACTCTAATTCAGTCCCTGGTCTGTGGGCCAGCTTGCCTTGATTACATTGTACTAAATTACTCATCTTGAATATATGCTTCTCTTTAATTTCTCTGCCAAGAGCAAAAATATGATATTATTTGGCAAGAGGGATGTGTATCTAAAATGTCAAATTACAGCTCATAACTATTACGGGATAGTTTTGGCAATAGCCCTTTGTGATTGCTCCAAAACAGATGTCTCTTTCTAGGAGATCCTTAAAACTAATACATGCTTTATGTTTGGTTTTAGCTGGTATTTTGAGAATGTCTCACAAGGACACTAACTGGGTCATATATTGCTTTAGTTTAAATTTAAATTTCTAATTTCTCAAGACTTCCAAGTCTTCGACTTGCATTAACTGATAATTCAGCATGTACACGTAGTGCAAACATTGAGAATTGCAGATTCTTTTTTACGATAACCAATATAACCAACCTATGAAACTGCACGTTATTTAAGATAAGAGAAGAATGAAATGAAAAAGCTAGTTCATATTTGTCAACTTTTTCATCTCGTGTTACAAGACTGTTACCACTGGAACTTGATTAAATCTCTCGTGCCTCTGTCATCTTAATTAACTAATATCAGCTTTTACAAAAATTGAATTAAAGCACGTTGCTTGGTGTTCTGGTGCTGAAGCAGCTGCCACCATGACAAACTCTCAGCCCCATGTGCATTTGTTCACTTCTCATGGGACTATGAAAAACGGCTTGGGTTTAAATTTAGCTGCATCTGCTAATTCGGTCTCCAGTGGATTTGATCAGGGGAATGTGAAGGCTCAACAGAGAAATGGTAAGAGGCTGTCAAAAAGCCCTCTGGAATTCATTCTTTGTGTTCTGAACACTGGTAGGAGCAATTGAACCATGAAGATTTTACTATAAACAATTGTACAATTCAGCTAGTAGAAAGAACTTACTTTTGCTAATCTTATTGTCCTAAGATAGCATAATGGACATGATTTTTAACATCAAAGTGCCCGTACCTACTAGTAATACAACTTTCTTTGCTTGCTTTTGCGGAGGTGACAAACCTGTAGGGATGCAGGATGAAAGGCTGAAGCCACCCCAGCTCTGGGGCCCCAGTGTAAGAACACGGAGCTGCTGAGAGGGGCCGGAGGAGCCCCGGAAATGATCCGGGGCTGGACCAGCTCTGCTGGGAGGACACGATGAGAGAGCTGGGGTGTTCAGCTGGAGAAGAGAAGCTCCGGGGAGATGTTATTGTGGCCTTTCTGTACCAAAAGGGGACCTACAAAAAAGCCGGAGAGGGACTTTTTACAAGAGCATGTAGCGATAGGACAAGGGGCAATGGCTTTAAACTGAAAGAGGGGAGATGTAGAGCAGATGTAAGGAAGAAATTCTTCCACCACCATGAGGGTGGTGAGAGCCTGGCCCAGGTTCCCAGAGAGGTGGTGGATGAACCATCCCTGGAGACATCCCAGGCCAGGCTGGACAGGGCTCTGAGCAACCTGAGCTGCTGAAGATGTCCCTGTCATGGCAGGGGGGGAATGGGGGAGCTGGGAAGGTCCTTTAACACAAACCATTCTGTTATTCTGTGTTTCGCTGCTCTTTCATGGGTGCCTACTTGGATACGCAATTCCTTGGAGGCCTTTAACCCAGCTGCACCGTGTTTGAGCTGGTATCAGTGATGTCCACCACTGGAGTGCATGAAAACATAGACGTGTAGGTAGAGGAACGGCAGACTGGGATGTCTTTGTAAAGGAAAGCCGGGGTATCATGGTAAATGCCAGAAGTGGCAAGTTCTGGGTAAGGTTTGTAATGGAGGCTCAACATAAGGCAAGAAGCCCTATGAGAGGTGGAGTCACCACGGTAAAAGCCATCGCAGAAGTTTGTTGTGAGATGGGATGATGGGAGAGTCCTAGGAGAGAATAAAAGAGCAGAGCTCTGAGCTTGCATTTTCATGAGGACAGAAAAGAGGCAAAAAACTGGCAAAACAGTCCTTGGGAAAGTTGTAAGGGCGTGAGCACAACTTTGGCTGATGACGTGTGGTCACTGCGCACCGATCACGCAAACTTCCACTTGTCAAAAATATCAGGGGTGGCACTGGAATTGGTACAGCAAATTTAGACCGGGTCGGCATGGTGTATTGTGGATCAGCAAAACCTCCCGAGCGACCACGTGGCTTCTGAACTGTGGCTTTTTGGGGTGGATTTTGTAGGGGTAGGAGGTAGCCAGGTGGGGGTAGGGGGTGTTAAGAGTGTTTTTGATGAGAGAAATCTTTTGGGCCTCTGGATGATTACTCAATCAATCAAAAAATGAAGGATACAAGTAGAACTGTACTTACTGCCAGATGATTGTTATCTTATGGAAGATGTTTGGATGAAAGAACTTGGAAATTTAGTGATAGACTGATGATGAATCTGCTCTAGACTTGTTAGATATCCCATTGCAGAGACTTTTCCTCTTGATGATTGGATTAATGGTTGAAAGAGGCAGCTTGGCAGACACAAATAAAAGACTTTCCACACATTTGCTTTGGAGGGCTTGAGCCTTTTAACCACATGGTGATTGTCGAGACTATAAATAAAATTCAAAAATGTAGTTTAAACAGTATTATACCATCTTAACGCACTGTTACTGGCCCCTCCTTCAGGATATCACAAGTCTGCGCTTTCAGTCTGACGAGCTGAAATGTGCTCGCTGTCAAATTATCAGCTTGGTTTTGTCTCCTGTGCTTCACGGAAGCCTTGACGCTCCTATCGAAGCTTCATGGTAACGCGAGGAAGGCTTTGCCCTCTGATTGAAGCCACCAGGAGAGTTGTCCGGGACTGTTCTTGCCATGTTTTCCAAATGCTGGTCCACACCCAATTAATGATGGAATTTTTTTGCCCCGTTCCTCACCCAGACAGGCAGCACTTGGTGAGGACGCAGAGGACAGAGGGACAGCTGAGTGGGGACAGTGGCTCTGAAGGACCTGAGCTGGACATCACCCACCCCAGTGCTGCTGAGGACTCCAGGAGGTACCGAGTGGCTGGGAGCAGGTGTTTGGGTGTGTATCGTACAGGTGTTTGTGGTCCTTGTGTGCTTTAAGGGGAAAATCTGGGTGGCCGGGAAATCTGTGCGCTCCTTTCCTTTTCTTCCTTGCCATATTGTCAGCAAAGAAATGATGCGAGGAGTCCACAGCTCCTGTAGAGATGGAGCTTTGGGTTGCAGGGCCTGAAGAACATCATGGGGTCTCGGATCTGGCAGGCTGGGTGGCACTGAAGTAAAAGGTGTCACGCAGGAGAAAATAAAAATTAAGCTTAGCGTGGAGTTCCAGGGTGTAGAAACAGTGGCAACATTCAGCTTTCCTGGTTCCTAATAAGTGGATGAATGTTTAACCTTGAAGTACAATGGGGCTTGGAAACCACTCAAAATATTTACACTATAGAGTGGGGCTTGTTTAAGACGAAATGTTGCATGCCTGGCGATTTTCTTCCTAATCCTAAGTGGGCAATCCCAAATTGTAGATCTGCCTACTCACCCATCTCCACCCCCACGCGCTTTTTTTTGGTGTGTGCCGCACCAAGTTTTACATTTCGGTAGCTGTACGAACCATCGAAAAGGCTTTTCTCACAAAGATTAAAATGTTCCCACCATCTGTGCACTAGAAATAACATAAAACGCCCTTTTCCTGTTCTATGAGCAAATTTTCCATGTTATTAGTGTTTGTAAGAGAACAAAACCAGCAAGTCACCGATGAAAGCAGCAGGAGAATGCAGAGGGACGCAGTGCTTTCCAACGCTTTTAATCAGCTTTTCCCCATAGCAGCCAACTACACCTTATTTATTACCGGGGGTAACTTTGTAATGCGTTAGGTAGTAAAGCAGCCCAGTGCAAACAAGAGTTCAAAAGATTGTATCTGGTGGTGGATGAACAGGGTTTAACCAGCTTTTTGTCCACTACTATACTTTGTATTTTACATATGGGGTCAGAGTCTGCTGTTGTGCTGGTAGAAACAACCACACTGCTAATATTTATATTTATATTAATATAATATTAATGTCAATATTAATACTAATACTAATATTAATACTAATGTTAAAAAACAAAACCAAAAACAACAACAAACTTGCCTCTGTAAAGCAAAATTGAAGCAGCTCAAAACTGGACTTTTATGCAGCAATGTAAGTCCAAATAATTGTGGCCAGGGTTTTGATTTTTGGGTGGTTTTGTGTTTGGTTTGGTTGGGTTGGGTTTTTTGTTTGTTTGCTTGGGTTTTGTTTTTGTTTTGTTTTGTTTTTTAGCTTTCTAAAACTAGAAATTATTACTATGATCTTGTCATTTGACTTCCTAATCCAGATCATAGACATTCCTCTGTCGAGCCTTTCTGTTGTATTTGTAGCAAATGTCCTACTCTTACAGTTGCGTTTGGAAAATACCTCTAAATTGCAGCCTTTTTTTCCCCAAATATTTCTCTTAACTGTCCAGCTGAAAGGAGACAACAGAGGAGAGAAAACACCAGAACTTTCAGAGAGTTTCATCCCTGTGCAAACCGAGCAGCCGAAAGTTTCCCCAAGACTTTTGCAGTAACTCGTGGCACAGACGCGCAGCCCCAGGAACGAGCAGGTTGTGGAAACCCCGCCGAGCCCTCACCTACATCTCCAGGCAGTTAAACCCCTTTGAAAATCCGGGCTCGGAGCCCAACCCTGCCAAGAGTTCCCTGTGCAAAGCCTCCTCCTCCCGCCGCCATCGCCTGACCGCAGCAGAGCGATTTAACAGCTGAGCCTTTCCAAACAGCCCAGAGCAGGCAGGAAAAAATAATGGAATAAGCGGTGAGTAGATGAGTTCCCAGATTATTGATTCTGGAGACGGTGCAGAGACAGAAATTGTGCTTTGTAAACAGCTGGAAAGGACAAGCGATGGCCGGAGATGTGTTTTCTGATGTGCTCTGGGCCAGTTTCTCTCTCGTGTGATTTTGTGTGTGGTCATTTTCTGGCAAAAGAGAGGTCCCAATGCTGTGGTATTTGCTCTATATGCGCTTTGGACATGTGTCAAAAGTCACATGTGATTAATATCTCTAAACTTTGCAGTATTAAAGATGCAGGAATGTGGCAGAGATGGAAAATGTCTTATAAATGTGAAGTGTTGTTTGCCATGTTTTTGTTATTTTACTTTTTTCACTTAAGATTTTTTTTCTTACGGCCGGATCTTAGCTCAACCTCTCCGATTTTTGTCCCAGAAATAAATTGCTTGGAACAAATGGGACATTTAACGGAAGATTGCACCACGTAGCTTTTGTAGAGTCATTAAGGTAGATTGGATTTAGCGGCTCTGAAGATGTTTGGTCATACAGGACCTTGCATTTGGATAACGGTGGAACCTCGAAGGGTGGCCTGGGAGCGCAAGACTCTCTCAGTCAGTGACGATCACGGACTGCAATTCAACAGCTTGTGCCATTTCCAACAGAGAAAATACCAAAAATTGTCACTCAGAATAAACATCAAGTGTTAGACAGGCATCCTAAAAATTAGGATTAGATATTTCAAAATAAGCCTTTTTAATAGCAATTATTATATATACTTTATTTTTTTAAAATTTCAGTATGAAGTATTTGAGATTTTAGGTCTTTAACTGTCTTGGCAAAAAGTCACTAACAGGCTTTGATTTTGGATGCCCATCTGTGTGAACGATCTTGGTGGGTTCAAAATGGGTACAAAGGACTTGTCCATTAGGAGCTATTTTTAATAATGAAGTCATAACTATAATGTAAAAGTAAAGCTAAAACTAAACTAAAAGTTAAACTTGCAATATGCTAGAAGATTAAACTGTCCTGCAGTCACAAAATGCTTAAAGTTATCCCTAACATCTACATTCCAGCTTGCATTGGAGGAAGAGAAGAATTAATTAGCTCTGCAAGTCAAGAAAAGATCACAGAAGCAAACCACCACAACAGCACACGAGCTTGGTTTCGTTTTGTTTTTCGAGCCCAACTTTGGAAGCCAAGGACTCAGTGCTAGAACAGCAGCGTAAGCGTTTGGGGATCACTGCTGCAACCCTTGGTGTGTGATGGAGCCCGGCTGCCCCGGAGATGGCTGAACACCCGCCGGCGGATCGCAGGTGGGGAATGGATCCCTCGGTTTGCTTTGCTTGCGTGCGTGGCTTTCGCTTTGCTTACTAAACTGTCTTTATCTCAAGTTTTCTCACTTTTCCCTCCCGATTCTCTCCCCCATTCCCCCGGAGGGAGTGAGCGAGCGGCTGCGTGGGGCTGAGCTGCCGGCTGCGGTTGAACCGCGACAGGCACGTTAAACGCTCCTGTGAACACACTGAACCCGGAGGGCTGGTTCTAGGCTCGGGAGGGGAATTTGCCTCCTCGGCTGAGAAAGACACGAGTTGCCCACTGTGATCCTTCTCCTGGTCGTGGAACGGGTGCAGAGAAAGCGAGTTAGTGACGGTGACTGAGGCCTGATCTTGGGCAGGGGCACATCCCCCTCTGCACGGGACCTCTTCCTAAATATCTATCGGCAAAACACCAAGCACATACAGCTCTCGCGCTCACCTGCTTGCATTGGCTATACATTGTTTGGTCAAGATCTGGATAACCTTTCCGAGAGTCTTTCATTGGGAGCCAAACCCTGTGCCTTCTGCTCTTCCTGGAATTTCTAGATTCATTTTTAACGCTTCTGCCCATATCATCATGATGCACAAAGCTCCCATTAGGCTAGGTGAGGCAAATGAGCACCAGGTGCTGTCTGTACCCCGAACAAACCCAACACATTACCGGAAGGTTCAGCTCCAGGGCTAGCATATTGCATTGCCTTCACTTCTACTATCTTACTGTGATTTCTGCTGGATTTTTTTGCAGTTGTTTCTGCTAAACTTTTTTGTTTCAGATTGTTATTGGTTTGTGCTTCTAAGTATTTGACCCATCTTTCATTTTGAGGGTCCCTGTCTGTATTTTTGTCACTGCTTGTTTCCTTTCATCGCTCATTTACCCTCAAGGGATGTTTTCAGCAACTCCCCATCTAGTTTCTGTGGTACACGATGGTGTTCTGTGTTTTTCATTGCCTGGCAGCACAGCGCGGACCCTTGTGGTACCCCATGAGTAGAATGATAGAATCATAGAATGTCCTGGGTTGGAAGTGACCCACAAGGATCATCGAGTCCAGCTCCTGTCCCTGCACAGGACAACCCCAAAATTTACTAACACATAAGGCACTAATGCCAGAACCTGCAGGTGACGGCAGGGGGTAGGGAACTCACCCTGGGGGATGTACAGGAACGTGTGAGTGAACAGACCAGGAGAAAAGCGCCTTCAGGGAGTGGGACTGGAGGGCAGATCTGTGCTGCCGAGTGCTCCCTGCCCTCGGCTGGGACTTGGGGCAGCGAAACTCAGAGAACTGCTTCATGTGATTAATCAAAGCGGTGTTGAGGGAAGCACAAAGCATTGGGGAGAAAAATGGGGAAAATGTAAGAGCCTGTTTCAGCTGAAATGGAGCTTCAGGTGCCCGCTGATGGTCGGGGGATCATGGAATAGTTCGGGTTGGAGGGACCTTCAGAGCCCATCCAGTCCCCCCCTGCCATGACAGGGACATCTCCACCAGCTCAGGTTGCTCAGAGCCCCGTCCAGCCTGGCCTGGGATGTCTCCAGGGATGGTTCAGCCACCACCTCTCTGGGAACCTGGGCCAGGCTCTCACCACCCTCAGGGACAACAATTCCTTNCCGTTCCCGAGCGCACCCCGCGCAGCGCACGGGGACCCCGGGGATGCCGGCGGGGCCGGGCCCGGCGGCGGGGCCGCGGAGGGGCGGGGGGAGGCGGCATCATGTGACCGGCCTCCAGCTCCTTTAAAGCGGCCACATGCAGCCGAGCGGCGGCCACAATCACGGCTGGAGGCGGCGGGGAGCGCGGACCGGCTGCGGGCTGGCCCGGGCAATCAGTGCGGAGCCTCGTCCGCCGCGGCCCCGGCCCCTTCCCCGCCTCGGGGTGGGGGAGCGGGGGGGGGCGGTTAGAAGCGGGCGAAGATGGCTGGGGCCATCATCGAGAACATGAGCACCAAGAAGCTGTGTATCGTCGGGGGAATCTTGCTGGTTTTCCAAGTCATCGCCTTTCTGGTGGGAGGTCTGATCGGTGAGTGGCCGAAGGTGCAAACTTTGCTTCCTCCTCCTCTCCTCGCTCGCGTTGTTTAGCTACTTGTTACAGTATCGCTGACTCGCTCCTATGATCTAATTAGCCCGGCTATTGTAGTTAAGAAAACACGGCTCCCTGGGCCTCTTTGTGCACATTTCACTCTAGTGCCTGCAAGAAAAGAAGGGGCAGAGAAAAAGTTTTGGTTGGGTTTTTTTTTTGGCCTGGTTTTAGTCTGTGCTTAAAGAAGGAGAAAGGGGGAAAATCTTCAGTATGGCGACGGATCGCGCAGGCAAGCCTTGCATTGCAAAGTTGGCTTTTTTTAAAAAAAAAAATTATTTAAAAAAAAATAATTTCCTCCGGTCTTTTCGTACCTCTGCCCCTCCCCGTTTCTCGGCCTCCGAACCGACTGCGGGAGGAAACCTCCCCGCTTGCGATAATGATAATAATAATAATTAAAAATATATGTATGTAAAGAAGAAAAGGGGAAAAAAAAAAAAAAAAGGAAGGAGGAAAATTAATGGGCGCTGCTCGGGCGGGGGCAGGACTGTTTTTACCGGCTCCGGGGTGCGGGGGGAGCGCATTTCGGTGCCCGCCGGTCCGCCTCCCCCGCTTTGTCCAGGCTCCGTTCTCCTGGGGGGCCCCCCAATCCCCCCATGTCGGCCGGGGTTTGTTTCTGCTCACGGCGAAACCGGGTGGCTGCTTGGGGGGGGGTTAAACCCAGCCCCCATCCCCTCGGTGTTCCACACCCCCCGGGGACCGGCGCGTCCCCCCACCCGCGTTTTGCAGCTCCCCGGGTGGCACCAACCCCCCCGGCGGCGGCTCAGCCCGACTTTTCTCACGCAAAACCTCGTCTCAAACTTTTAAGCCCCGATTGTGTTTATTTATGAGCTCTGCAGAATCCTCAGGCCCCGGGGGTTGGGGGTGTGATTTATTTATTATTTTTTGGTTTTGCCTGGAGAAGGAGAAAGGTGGAGGAGAGCAGGGGTTTGGGGTAGTCTCTGGATTTTTCTTTTCTTTCTTTTTTTTTCTTTTTTTACTCGAAAGCAGCTGAGTTATGCGCCCGCTCCTTCTCCTGATGGTCGCGTCTCTTTCCCAGCGCTGCCCTGCGGAGGAATTCGCGGCCTGAACCCTCCCCGCTCCCCCCCCCCGGGCCGAGGGCTGGCCCAGGGATTCACTCCCTTCCTCCGGGATTTGGGGCTGTTGGGCTTTTCCCAAACGACCCTGCAGAACTGAAGCCCCATTGCTCTGCAAGGGCAGCGGGAAAATCAGTCACACACTTGATTTGGGGGAATAAAGTCGGGTTGTTCTCGCAGGGGTCTTTATTTGGGAGATATGGAAGAAATATCGGCAGCGGTTCCTCGGGGAGCAGGTTCGGTGTCCTGGGGCACTTTGGTGCTTTGCGTTTGTAGCCCCTCTAATTACCTCTTCTTAAGAGCCATAGGAATTCGGCTAAACATAATTTTCAAAAACTTTCGTTTCCCTCGTTCTCTTGCTTCGGTTCTCATCTGTGCTTAATCACAAAGGAGTCGGTGGCAAACACTGAATTAAAATGCGCTTTTTCTAGTCTTGTGGGCCTGAACCAACACTGAAGATGAGCAGAATTGGCTTTTTTCCTTTTTTTTTTTTCTTTAGGAGCTGGTTCTAGGGCGATGCTGAACCCAGCACTGATTCATTAAAGTGTAAATGTCTTGATCTGTGTTGTGCGGAGCAGTCGTACTCAGTGTTTGTCTTAAAAGCATTTTTTTCTAGTAGCTTCTCGCTTCTAAGTTTAAAAAGTAAAGTTGCTTGTGCAAAAGGAAGGTGTTGATCAGAAAGCCCCGGTTCTGTTTTCATTTGGGGACAAAGATGATAAACATATATGTTTATGTTTAGCTTTATAGGGAATAAACAGAAATGTTTCTGTTCGGGTTTGTAGGGATTGGGAGATGGAAGAACTGAGATGCTTGGCTGACAAGTCCTGGGGGGGTTTTGCGGGCAAACTTTGTTTAATTGCTGGAAACCCCCACTTCTGATCTTTTAGCAGATAAAACTGCACTAAACAATCACCCAAACTGGTTTTTCCTCTGCAGTATTTACCCCTTTGGATGCATTAAGAGGCTCGTCCCCTCTTAGCTCCGGTGCTGGTGGGGCAGCTGCACCGATGGGCTCCCCAGCCCTCCTGGGAGCTGGAGCCTGTGGCACAGCTGGCAGTTAGAATCCTAGAGCCATTTGGGTGGAAGAGACCCCCGAGATCATAGAGTCCAACCATGACCTGACTCTGGCGTTAAACCTTGTTGTTTAGAACCTCATGTCTGTCTGTCCAACCCCTGCAGGGATGGTGACTCCAGCACTGCCCTGGGCAGCCTGTTCCAATGCCCCACAGCCCTTTGGGGAAGAAATTGTTCCCAGATCCAACCTCAACCTCCCCTGGTGCAACTTGAGGCCGTTTCCTCTGCTCCTGGCGCTTGTTCCTGGGGAGCAGAGCCCGACCCCCCTGGCTCCAAGCTCCTTTCAGGCAGTTCAGAGATCAGAAGGTCTCCCCTCAGCTCCTGTTCTCCAGCTGAACCCCCAGCTCCCTCAGCCGCTCCCATCACACTTGTGCTCCAGCCCCTCACCAGCTCCGGTCCCTTCTCTCCACTTGCTCCAGCACCTCAAGTCCTTCCTTGTCCTGAGGGGCCCAAAACTGCCCCCAGGATTTGAGGTTTGGCCTCCCCAGTGCCCAGCGCAGGGATGGCCACTGGTCCTGCTGGCCACACTATTCTTGATGCACGCCAGGATGCTGTTCTTAGGTGTGAACGATGTGTGGTCCCCAACATCTGGCCCCGTCACACAGGAGCAGGGTGTCCCAGCCCAGGGCTCTGCATGAAGCTCTTCCCCAGAATTAGCCCCCCAGGATGCCTTGTTGTTGGGGTCCCCGTGTCCCTGGAAGCTGAGCTGGTGGCTTGTGACCAATTCCTTGGGTCACAGCTGGGGCCTACAGCTCGGAGTCCTTGTCCCTTTACCCTGTCCCAAGCATGTGGTGTTTTCTAAGAGGCATCTGGTGAGAAAGGGGTCGATGGCTGGCGTTCTTCTGCGGCGTGGCTGGGGACAGCGAGTGGGGGGCAAAGTGATGCGGTTGAAAGCCCCAAGTGCCAATAGCTGTGGCAGCAGTGACAGGGGACGGCTGCCCTTCTGCGAGGTGTGACACGAGGTGGGACGGCAGCCGAGGTGCCACTGAAATAGCGTTCCTGGTCTGGTTTGATCCAGCGCACCGAAGAGACAACGAGAATCTAGTTATTTTAGTTTATTCAGGTCTAGACAAACCAAAATATGTACACGAGTGGAACAGGGCTACAAAGCTAAACCAGCCTTTCCTTTAGCAGTCAGTTAGGTCATGTTTCAAAACAATGACTAAGTGCTCTATTTTAACAGATTACTTGTCCGGGTCCAAAACACACAAATGCAACGCGTTGGTACCTGATACGACAACAAAGCTCCGTTTTTCTGAAATTGAGGTTTTCTGCCAGCGGTGGTTCTCTAGCTGGTTTTTGACCAGTAAACTGCATTAATGTCTGAGTTTTCATATGGCTTGCAGATTTCCAGCTGCTCTTTTATTTGGGAGCAGGGCTCTATTCAGCTCTCCCCTGGATTTCGCTTAGAGCTGAGTGTTGGCAGAGCACAAGATGTACGTGTGAGGGAGTCATTGCTGGGGTGCAGCTCCGGCAGCGCTCCGAGGCAGCTTTGCAGAGCGAGGGAGTGAGAAAACACCTCAAAAGAGACTTTTATTGAGCTGTTTCTTTGTTGTCGTGCTGCGGCAATGAACTGTTGGCTCCAGAAAAGTGGGGTTGTCGCTGCCTCACGCCGACCTGTTTTCAGGCCCTTTCCTGGTGTCTGTTCTCCCGTAAACGTCTTGTTTGAAGGTTACGCTTCTGGGCTGTGTGTTACGTGTTTTCTTAGGATGTACCGGTATCTGACAAAACATGATCCGTAAAATTAGTTGTAATAAAAGGTCATCTTCACCACCCTGCTGAGTGATAGCATAGATATAGGAGGATGGGGTCACATGGGAATGTTTTCTGTTACCATTCAAGACACCGTTGATGTTTGTGAGAAATGAGGCCGCAGCTAATTTACAGCCGTGCCGGCATTCCGGGGAGCCCTCGCGTTACTGGGGTAACCCCAGCTTGTTACTGGGGTTTTGAGCAGGGTATTCCCGTGGAGGTCACCCCTCAGGACACCTTGTGTCCCCTGCCCCTGACTGCTGGCCAGGTGGGCGAAATCTAGTGTCTCTGGAAACCTGACGTGATTCTAGTGTGGGCTTCGTGCCTTTTGGTTTCCTTTAAACCAGAGCTTTTTATTACAAATTATCTTCCTCTGTATACCTTATGGGATGCTGTTGGTGTCCCTCTTTGTAATTTCCTGTGCACCCTGGAATTCATTTATATAGACGGTATTTTAAAAAGAAAAGAAACCCCAACGTTTCACTGCTCAAATCTGTCTAGGGTTCATGTATTAATCAAGTCCCAAAGTGTCAGGCAGTTTGTAAAATGCTCCTGAGTGCTGTGGTACCCAGGCCGGGTTCCCTGCGTCTCGGTGGGCTTTGTGCTGCAGGAGTTGGGCAGATGTAAAACCTGCAGCCTCTGACTGTCCCAGGTCACGGATTATCTTGGTTTCAGTCCAGACGGGCCGATTGAACGTGGGAGAACCTCTTTGCAGGGGAGACAAAGTCCAGGAGCAGGCACACGCGCAGTTAAGTGCTGCAAGTCCAGTGCCCGACCGTACACTTTACAAATTTAACTGATTGGAAAAGTGGAGGTATTTATTTAGCACATGAGTCTTCCGGACGAGGGGGATGCATTTAAGAAGGTGCAGGTTCACTGCTCCCGTGCCTCAGCTTAAGGTTGAAAAAAAACAAAACCAACCCAACAGAATTGTTTTGGCTGGAGCAAATAAAACTCGTACTTGTGTGTCTCACCCAGCGAGATAATGAGTCATGTGTATAAATGGCTGAGCAGCTATCAACAATTCCAGTTCATTATCTAAATGTCTGATTTGGCTCCCGAGCAGAGTGTTCCCAGGATTTAATTTTCTTCCCTCGGATTTCATTACCTTCTCAGGGCTGAGCTGATCTTTTGGCGGGAGGGACGCTCTGATTCCTGAGGCATGTGGATGTGGCCCTGCTAGGAAAGAGTGTCTGTGGGCTCCGGACAAAGACCGTTTTTCTGAGCCTGACTTTGTTTCGTCGCCGGCCCCTCCAGAAGATGGGCAAGCCGTGCTGAATAGGTCAGCGCTGCACCGTGGCCGTGAATGCCAATAAACCCCTCTGTATAGACACATTCCTGCAGCGCTGCGGCCTTGGCAGAAGCGCTGGCAGCTGATGAAAAAGCAGACACGAAAGGTCGTGTCTGTTTAGTTTAGGTCCGCTCAATTCTTCTTTCTTTTTTTTAAGAGCTGTAACTGTAGCCGAATGGGCAAATGTGCCAGAAATTGAGAGTTCCCAGGCAGAAATGTCGGTGCCGGGGGGGCTGAGGAGGCTGTAAATCCTCTGGGGTGCTTGGGTTTTTGTGCTTTTTCATCACTTCCAAACTGCAGTTACCTTGGGAGAGCTGCACCAGAGAAACTGCATCGGAGTTTATGTGAAGAGGACGGTCCTCTTGCTGCTCTGCTTTTCTTTAGTGTCGGTACTAACTGAACAGGCTTGGTTTTAAGCGTGACCTGAGCGCTCACCAAGCGCCTCTGCGCTTGCTTTGCAAGTTTCAGCAGGAAGTTTTGTGTTTAGTAAATAACATTTACGATCTTTGAAGTCAAGTTACAGGTCTCTGGTGGGCTGGGGCAGCCTTTGAAGGGCACGGGGTGTCCCAGGGCCCGGCCTGGGGAAGGGCCCCAGGATCCGCTCCCTCCCATTCAAATGCAGATGAAATTCTTTACATATCTGAGGACTGGGGGTTTCAGGGTATCTCGTTATCTGTGCTGTGGGATTTGCAGAGTTTCAGGCTGTCCCTCGGGGGGAAAAGCTGCTGGATAACATCAGGGCATAGCACTATTTTCAACCTCTGCAGGGGTTTAAGATCTTGGCTGGGTGTTTCATCTGAGTCAAAAGTTGACAAAGGATGGCTTGAAGAAGAAGATCAAACTGTGGCAATTAGTAAACCAGTTCTACCTTCTCTCTTTTTTTTTTCCTTTTAAATAACATATTTTTGAATATGTATTTCTGCATGTATGTAACTCGTACTGCAAGTGCTTTTTGTGTTTGCTGCTGCTGTTGCATCTCTGTGTGAACCGTGGAGGTTGTTGGTGCAGTTCTCCAGCAAATATCCATCTATTGATACTCGTTCTCTGTTGCCTCTTAGGGATTTCTTGCTTTGTGGTGTCCTGGGGCGGAGGGAATAACCCCTGATCTGTGAGAGAAGGCCCAAAGCTGCAAATGCAGCATTGAAGAATAAACCTTGAGCAAAAAAAACAACCAACCACCGCCCCGACACGCATGCAAACACATCTCCAGCTACTGCATGGCTATGGGAAGCTGAGAAAGTGTAGAAATTCCTCAAAACCACAGTAAGAGCAGGAGACCTGTGTGCAGAACCTGACCTTGGGCTGGACAGGGTGCTGGGCCAGCTTTTCTAGACCGGGCTTATGCCAAGCAAGGTTGGACCCGGTGATCTTTGTGGTCCATCCCAACCTGGGATTCTGTGGTTTAAACTAGGCTTGGTGGTTTGGACAGGTTCATTCTTATGGTCTGAAACAAACAAACAAACAAGAGAAACCTATAGTATTGAAAAATCTATTGGACATGGAGAAATAAGGGTCTTCAGTCACAACAGTACATTTGGCAGCTCCCACTGTGAATAAGGATGGAAATGGTGTTGTGGGGCTTTAAATGATCCTGGTCTTGATTAAACTTGAAGTCAAATGATAAGAAAGAAATACCTTTCCCAAGGGGAGCGGGTTTCCAGTTTGTAGGTTTTTGTGTTTTGTTTTTATTTGTTTTGTTTTTTAAGATTAATTCGATTATTTCAATGTATAGCATTTCTTCATATAAAAGCCGCCACAGTGTTTGAAAAAGGCTTTCATGTGGCTCGTGGAATAGTAACTAAGAATAAGAAATAGTAATTTAAAGGCTGCGTTAGTGGTCACTCATTAACACATTAAACCAGTAGCATCAAGGTCAGGAAAGAAGGAGGTAGAAAACTCCCCTGCTGCAATAAATATATATTTATAGATAGTAAGTATAGATAATGTTACTCGAGTTCTTACCATCCTGGTTGGAAAAGCTGAGTCTGTCCGATGATAAATTAGCTTGTTTATTCCTGTCCTGCTGCTGGTTAGTGTAATGAAGCAGAAGCCCATTGTGTGTGCTCAGGGGCAGTGATGGCTCCGCACAGAAGGGGGTAATTGAGTAGAAAAGCAGAATATTCCTGGTGCATGGGAGAAGTTAACACCACATGAGGTCAGTAGGATTCAAGCTTTAATCAATGTAGACACAATGCAATTGAGATTTTCTAAAGGGCTTGTTTATGGTGCGAGAGCAAGGGTCAGTAGTTAATTTGAAATGCTGTAGGTGTTTGAGATGAGAAGGTACAAAATATATATCATAGAGGTAATATTCATGTAGGAGCGGAGAGGGGGTGTTGTTCTTGGCACTGGGTTTATTGCAGGAGCTTTTAGAACATCTACTTAATTTATTGAAATTAATAAACTAAGCGGTGGTGGCTCTCCTGCAATTCTGAGCATACATAATATTGTAAAATGAAAACATTGAAAAATTGAGCTCACTTATAGTATTTTGTTTTACCTAAAAAATTAAGTCTGAGTACAGAGGAAGTGTTTCTTGTTTCTCTGAGGAACAGCTCCTGAGTTCCCCCTTTACAGGTGGGATCTTCTTGTCTGCTTTTTTTTCTCAGGAGATAAAAGGGTGGGCGAATGCACGTTAATAATACGCGTTAATAGAAATAGATCGATTCAAGGACAGTGTAGCTGAGACTAAAGGAAAGCTACTAATTGCTGTGCTAGAGAGATGTTAAAGCTGACAAGCCTTGGACCCGGGCTTTGAGAATTAAAATAAGTAAATAAAAACAAGGAGTTTGACGCTGCTCAGTGCTATTTGCTGACATCTTTTGGGGTGAGTCCAGTGGGCTCCGAATGGTGCTGGAGTTTGTGTAAATGGATTTCTCTGTTCCACATGCCCTGCCTGTCTCCACAGACCGTTGCTAACATGCTTTGCAAGGGATGTCAGCCCAAGAGATGGGTAGGAATGAGTTCTGCTTGCGGCACAGAGGTGCAGAAGGGTGTTTGTTAAAGATTGATAGCTGTTTGGAGAAAGGAGGCTTTCCTTTCTTCTCTCCTTAAAGACCTAATGGTTTTAACTCTCACTTGTTTTTTTCCCCTCTGAGAAATTTGAAGGTGCAATGTATTTGGGGCAGGATGCTCAGTTTCTCAGCTGTAGGTTTCACCATGGGGCAGGAGCAGCGTTGGGTCCAGCCCCATGGAGCGACGGGGTCTCTGCCCCATGCCAGGGCTCCTTCAGCTGTGAACCCTTCTACTGCAGCATAACAACAGCAGAAGAATGGACTACGACTGTCTGTGTGTGCGCAGGAGGGAAACGAGCAAACGAAATGTGACTGGCCCGGAGAATGGGGCTCTTGTGATGGTGGTCGAGTTCTTCTCTTTTGGAAGTTGAACGGTTGAAGATGTCTTGTGAATTGATGGATACCAATTGCAGGGTCCTCATCGCTGGAGGTTTTTGAGATGCAACTGGGTAGGGTGCTAGATAATCTCAGGTTGGACTAGATGATCTTCTGAGGTCCCTTGTAACTGGAGTGGTTTGGTGATTGCCGGGGGCTCCTGTTTGAGGTGGCTCCTGGAGATCTGTGCTCTGCACCAGCTCCTGCAAGCCCCTCCTGGTAAAGCTCAGCTCCTGCAAGCCCCTCCTGGTAAAGCCCAGCTCCTCAGTTTCCCTGCTCACCCCCCTAAGGGCACCTGCATTGCTGCAGCGCTTCCCTGGCTGGAAGGCGGGCTGAGCTTATCCACTGTGTTATGCACAAACGGCTATTTAATTATTTACAGGCTGACATATATCATTTAATATCTGAAGCTGAACCAGCCCACAGGCGGAATGGCTGAGAGCAGCCTGCTTGGCACCGCGCTTTCCCCGAAATCCCTCGGCGCTGCCTTTGTTTTGCATAGCACTTTGTAATACTGCGAGTTGACTTGGCTGCAGCTTCACAAAGCATTTTTTTCCCACTTGGTTCAACGCTCGCTTGAATTTAATGGGACTGGAGCCAAACAAGTAATGGAAGCCAAGTGCCGACGTTTGGTGTGCAGATCCCGAAGAGGAATACGTATAGTAATTGTCTCTTGCTCCTCAAAGCTGTAACTTTGGCAGAGGGGATACTTGATTTGGCATGCCAAGTCTTTAAAATCATAATCAGCCAGTGATGAAAACATGTATTTATGGCTATAATGGGTTGCATCAAAGCAAGAAACACTCATCTTCTCTGTAGAAGTAACAATGTCTCTTAATTCAGAAATGCCTGCTTTTAAATCACACAAAGATCTGTCAAAGTTAAAAAGCTCACATTGCTTGGCCTGCACATCTGGCTTATTTCACAACAATATCCCCAACATTGATTTACAGCTGCAGTTTTAGCCACACTTACTAGGTTCTGCATTGAGGCACGATAAAGGAATATTGCACCGTTTTATGCACTTACGGCACATCTTTAAAGCCATCTCAGCCTTGCAGTTAGATTTCCTATTTGTTTTTTTGAATGTCTGATTTTATTCTGTTTTGCCGCTCCTGGCCTATCAATGATTTGTTGGTTTGGGGGAGTTCTCTGTGGTTCCCGGAGGGCTGTGGGGTGCAGCAAAGGCTGTGGGGTGCAGTGGGGGTTTGGGGTGCAGCACCACTCCATGTCTGGGGTGCAGCAGGGGTTTGGGGTGCAGCATCACTCTGTGCTTGGGGTACAGTGGGGGTTTGGGGTGCAGCATCCATCACTCTATGTTTGGGGTACAGCGGGGGTTTGGGGTGCAGCACCACTCTGTGTTTGGGGTGCAGCAGGGGTGTGGGGTGCAGCACCACTCCGTGTTTGGGGTGCAGCACCACTCCATGTTTGGGGTGCAGCGGGGGTTTGGGGTGCAGTAGAGACTTGGGGTGCAGCACCACTCTGTGTCTGGGGTGCAGCAGGGGTCTGGGGTGCAGCACCACTCCATGTTTGGGGTGCAGCGGGGGTTTGGGGTGCAGTAGGGATTTGGGGTGCAGCACCACTCCGTGTTTGGGGTGCAGCAGGGGTCTGGGGTGCAGCACCACTCCATGTCTGGGGTGCAGTGGGGGTTTGGGTTACAGCACCGCTCTGTGTCTGGGATGCACTGGGGCTGCGGATTGACAGCGAGAGCAGGTACGAATCTGGAAGTGTTCCTCCTTCAGCAGATCCCTTTCCTTTCAGCAGATCCCTTTACGCCAGCAGCGATGCTACTTTTCAGCTAGAAGAAACTTATTGCCGTCAAACACAAATTTGGAAGAATGCAGTTCATACACAACAACTTCCTCCCGAGTCGCCGGTTGAGCCGTTCCCCTGCCCGCAGGACGGAGCGCGGGTCTCGTCCTCCCGGGGAGGCCTTAGCGGAGATGCGAGGCAGAGCTCCTGGCTGGGGTCCCAAAAAGCAGTGGGGCCGCTGCGGTGTGCGGACCCCCGTGCGGCCGGGGCTGTCGGTGTGCCGAGAGCCGCTGCTGCCCGGGCACGTCGCTCCGTTTTAGTTATTTCCTTTCCCGCTGAAGCACTCGCAGTTTGTAGGTCGGGTGCCCTTCCCTGCTGCTGGAGGTTTTGGGGTGGTCTGTTTGGGAAGCCCTGGACCATCCCTCAGAATGAGGACGGTGACAATGTGACAGTAGCTTTCTGCAGGAGCCCGCGGGCTGACTGGCTCGTCCCCAATTTTATGTGACCGCCCTGGTGCCTTTTCTCTGGAGACTTCAACATTCAAGTCATCTATTAGTCTATATCCCTACATATCTGCTAGTCTATATGCCAATTCTGTTTTAACTCGCAGTAAGGAACATTTCAGTGCTTATCACTTGCATTACTGCTTTATTCCATCATTAGGTTAAATTACCGCTTACATTTTTTTAATTTCAAGCCCTATTTTCATTTTTGAAAAGGGCTGGATAGTTCGGGGCTTTTCATAAATGGAATTTTGCAAGAAACGTGCATTATGTAACTTTCGGTTCT
Organism: Pampusana beccarii; assembly: GCA_013399365.1. Taxonomy (NCBI): domain Eukaryota; kingdom Metazoa; phylum Chordata; class Aves; order Columbiformes; family Columbidae; genus Pampusana; species Pampusana beccarii. Next base: position 164,654 of record VWYH01002625.1, on the reverse strand, counting down.
CCAAGTTCTGGTGAAAACAGAAATAAAGTAAAACCTTTTAACAGCTTAAAAAGGAAGAGTTAACCTGCTCCATCTGCTTCCCAAAACCCGTGAAGCTGGAGGGATTTCATTACAGCACGGCCAGTGGTACCTTCCTGGTAATATTCGGAAAATAGGACAGTGCTGGTTTAACTGCAGTGAAAAGTGTTGGACATTAAAATGTGTTGAGCTGGCTGTTGTGCAAAAAAATGTTTTTCTGTGACAAAAGCGGAATAGATCTGAGGGACAGGGGGGTTATCGACAGAGTTGCTTGGCTTTCTGACCCGTGGAAACTGCTCAGATGGTATGAGGATGGGGAACTGGAGCATCCCCAGCTCTGCTCGGCCTTGTGGTTTGCCAGTTCTGTGATGCATTAAAATATTTATTTCCCACATGATATTGGAAATAGGGCAGAACCGCTGTCATATGAATTCTTTGCATGGAAGAGCTAGGTTGGAAATATGTTTGAGTTTTCAAAAGCCTTTCTCTCAGATTTGAGGGTGTGTGCTGCAATTCTAGCTGAAGGTGGAATGCATTTATTTTCTGCTTTCATCCCTATTTGTACTTCAGAGTAAGTAAAGCCCAAGCAATTGGATCCCCCGTAGTTTTAACTGGCTGGTCTGGGATGTTGTAGGTTATGTCGACACAATGAAAACGGGTGTCTTGTGCCCATGCGCAAAGCCTCGTCACTGGCTGTGCTGGTGGGGCCAGTGCAGAGTTTGGGGAGCGCTTCAGAGCCAAGATCTTTGAAAAAAGGAAAAAAAATGGCTAGGGGGAAAAACCAGAGAAATCTTTGGTTGTGATAGTCATTAGTTCACACCTGACCTAAGCAGAAGGAGGATACGTTAACGCAGAACGTTTCTCTCCCGTTAGCAGCAGTGGCTGAGGAAGGACCTTTGGAGCATCACGGAGGTGGCCAGTTACCCCCCGCCTTCCGCGTAGCGGTCTGGGGAGGGCGAGACGGCTCCCGCAGCACGTTTGCGGCCAGCGGAGGGTGGCGGTGGCCCTGGGCTGGGTGAGATGCCGAGTGGCTCTGCTGTCCCCCTTTGCAGGGATTCGGGATAACTCACATCCTCGTTTGGGCAGCAGCTGTGTGATGGCGGTGGGACCAGCGCGTGGGCGATAGCCTTGCGGGAGAGAAACCCGTGTTCAGTAACAAAAGAGAATTTCAGAACGGATTCAGACAGAGGAAGGTGAGGGGGAGCAGCATCAAAGGGCTCCCTGAATCCAGTATGTTAATATACAGCAGTAATGCTGAAGCTCTCTGGACGGAGCACAGAGCAGTTGATGGGGCTTGGCCTGTGTTTGGGGACAGCCTTCTTAGCAGGGTGTGTTATGGCAGGACAAGGGTGAGGGCTTTGCACTGAAAGAGGGGAAATCAGGCTGGACATGAAGAAGAAATTGTTGTCCCTGAGGGTGGTGAGAGCCTGGCCCAGGTTCCAGAGAGGTGGTGGATGAACCATCCCTGGAGACATCCCAGGCCAGGCTGGACGGGGCTCTGAGCAACCTGAGCTGGTGGAGATGTCCCTGTCATGGCAGGGGGGGACTGGGGGAGCTGGGAAGCTCCTCCAACCCAAACCCTTCTGTGATTTTATGGATCTTCCCTTGACGTACGGCAGAGCCGAGCGCTGCTGGGCCTGAAAGCAAGTATAGGAAAGATTAACACAGCAATACCCAGTGTATCAGTGCTGGCAGCTTTTTGATTTCCCTAATGTTTTTAAAAAACAACGGCGTGATCGAGCAGCGAGATGAGCCTCGTGCCCAAGGAGCGTGTGGCCGTGCACGGTTCAGATGGCTGCGGGAAGCCTTGTCCTGCTCTGCGGGCTTGGTTCGTCTCTCTGGCTTTGTGATAGCCACATGCTTTGCAAGTGGATTTGCTGGAGTGAGAAAACTGTGCAAGTATGCACAGAAAAAGATGCCAGGAGCCTTCTTTGTGATTTTGGTGTCACTGAGGTATCAGAGACTGGACTGGCAGATTCCCACTGCTTCAGCTAATCCTAATTGGATCACACTACAAAGTCAGTAATACGTCTGTAGATGCAATAAACTTAATTACTTAACTGCAAGCTCAGGGAGCTGTGAAGGAGAATCATTTGATGCATTAGTTTTAAATTGTTTTCGAATAGTTGAATGGGGACCTGCATATTTGATGGGGAAGACACTATATAAGGTAACCCAAGACGCTGAAAATGTGCTTCTCTTCCATTTGCAGCTCCCAGCCCCACCACAGCTGTTCCTTACATGTCGGTGAAGTGCATTGATGTGAGGAAAAACCACCACAAAACCAAGTGGCTGATGCCCTGGGGACCCAACCACTGCGAGAAGCTGAAGGACTTTGACGAGGCGGTGAGCAGGCAGATCGAAGCCAACGACATCGTCTTTGCCGTGCACGTCCCCCTCCCCAGCAAGGAGATGAGCCCCTGGTTCCAGTTCATGCTGTTCATCATGCAGCTGGACATCGCCTTCAAGATGGACAACGACCTCAGTAAGTCTCTCTCCATCGTTCTTTAGATGCTTGTTGCGGTTTAATCTCCTAAAGTTGTTTTTCTCCTGCACTGTACGTTAACTGGTGCGGTGCTTCCGTATAGTGAGGTGCGCAGGAGCACGTTCTAAAGGTGGGAATCGGTAATTTGGTGTTTAATATCTTTGCACGGAGAGCCGTTGATGCTGATGGTGTAACCAATGAATAGCTAAGCGGATGGTGAGCGTGTTCCCCGGTTTGAAGTTCATAGACCGTGAGCATGAGCGCTGGTGTAAGCCCACCAATTCTCTTCCACAGTGTACACCCACAGGTTTCATATAGTTTTCCAAAATATTCCAGGATGCTGAGTGCACAGGAATGGTCTGCAGTTGGTAATACAGCCCAGCCCTTTCAGCTGCCTCTTTTCTCCTCCTTCTGCATGTTCCCATCCCTTGTGCTGGTTCTGCACGTGCCCAGCCTGTCTCTGCCCCAAAAATCCTTTATACAAACACTTGAACTGGTTTCCCAGTGCTGAAGACTTTAGGCCATGGTATTTTTCTCCATATTTGCCAAATACTTCTGTGTGATGCCTGCGAGCCAAAGTAATTAGTAAATGAAATTATTGATCCATAAGTTTACGTGAGGAGCTCATGTCTGAGTTTTTAAACACGTGCTCTCCATCAGGCAGCAGCTGTAGAAGAGCTGATGTTTATTTACTGAGCCCTTGTCAGAAAAATAACTTCTTCAGTTTGAACTGAAGTAGTTGCCCTACCTCCTGTCAATCATTGCGAGGTACATTTTTTTGCTAGGATTTGGTACGGGCAGATGGAAAATACCTTCTGGCCTTGAAGCTATACAGTGGTCCAGAAGCTGCGCAGGTACAGGAACTGTGGCAGAAGCTGTGTCACCGGAATGCACCCTCAGTACCTGGAAGAAGATAAAATATATGAAAAATAACCCAAAAAGCAGGGGTGCTGGGGCTGCGGGCAGGTCACCGGGACCTGCTGGAGCGTTTGCAGCAGCTTTCTGTGTCCTCCTGCCTCGCCTGGCCGGTGCAGACCTGCTCCTTCCTCGCTGCTTTGTGTAGCATCATTAAGATAAGTCAAAAATGAGATTGTAAAGCCTACGTGCATATTCTTAACCCTGTAATTATCTCTAAAACACAGAGACAGTAGCTTTGTAACTTTATTAAAACCTCGGGTGCTTAGGCTTCAGTAGATGATTGCATTTAGAGGAATAACACTTTGTTCTGAGGCATTTGAAGTCGAACTGCTGAATGGGAATCAGTAGCTGGCTGAGCACACAGGTTGCTAAAATGCCTCACAAGCTTTTCACAGTATTTCTCCTGCAAGCTCAGAGTCTTCAGGTCATTCTTTGTGCTGTTCAGTGACCAGGTCATTCAAAGGTGGGGACTCCTTATTTTATATTTAAAAGCAGAAAAGCTCGTCTTGGGCCACCCTTCGGGTCATTGAAAGCGAGGTCTGGAGGTGAGCCCGGCAGCTGGGAAACGCTTGGGTCCTGGTCATTACCAGTTCAGTAGCTGCTGCTGTTCTTTGTTTATAAGAAGCATTTGGAAATGAGGGACAGGAATACTTCTTGTGGAGGGAGCTTATTTGGCACATCTTGAAGATTTATTGGCTGAAGGAAGCATTTTAAAATGTGACTTTCCTGCGCTTTGTGCCAAGCTGAAGGCAGATGTAAATTAAGTGTAAAATCTAAGAAACTAGTGAGTAACACATTTCTTGCTTGCTAGATTGTGTTGTAACAGATTTAAAGAAAAATAAAAATCTTGTTAAGCCAAAGTGGTTGTATATGCCTCTGTATCTTGCTGCTGACTTTGCATTAGTGTGAAGAGCTTCATTAATCAGGTAACTGGAGTTAGCTCATCAAAAGAGGTAACCCTGAAGATGTGCAATAACCTCATTTCTTCTTTTAAATCAACAATTTGAGTTTCTTCTCTCGAGCTTTAAATCTGAGACCTGGGGAGCGGGAGAGCTGCCTCGGGGGGCCGGGCACCCAAAAAGACCCCGGGATCTGTGCCTGTTAGCCCAGGAGCCACAGAACCACAGAACGGGTTTGGTTGGAAAAGGCCTTGAAGATCAGAGAGTCCAACCATTAACCCAACGCTGCCAAGCCCACCTCTGCCCATGTCCTGAGAACCTCATCTGTCTGTCAAACCCTGCAGGGATGGTGACTCCGCCAGCCTGAACCACATCCGCCTTGGGAACTTGCTCTGGACTTTCAAAATGCAGATGTTTAGAAATGGTTTTCGAAATGTGGATGTTTTCGAAATGTGGATGTTTAGAAGCTGAGCTACCTCCCTCCTGTTTATTCATCACGGAAAGCTGAGGGAGACTCAGACTTGCTGTTTCTCTGAGGAAAAAGCCACTTCTGTGTCCTTTTTTGGTGCATTGTGTATTCAATTAAAGGACTCTTTCCAGGACAGGGAAAGGCAACGGGCAGAGAAATGAGATGAAGTTACCTCAAAACCGCAGCAAAAGCTGCGATGGGAGATCTCAGTGCTGCTCACGAGGACGGTGACACATGCGAGCAGGACCCGGCTCCTTCCACGGTGCAAAACGCTGCGTTTGCAGGGACTGCGGGAAGCGAACGGTCGGTGTTAAGTGGCCTCTGGCACTGACACGGTGTCCCTGCTGTCCGTCCGTCTGTCCCTGCTGTCCGTCCCTGCGGCAGCATCCTGGGGGACCCACAGCCATCTCTTGGTTTCCAGCCGTAAGAAATCTCCCGTGCACAAGAGGTTCTTTGGAAGCCGAAGTGTCGCTCAGTTGCTGTGCCATTAGTTCTGCCTGCCCTCGCTGGCTCTGAGGAGCACCGGGTGCCTTCGGGACAGGGACGCAGGCCGTTCAGCTCCTCGAGGACCGCTCTCCAGAACAGCGCCTGCCCTCGGAGGGACCGTCCCTGCTCCTGAAGCCAGCTCTGCTTCCCACGCTGCGGTCACCCTCCGCGGGGATTTGCGTGCAGGTCCCCTTTCCTCGGCAGGTTCAGTGGTTATCTCTGTTCCACGCACGTCAGATTCACTTTAAAAATTCAGTCCTGCTTTGCTTTAGTTGTCGCTTGTTGGCACACGTGGCCGCTGGGCAGGACGCCTTGCGGAAGGGTGGGAGGGTGTGCTGTGATCTTCAAGGGGATTCATCTCTTTTTCCTATTTATTTTTTGGGCTGCTCTGCTGCCACTGGCCTGGGCCGTTTGCACTGACAAGCTGTAGTGTTCTTAATGGGGAACATCAGTCCCTCTCTGAGCTGCTTTGCAGCACGACCTTCTGCATGCCATTATATTCCCTGGTGGAATATAATTCCTTAGGTAGAGCAGGGACCTGCTTGGTCCCCGACTGCCACCGGCTTCAGGAGCCCCCAGAGCCGAGCTCTTGGCTTTCCTGCCTCAGTTTCACCTTGGCGAAAATTAAACCTGCAATTGTGCAATATTGAGTTGACACCTAGGAACGCAGCGTCCCCAAGGAGCGCCAAGTGCCGGCTGTGCTGGGCAGCGGGTAGCGACGCCTTGGTTTATCAGATGGTGTAGCAGTGTGGGGGGGTCCTTTACAAATTTTCATTATTAAAAAAAAAAGCTTTTCTTCTCTATCTAGTGGAGTTTGAATGGCAGTGAGTGAGAACAAAGTCTGGTTTCCTCGCAGTTGGAAAGCAATTGTGTATGGCTGAGCACTGCAGACTCCTGTTCAAATTCATCCAGTTTTGGTCTCTTTGGTGGGTTTTGTGATTTCAGAGAGCTGGCGAGGCATGGAAGTGTAATGCAAATAATCGTAGCGTTTCTTCTGTTTGCATGTGCTCCTTCCCAGACAGCAGTATTAGTATGCAGCTGGCACAGAGCCGTCTTCTGAGACAACTTCTCTATTTTTAGATTATTTTAATGTGAGTGACGATGTGTTCTGCTAAGATCACAGTGCAAAATAATCATGGAAAAGATCTTGGGCACTGAGTGTCTGGCAGTAAAATGCCAATGCGAGAAAATATGTTGGGGGTGCTTGGAGGATTTTAGTGTAATCCTGTGATACAAGTGAGGTTGTCGCTTGGCGCTTGAGCTGATATCAGGAGTCATTTACCAGGCTGCAAATTATCTGGACATTATTTACAAGCCCTATGAAGGCAAGGTTGGTCTGGAGTGTGCCATGAAGAGATGCTCTGACATGGTCCTTGGGAGACGAGGTTTCCTGGCACGAGCAATTTCATCTCTTGCTATTGAATAAGACAGATTTTGATCCGTTTCTACCTTTTGTTGTTGGGAAATTCTGGAGAATCTTGATTAACATGCGTGGAGGAGCCGAATAATCGCTTTCCTCGAGCATGCTGCCGTCTGGGAAGCTGAGCACAGGTTTGCAGTAGCTTTTTTCCTTCCTTGCGTGTGTTCGTCCTCTTCTGTTGCGCCTCAGCCTTGAATAATTAAAGCACTCTCAGCACTTCCAGAAGCAAAAACTGGCTTGACTGTCAGTCTCTTGCCTCCCGCTCGCTCCTCCCATCTGCTGTTTTGATGGCAAATAACGCTGTTTTACAGCACCTTTCTTTTATCTTGAGGCCAAGCGCGGCGGAGCATCAGCTGCTGCTCCTCTCCCTGTTTTCTGTGTGTATACCTGCCCGGGCACGCAGCCTGCCCAGGGGGCTCAGGGTGTTCAGTGTTAACGCTGTGCACAAAAAACACAGCCCCAAATTGTCTGTTCGCCATCTGACGTTTTGGGAGATTCTAATCCGTGGGTCTGGAAAGGCACACACGAGCATTATACCTCCTGCCTTCTGGTTTTCATACTTGAGGGCAGCAGCAACATTGGGATGACAAAGATGAAATGCTGAAAGCTGTTTTTGTTGGATTTAATCCCAAGCATTCCAGTTGGGTTTTATGGCTTCTGAAGTGGAGTTTGTAGTTCTTTTTAGGCGGGCCAAGTTTAACCTTATGTTCCCATTTATCTGTTTTGCTGGTCTTCTAAATAGCGGATCTGAGATGGCAAATTCGTGTTTCATGGAAACCCAACTGGTGGCTGCTGCGGGAAGGAACTTGATAGCAATCTGGATGGTGTGGATCGTGTGTGGAGGAAGAAAAACGCTCAGAAAAATCTTGATGCATCCACATCAGATGCATAACAGAGCCACCTCCAAATGCTGTATAAATAGCAGGTCTAAACCACAGATCCCATCCCCGCCCCTTCCCATCGTTTTGGATGAGTGCGCCACCGCATAATCCCAACAGAAATATAGCTGAAAAAGATGACAGATATATGTGACGCGCAGTGCTTGAAAGACTCACGCTTGCGGGTCTAAACAGCCTCCTTTCGGAATTACGAAGACCGGATTTTTCCGGAGCTGGGCTGGTCGATACCGATGTGTCTTTGCGGCCCGTTCCCGTGTGCGGCTGCTGCGGCCAGGCCGGGCGAGCCCCGTTTTCACACCGAGGGCTCTGGTGGGAAGCGACGGGTGTCGGCATCGCATCCGCCTTCCGCAGCCGTGCAGGACGGAGCGCGTACGGTGTCTGCCGTGACACAACCCCTGTGAGCCTGTGCGTGTCAGCTTCCACCTGCAGGGGCATTCCTGGCCTCCTGAGCTCGGGGCTGTGCCACGGGGGGCTTCCGGGGAAGAGGGCACCGCTCTCTTGTTGGTACGACATATGGTTCTGTAGCCATCTTCCAACACTTTGTCTTCCAACCCTTCATTTTCCAATGCTTCCCCATGGCAGGTGGTTCTGTAGCCATCTTCCAATGCTTCCTGATGATAGATGATTCTGTAACCATCTTCCAACATTTCTCCATGGCAGCTGGTTCTGTAGCCATCTTCCAATGCTTCCTGATGATAGGTGATTCTGTAACCATCTTCCAACATTTCTCCATGGCAGCTGGTTCTGTAGCCATCTTCTAATGCTTCATCTTCCAACGTTTCTCCATGGCAGGTGGTTCTGTAGCCATCTTCCAACTCTTCTCCATGGCAGCTGGTTCTGTAGCCATCTTCTAACACTCCTCCATGGCAGGTGGCTCTATTGCCATCTTCCAACCCTTTTCCAGCAGCTGTGGCTCTCAGCGTTTGGAGATCTCTGATGAGAGGCTGGGTTGCAACACGCACATGCTCGTAGCAGAACGTGTTCCCCTTTCAGAGCCTTCCCTGGGAGCTGTGTGTGGTAAACAGGAGGATTCCGCACCTGGTGTTGCTGGTCCAGACTTGCCCCAGGTTTTTAAACCGTGTTTATGTGTTGCTGCTTGGCAGGCTTCAGCTGTGGCTCTGGGTTTCATGAACTTGCTCAGTTCTGGCACCTCAAGCCTGTTCTAGCCCATCTCCTCCTTGCAGTGATCACCTCTTGGCAATACCCTAGCAAGAGCAGGTTTAGAAGCAGTTACACCCAGTATTCTGATGGTGAACATGTCCAGGAGAGGAGGAACTGACTTTTTCCCCTTAAATTTGATGTGACCTTACCTGGGCATATAAACTGTGTGTGTGCGTTTGCTGACGTGCAAGCTGGTGCATCTGTATAGACAGAGCAAGTCAGTGCTGCTGGGGGGCGTGTGTGTGGAGGGCAGGGCTTAAAGTCTGGTGTAGAATGACTTAAGTTAAAAAATACATGTAGAAAACATCAACTCTGTCCTCATTTCTGAGGTTCTTGGCTGTCCTGGCAGTGTTCAAGGCCAGGCTGAGCAACCTGGTCTGGTGGAAGGTGCCCCTGCCCAGGACAGGGGGTTGGAACTGAGTGATCTGTAATGTCCCTTCCAACCCAAACGTTTCTGTGATTCTGTGATCCCTTTTTCCAGCAAGGCCACCATAACTAAACTTCTTTTTGTGTTTGTTTTCTTGTAAAGGAACTTTGTGTAGTGTTTTCTCATCCCTTTGTGAACCCTGGCTTATCTTTGCAGAGCAGATGACCCAGGATGTGGGCCCTTGTGAAGTGATGTGGACTTTTGGTGATTCATCTTGACTTCTCCCTTTTTGTTTCTTTCATTTAAAATCTCTCTAGTAGAAAACATGCTTGTATTCTAGACCTTTTATTCAAGTTGTTCGGCTACAATGTTTATGGATGGTGAACCTACAGCCAGAAGAAACCTGAAGTTACCTTGATAGATGAATTCTGCCATCACGTCTAAATGAACCAAATGTACTATTAGTGGCACAGTCTTTCCTTTATACAGTTCATCTAACCATATACAGTTGTGTGCTTCATCTTTTTTGTGGTTTTCTGTAACTAAACGCTATTTCAATGTCGATTGAAAGCAAATCCTACACTGCAATATAGATATTTCCTGAAGCAGAAGGACCCATCGCGCAGCCTTGTGTTACCTGCAGAAGGTCTGACTACAAGCCCATCTTCTTGTCCCTCGGCCAACCCACCCTGAAGAGGCTGCTCAGTTGCTTTTTGGCTTTTTGTCTGTCTCTGCAGCTGTCTGGGTTCCAGTTTTAGGTGAATTATTGTTTCTAACGCTATATGAATAAATGATGCTTTTCACCCACAGCCGTAACACAAGCTGTAAGTCATATGTTAGAAAGATTTCAGACCTTTATGACCAGTAAAAAGTCTTTCTTCTCTACTAGAGAGGAGATAAATGTTTGGAAAAAGGTAATTTGATCTGTATTGTTTGGAATGCAAAATTTTCCATCCCCCTCACAGCTGTGAGCCTCTTAGAGGTCCTTTCAAAACTGAGAGACTCTTCTCGTGTTCTGTACCATTCCCCTCTAACAAGCCTGATGTCTTCTTACTCTTGCAGAAGAAAACGCAGAAATTACCCTGGATGTGTCGTTAGCATATCGTGATGACATGTCTGATGACTGGGAAGAAATAGCTCATGCAATAGAGATCAGGAAGCTGAAATGCACCTTTGGCTCACCAAAAGTAAGGGGTTCTGATGGCGCTGGAGGTGGGGGGTGTGGGAGGGTGGGGGGAGTTGTCGTCTTCCTTTCCTTCATGGTGCTTTTTAGAAGCTTTGAGTTGTTCAGTCGTAGCTTTCAAACATGTCAGCTTTTTCTTGGCTCAAAGTCTTTCAAAACCTGATGAACTCTGTATGCAATTGGTTCTGTTTGGCGATAGAAGGGGATGAAGTTGGAGATAGACTTGAAACCGTAAGGAAGAACAAGGTGTGAGGTGTTGCAGAGGTGTTGTCTGGAACTCAAATGCTTTGAGATCTGTATAACCCAGTCCTGGAGAACTTGGAACTTTCCACCTCGTGCTTCTGTGATGGACAAAACCTTGTTCTTCAGGAGTGGTGAGGAAAATCCCACCAGGGACACTGCAGCACTCAGAGAACCTGGAGAGGTGGGGCAAGAGCTGCTTAAAATAACTTCTTGGTGCCTCAGGCTACAAAGCTTGGGGGCAGCGCACACAGCTAGCACTTGAGAACAGAGCATCTTGTTTAAATAAAGATGTTTCTTTTTGTGCTGCAGACTAATTCCTGTGCTTAAATTAATCTGGTGTCTTTTGACCGTGCCATGTTTTTAAGCTCCATGTCCTGTTCTCCCACTTCACAGCCCTTTCAGCAACGCACTTATATTTCTGGTAACGCCTGTGCTCTTCCATACAGCCACATATGCATCATAAATACATAAGAGGTGCAGAGGGGAGTATTGCTGGTAAAACAGAGCTTAAGAAACTCCAAACCAAGGCATGTGTGATTGGGGTGCATATTTTATTTTGGCTCAAGCTGTTCTTGCTGAGGGAGGAGCCTTGGATCTCAGGGCAGCCTTTCATCTCAGAAGGCTCCTGTGGCTTGATGTGTATTCAAGAGCTGGAGACGTGAACCTGTTTGAGGTCAAATGCTGTTGACTCAATGACCCCAAGCAATCAAAAACTTGACCAAAAATGTCCCACGTTGCTGCTCTGTGCCCTTTCTGCAGACTCTGGAATCTGAAGGCCGTCACTACGACTGTGACTTCCTTCCCTTCATGGAGATCGGCAGCGTGGCCCACAAATACTACCTCATCAACATCCGTCTGCCCGTCAACGAGAGGAAGGGCATCAACGTGGGCATTGGGGAAATCAAGGATATCCGCCTCGTGGTGAGTGTCCGTCTGGCCTCTGTCTGTCCTTGCCAGCCCCCGGCACAGCAGCTGGCGAGGGCATCTCCCCTGGGGCTGCTGCAGCTCCTTGCTTGGTTTCCTCTTAGACCCACAGCAAATGTCCTCCTCTCCATCATGGGTGGCTCCTTTCTGCTTCCCCAGGGATGCCCTCTCCCGCTGGTCCCTTCTGGGGACCCCTCCCCAGGCCTCGCGCGGTGTCACCCCCCGCACTGCCCGGTGACCACCGCTGCACTTGGGCTCTTCCCACAGCTCCGAGACCCCCCCTGTGTCCTCCCCACCACAGCCTGGCTGGGGTGCAGAGGCACACAATCATTTGGGTTGGAAGAGACCCTCAAAATCATCAAGCCCAACCATAACCCACCCCCGGCACTGCCCCATGTCCTGAGAACCTCATCTGTCTGTCCAACCCTGCAGGGATGGTGACTCCAGCACTGCCCTGGGCAGCCTGTTCCAATGCCCCACAGCCCTTTGGGCAAGAAATTGTTCCCAGATCCAACCTCAACCTCCCCTGGTGCAACTTGAGGCCGTTTCCTCTGCTCCTGGCGCTTGTTCCTGGGGAGCAGAGCCCAACCCCCCTGGCTCCAAGCTCCTTTCGGGCAGTTCAGAGATCAGAAGGTCTCCCCTCAGCTCCTGTTCTCCAGCTGAACCCCGCTGAGTCCTCCACCTGATGAAGCCTCTCGCGATGGGAGCTCAGGAGGAGCTGAACAGTGGGGTTGGGGGGAGCTGGTCTGTCTTGCAGCTGGCCGTGGCCACGCAGATGTTTGGGGGGCTGTGAGCTGTCCCTGCTCCTGCCCTCCCTTGAGGTCTGGTGGCCATGGGTGCTCCCAGTTGAACCTCCCACCGCCGTCCCTCGGCAGGAGCAGCGAGCCAGCCGGCTGCGGTGGCTGCAGACAGCGGTGGGAGGGCCTGTGTCTGGAGAAATGCGTGCATCTGGCTGATGTGTTTCCCACCGGCGGTGACTTCACTTCAGGAGTATCTTGTTACTTGTCTGAGAGCAGTTCTGCCAGTTTTTTCCACGCTGTGTCACGGTTCCCCCCTCTCGGCTGCTCTCCACCTCGCAGGGGAAGCTGCATGTCTTGGCGTTTGTTTGCAGGATGATTGAAGCTGGGGCCTGGGTGCTGAGTAGGTACCTGCTCCCCTTCTTGTGTTGGGCAAACAGCGTCTTTCAAAGAGTAGTTGTTCCTGCAAAAATGATGCGAGGCTGGAACAGCTCTTCTATGGGACAGGCTGAGAGAGCTGGGGTGTTCAGCTGGAGGAGAGAAGCTCCAGGGAGACCTTATTGTGGCCTTTCTGTACATAAAAGGGGCCGATAAGAAAGATAGGGACAGACTTTTTATCAGGGCCTGTTGGGATAGGACAAGAGGTGATGGTTCTAAACTAAAGGAGGGAGATTCAGGCTGGATATAAGAACCCAAACTGTTGTATGATACGGTGTGCTTGCATGTAGTGCCACGTCTCTCCTGTAAGGAGCAGCACAGATTAATGATGTTAAACCTGCACAGCGGTTACATTCCACTTTGGTTTTCCACAGGGCATCCATCAAAATGGAGGCTTTACAAAAGTGTGGTTTGCCATGAAGACCTTCCTCACCCCCAGCATTTTGATCATCATGGTCTGGTACTGGAGACGGATCACGCTGATGACACGCGCTCCCGTCCTGCTGGAGAAGTGAGTGGGGGCTCGTACGCTGGCCGAGGTGACCCCCAGGCAAGAGGACCTTGACCACTGTGGTCACTGCTCCCTGTCACTGCTCCCTGGCAGAGCCCGTGTTTGGGAAGACAGGAGCGGTCTTTCCTCTGTCCCCTTCTTGCACCCAGGCACACTGGGAGCAGGAGACCACCATAGCTTCTCTTTTCTTCCTCATTAAACCCCCAGAGAATGAGCAGCTGCATTTGCCTGTAGCTGCTCAGAGGGTCTCAGCCCCAGAGGGTTTGCTGCCAGGAGGTGCCATGCCACTGCCACTGCCCAAACGGTGCTGGATTTTCTTCTGTTGCTCTTCATGCACAGCTTTGGCTTCTGGGGCTCTGCATCCTGGCCTTGCAAAGTGGAAAGAGATGGTGTTTCTGCCTCTCCAGGGTCATCTTTGCTCTGGGAATTTCCATGACGTTCATTAACATCCCCGTGGAGTGGTTTTCCATCGGATTTGACTGGACTTGGATGTTGCTCTTTGGAGATATACGACAAGGCATCTTCTACGCCATGCTTCTGTCATTTTGGATCATCTTCTGTGGAGAGCACATGATGGTGGGTACGACAGAAGCAAAGGTGCTTTCCAGCCCCACCATCAGCTTCCTTGTACATACTGAGTGTTGGAAACAACGCTGTGGGGCTTTGCTCCAGGTGAGAGGACTTCACGGTAACTTGCTTTTCCTTTTTTTCATCCTCCCCTTCTCTTGACCCTCTGATTAGGACCAGAACGAGCGGAATCGTCTCTCGGGGTACTGGAAGCAGGTTGGACCCATAGCTGTTGGCTCCTTCTGCCTCTTCATCTTTGACATGTGTGAGAGGTGGGTGCGGTGCTGCTCCCCAGGGCCAGCTGTCCCCGGCCTCCTCCCACCGTGGGGACCGGCAGGTTAACCCCCGTGGCTGGATGCCCCATCTCATGAAGCGAGGAGAAGCTCCTGTCAGTGCCCTGGAGCATCTCACAGCAGCATCTTGTCTCACAGGGCTGTAAATAAATATGTCCCACCTTATATCCTCCTTGCCTGAATGGGAAAGCAGCTCTTCCTAGGCTGCAAAGCAGATGTGGGGCTCTCTTACTGCAGCCCTTCCATACTTACAGGAGGCTGATAAGAAAGATGGGGACAGACTTTTAAGCAGGGCCTGTTGGGATAGGACAAGGGGTGATGGTTTAAACTAAAGGAGGGAGATTCAGGCTGGATTTAAGAAGGAATTGTTGTTCCTGAGGGTGGTGAGAGCCTGGCCCAGGTTCCCAGAGAGGTGGTGGCTGAACCATCCCTGCAGACATCCCAGGCCAGGCTGGACGGGGCTCTGAGCAACCTGAGCTGGGGAAGATGTCCCTGTCATGGCAGGGGGGGAATGGGGGAGCTGGGAAGGTCCCTTCAACCCAAACTGTTCTGTGGTTCTCTGAGCCCCTTGGCTTCTGTGCAGCTGGGCGTTTTCTCTCCTCTTTGCAGGGGGGTGCAGCTGAAGAACCCCTTCTACAGCATCTGGACCACCGAAGTCGGCACAGAGCTGGCTGTATCCTTCCACACAGCTCCGGGCAGGAGGCGTCTTCTCCTGGCAGACACCTGGGGTGTGGGAACCCTCCTCCTTCGGGCAGACGGGGGCTGAGGGGCGCTCAGGCGCTGTGGGAGATGCTGGTGCCGTTTGGAAGAAGCAGCCCTGGCAGTGTGGAGCTGGGGACCTCTGGGGACTGTGCTTGGGAAGTCACTGGAGAACTGAACCTCTGCACAAGGTGTCTGAGATCTGGGGGAAAGCACGAGGGATTTAGGTCCTGGGTGTCATCACCATAACCCCAGAGCCTCTGCTGTCCCAGCAGCACCCACTTAACTTTCTCCCTCGGCCCCAGCTGCGATGGCATCTGCTCCAGGCCCTTCCGTTCGCTGCCATCACTCGGGGACACGGCGTTTCCATGGATTGCTGGTTCAGGTCCCGCTGTCAGGTCTCACTTTCACCGCCGTTAATTGGGATTACCGGGCTGAGATAAGCTAATGCGATTATTTCCCCTTTGGCAGCATCCAGCTCCGGTGCAGGAGCCTCCCTGGGGACCGTGCTGGTTGGCGATGGCTTCCCAAAGGCCAGCGGGTTTCAGAGGGGAGGCACTCGGGTGGCTTGTCCCTCCTCAGTGCCGTGCTGAGCGCCGGGGACATCGGAGCCCGTGTCCCCACTCGCTCGCGGGCAGGCTGCCGTCCTGAGCCATCGCTGCCCGCTGCAAGTTTAATTATGATCTTTAGGACAATATTAAAATACGTGAATTGCCTGAAAAAATGTTTGCTGTTATTTCTGTTTAGCTCATACCGTGTTTTCTTAACCTACGCTTCCCAGATGGCCTTTATTATCGTCGCGGGAATCTGCTTGTGTCTCTATTTTCTCTTCCTGTGTTTTATGGTCTTCCAAGTGTTCAGAAACATCAGTGGGAAGCAGTCAAGTCTCCCAGCCATGAGCAAGGCTCGCCGCCTTCATTACGAGGTAACGACCCTCCTCGCTGCACAGATTCTGTATTTTTAAAATGCATTTTTGACCTTAAAGTCTATATTGAGACCTTCTCTATCCATGTGGTCCTGAATTGGGAGATCTGATCTTTATTGACTTTCTTGTGTTGCTCAAATCCCCTCAAGATTTTTTATTTGACTGTCATGAAGTTTCTTCTTTATTGGGTTTTCAGTCCCTCTGAAGTATTTTAAACTGACAGGAGGGTATATAATGAACCTCTCCTATCTGAGCAGTAGTTGCTGTCTCCCAGCTTACTGAACAGTATTGGAAGAGAGAAGAAAATTGGCCAAATTACCGTTTAAATTCCTATGGGGGTGTAAGCCCGTCACCTCCCTGTGCCTCTGTTTCTCCTTATTAATGATTGTGTCTAATGGAAAGTATCCCTAAGACCACCCTGGTTTTCCATGCTGTGAATTCAGATTTATGGGGTTGTCTCTTCCTAAAGAAGTTGCAGGAGAGAAACTGTCCTGCTAGGATCAAAATGCGACGTGTTCAGCCCGTTACCCCCATTTTTAGCCCATGACTTTTTATCTTGTTTCTGTCCTAGCCGTCTTTATCTGCTGCAAAACATGAGGAGCTCGCTTCAAGTGTTGTTTCCATGGATGTGTAAATATTTATGGCTAATGTTGTTCTGTTAAGTGATGGTCACTTCTGATTTAAACCAAGTGCATTATCACCCATCAGGAATGCGCATAAAAAACTAAAAATCAGACTTGAGAGAATGTGAACAAGATATTGAGCGTTTTTTCCCACATTTCACTTTAGCAACAAGCACAGGACTTCAGCTCGTATTGTAGAGCTGCTGGGGCCGTGCTCTTCTCACAAACATCTGGCAAGCGTGAATCTGGTCTGGAAGAGTTAAATTAATAGTCATGTGTTGTCGCAGTGTGGCACAGTCATTACGCAGACACTGACATTTCCACCAGAATTCCAGAAACAGGTTAAAAAAAAAACAACCCAACGCACACAAAACAAAACAAACCGAAAAGAATTTGTGTGTAAAAATGTAAAACTAGTGAAAGCGAGGATGGTATGCAGTCAGATTCCCAGCCGAGGGAGCTTGAGCTATAGTTTGTGTTATAATGTACATTTTTCTGCAGTAGCCAGCGTGATTTTGACGAGCGCTGGGAGTCGCTGCGTTTTGCAGGCAGGGTGAGGAGGTGAGGATGGGGCTGGTCCCGCTGCCTGCTCTCTGCACACGCCGGCTCGTCCTGCTCGGCCCTGCCAGCCTCACGGGTGCTGGGTTTACAACAGCTGTGAGCAATCGGGCTGAAACCCACGGCTGACACCGACCTGCCTCCTCTGCCGCCTTATCTGGTGGTAAATCGGTCCCAAAAGCGGATGCAATGGAAAGGCAGAGCTGTCCGGCCGTGCCCGCCCCGCTGAGCATCCCGGAGAGACGCGGATGTGTGGGGAGCGGAGAATATGGGCTGTCGCAGCCACGGGCAGGAGTGGGTGGAGGTTGTTTTGCTTTGGGGTTTCGTGGGTTGGACCCTTCTTTTTTTTCCTTTGCCTTTTTTTTTTTTCTTTAATTTTGTTTTTATGCTCGTGTCCTGTATATGCTAAAAAACAAATGGGTTTTGTGGATTCTGTTGGTGTGACCGGTGATATTTCTGTCTAAACAGGGGCTGATTTTTAGGTTCAAGTTCCTGATGCTCATCACCCTGGCTTGTGCAGCGATGACCGTCATCTTCTTCATCGTCAGCCAGGTGAGCGATCATAGAATCATTTTGGTTGGAAAAGACCCTCAAGATCATTGAGTCCAACCATTAACCCACCCCTGGCACTGCCCCATGTCCTGAGAACCTCATCTGTCTGTCCAACCCTGCAGGGATGGTGACTCCAGCACTGCCCTGGGCAGCCTGTTCCAATGCCCCACAGCCCTTTGGGGAAGAAATTGTTCCCAGATCCAACCCCAACCTCCCCTGGTGCAACTTGAGGCTGTTTGATGAGGCTCAGCTCCCTCTGAGAACATCAGTCTCCAGTTCCCTCACGCTGACATCTTGCTGTTCTGATAAGACATGCCCATTATAAGCAGATTAGATAAATTGCTTTTCAAGAAGTCGTTTCCATTTATTTGAAGCACTGCCATCAAATTGCTCAGGCTGAAGCCTCGACAAAGGCCTTTGGCTCAGGGTGAGGTTTGGGGCTCTGCTGTTTGAAATATCAGCCAACACACTTCAGTCATTTCTGAGAACTCAGTGAGAGGAAAATGATCTGTTCGCATTGAAGAAATCCAGTGGCTTTACCTGCCTGCAGAGAAATAACAATTCAGTCCTCCCTGGGCTGACTTTACAATCCTGCTGTTTCCAACAGCCTCTGTACCCATTTATTGTGAGCCCCGATGCAATCTCTGTACAAATGAGCTCGTATCGCTACTTAAATGTGCTCTGGTGTTACTCCAAGTGACTTTTCAGATTGCGTCTGTCTCCAAGGTGTCGTTTCTGGTTGTTCCTAAGCAGAGGCAGCTCGTAGCTTTGGGAGAGCCCTGGGTGCAGCCTCTCAAGCCCAATATTACCCAATTTTGGGTGCAGGAGCAGTTTGTCCCTCACTGCACCACTTATGCTTTGGGGTACATGCTGGGTCCCAATGCAAAATACAGCAGCAGATGATTTTGCTCTTAAAAATCTGTTAGACTGAAGTGCTGGTTTGAGGTATGTCACTTGGCAATTCATTTCATCACTGGCCACTAAATGACCATCACTGTGCATGGGCATAAAGCAAATTATCTTGTTCAGCTATTCCTTATAAGCTAGTTTAGCTTTTGTCTTTCCCCTTTATGTCTTTTTCTTTAATGGAAAGCCAGCATTTCAGTGTGATCTGTCTGCTATCTTCAAGTAATATTAATATTGATGATATTTTTGTAAATCTTGACAAATCTCTGCATGTCTAAGGCTGATGCTGTCAGCCTTGGCCCCTCTCGTAAGGCAGAAGCAGCAAGCAGGTATTCAGCACATCAGCTCCTCGCATTATCCATGCTGGTTTTCCTTCCATAAAAGCTCTATTTATAGAAGCCTGATGTTTTCAGATGTAAGTAGTTGTCTCCTAGGTACTGCCCTTGATGTGGCAATCTTTGCTGAACACATCAGTTACGGCAGCGATACATCGCGCAAGATGAGAGATTCTGTCACGTTTAAGAATGATAAATCAAAGTTAAAGAAATGCTGGTGCAATCGTTTTGTAAGGACCATTTTTCTCCTGCAGATCGAGACTGAAGAGGAGAATCCTCGCCTCACTTTACCACATCACTGAGTCTGTTGTTCTCCATTTACGCAATCCTGTTGAATTGACACAGTTCTTATTGATTTACTCTTAAGTCAGTGCTTTGGGGGGTGACTTCTGTACTTTTACAGAATTTGGTCTTGCTGACCGGCCTGTGCGTGTCTGCTTTCTGCTGGGCAGGTGACCGAGGGCCACTGGAAGTGGGGGGACATCACGATCCAGGTGAACAGCGCCTTCTTCACCGGCATCTATGGCATGTGGAACCTCTACGTCTTTGCCCTGATGTTCCTGTACGCGCCGTCGCACAAGAATTATGGGGAAGACCAGTCGAACGGTAATGCCTCTAAAAGAGCTGGAGGCTGTCATGGGAAGAAAGTGCTATGAAGTGGGTGATACCTTCTGTGCTTTTTTTTTCCCCCCCCCAAATCGCATGTTAATAGAATAGAATCACAGAGCAGTTTGGGTTGGAAGGACCTCCCCAGCTCCTCCAGTGCCACCCCTGCCATGAGCAGGGACATCTTCACCAGCTCAGGTTGCTCAGAACCTTGCAATGTTATGCGAAGGATGGTTTGTTGTTCTTAGCAGACGTTTACATTAATGACTAGGTTAAGACAGCTTTGAGTATTTAGCCAAGGCTGTTTTAAGATGTTCTTTGTACTTTTTAGCATTGCCCAGCTGTGTGTAGTTCAAATGGAGGGACAAGGAAAGGAGAGAATAGAAATCTGGGCAAGTGGAGAATGGCAGTGCTGTTGGATTCCTTTATCCGTAGCCTTCAGTAGCACAGAAATCATCCTTTGCCAATATGTTTGGATTTAAGTAACTTCAAAGCATTCACAGAAATGCTGTGTGGTCCATAGCTCGGGTAGCTCCTGAAAGCCTGGAGGGAATAAAACCGATCTTTTGCTTTCTAATTGTCAAACATTCTCTGACGAAGTCACTTTTGCTTCTCAGGTGACCTGGGAGTGAACAGCGGGGAAGAGCTCCAGCTGACCACCACCATCACCCACGTGGACGGCCCCACCGAGGTCTACAAGCTGGCTCGCAAGGAGGCTCAGGAGTGAGGCGGAGGCGGCCGAGCCGGACCCGGCGCGGGGTGACACGGGACAGCGCGAGGCGCCCCGGGAGGACACCTCGCCGAGCACACCCGCTCCTCCAGCGCCCCGGGTATTCTCACGGAGTGGTGACGCCGAGCAGAACGTTTGTAAACTCTTTAATATGGTGTAGTTATTCCTGGGGGGAGGGATGTGTATATTGTGTTACACTCGAGCACGTAAAAACCCGCTGGAAAAAAGCGCTAAGGTTGCAAAGTCGCCCGTGGGAAGGTCAGGAGGGGCCGGAGCTGGCGGGGGGCGGTTTCTCTTCGGCTGCCGTGTGCCTGTGCAGGAAGCTCAGTCCAGCAGCACATATTCAGTACTTCACGTTTTCTTGTGTGCAGCTTTAAGCAAGGTGTTGGTAAAGATGGGAACTAAAGCCTCGTTGTAAGATCATTTAATTCCACAGTCTATAATTGTATTGAACCTTGTTTGAGGTCTTTAGTGCAGCCCTGCAGCAAACCTCTGTCCATTGAATGAAGCACAGCTGGGGAAGGGAGTAGACGGTTTGTAATGTAGAAGATCTTAGCAGAAGCAGCAATGTGCTTTCTCAGTGTGTTTTACAGCTGTTTGTTAAATGCAGGGGAATAAAAAACTGGATGCCCGAGCTGCGGGGGAAAGGGATGCTCCTGTCCCGAGGTCCCAACAGCCAGATCCTGCCTGTTCTCAGCCCCTTTGGCTTCCTCTCCCTCTTGTCTTACTCCGTCTGCCCTTTTTGTTGCGGCTCATTCATTTTCTCGCTGCCCACGTGCCATGGGGAGAGCAGAAGGGCGGCGGAGGGACGGCGTGTTCTCGGTGCCCGGGCAGCCCCGCTCCTCGCGCTGCCGGCATGGGGAGCGCTCGGCAGAGCTGGATCCTTCCAGGGGTTATCGGGCTTGAAAACATCCGCTTGTCATGGCACCGACGTGGGTATTTGCTTTTCGGAGCAAAAGCAGGCGGTGAGGTTGCTCGCCCCCGCACTGTGAGATGGTTGGCAGCGCGAGGGGATGGGAACTGATAGGGGATGGAGGCGTGAACTGGACCGTGCTGGGGACCAGTTAAGAGAAGTGTTAATGAAGCATGGCCGGAAGGGTCTTTGCTGCCCGGGGGAAACCTGGAGGACCCAGAGAGCCTCATCGTCTGGCACTACTAAATGTCTGTGTTAACTGCCCGTAACACATAACCTCCCAGTTTAGTCCCTAAAAGATAAGAAAGTGCTACTGGTGTCTGTTAAGGAAAGGTGAGAGATGAGGGAAGAGGGGCAGCTTCCCAAGCTGCTGACAGTGGGTACCAGTAGGAACACCATCCTGGGAAGGAGAACACGATGTCCTTGGATTCTTAAAACTCCTGAAATTACACATCAGTTGTTAGAGTACTAACTCGCTTTGACTCTCGCTTTTCCTTCCCCATAGATGACCGTGAATCCTTTTGGTTGCTTGGAAACCCCAATTTGTGCTCCGTCGAATGGGGTCTCTGATTGGGGCGCTCTGTTTTTAACTGGAGCTACTGTTAAAAGAAAATAATACTGTTCATTGTTCTGTTCAGCCCCGCTGGGACCCCCAGCCCCCCCGGCAGTGTCTCAGCTGGGATGCGGTTTTGGAGCCGAGGAACACTGAACGCATCGCGCCCCGCAATGTCCCTCGTGTGCTGCTGTGTCTGAGCGTGCAAAGTCCCTGTGGCACAGAAAAAGTGCCGAGCGCCACTCAAGGAGTTGCCTTTGGGTGATTTTTTGCATACTTGAACTGGAAGACTAATCATTTTTTATAAGTTTGGTTTTTTGTGATGTTGTGGGGTTTTTTGTTTGTTTGTTTTGGGTTTTTTTTGTAAAATAGAATGATGATGCCCCTGTACTGAAAGGAAATGTAGTTTAAAAGTAAAAAAAAAAAGAAGGCAAAATGAAAAAAAGGAGGAGTGTGCACACTTACTGTATGTGGATTAAGTGCTGGGACTGCACCTTCAACATGGGTGGCAAAATGTAACTTGTAAGCAGTTAACATAAGGAAGAGAAATACTAGTAGGTAAAGCAGTGTTCTGCTTGTAGTAGTTGTTCCATTACAAAGTGAATTAAGTTAACGCACATCATCATGACGCCAGCATGTTCCTGGCTGAGCGCTCGACTTTGCAACTTTAACGTGCTTTTTACATTGGGTTCTTATGTGATATTTATGTTGTTCCGATAGATGTGTCCGTGGTTTCTTTTACAGCTTAGTATAGCGTCGCATTTTGTAAAGGCTCCTTACAAATGGGGAGTTGCAGCTTTAAAACCAAATTTTGTGTCAAAACTAACCATTTGTTTACGGGACGCATGTATGTGTGCGTGCGCGTGTGTGTGGGTTTTATTTCTTAATTCCTAAGCCCTACTCATATGTCTGAGAAATAGTTCCTGGGTCTTATTAAGCTATATCCTTTTTTCGTTTAGGTTGAGTTCAGTTTTTACAGAATGCTTTAAGCAACCTGGAAAACGTGTAGTTTTGTTAATTTAAATAAAACATACAATATTGTGGATTTGTGGTCGGCCTGCTTCACTGACTGAGGAATCGTAGCTCTTGTGCTGTGATCTCGTTTGCTTTTATTTGGTCTTTTACTTCGGGCGGTTGCGAGTTGCACAACTTGTTGCTGGGGAAAATGATCCCAAATTTGATGACAGCAGATTAATTTTGATACCGACAGCTTGAAGTTCCCGTTGCAATAGGGGCTGCCTTGATACAATGGGCTGCGGCCCCATTTCTGCTGCAGCTTCTCTGCCCCAGCGAGGAACTAGGGCTGCTTGAGGATGAACTGGAAGCGCTTTCTGGATCTAACGAATTTCAAAAGAGCAAATTCATGAATTTTAAATAACCCTAAAACCACTGCCACCCTCCCACACGGTTTCTCCTCCCAGGTTACTTGTTCTGGCTTTTTGCTGGCTGGGGAGAGCTCTGCCCTGGCAGGGCTTGGCTGCCCTCTGCTGCCACGGAACACGGCTTTCGGACATTAAAGTACAAAATAAATCCCCCACCTCTAAAAATGTGGGAAATGTGCTGGTGTGCAGAAGTTCCCATTAGCTCCAAGGAGCTGCTCGGGGTCAGAGCTGTCCCAGGAGCTCTGTGGGTCTGTGCCACCGGGCAGGGACACGGTGAGAGCTCGAGAGGAATGGGAAAAACCTGAGGGTTTCTTTAAAAGCTGTTTGGTGTTGCCATGAGCTGCCGACTTCAGCAGGAGAAGGGAACTGGGTTATAATAGACTTCTGTGGGTGGGCTGGGGACCACAATTTTTGGGGTCAGCAAAGGGTCTTTGGTTGGAAAAGTTTTTCTCATTGGACCGCTTTCTGCATTTTCTTAGGAGAAGGCTGGGACTAGTGTCTTTTTTTTAAATTTTTTTTTTTTCCTCTGAAGCTGATTTGTGACTGAAGAGCAAAGCAAGGAGCTGCCCCGAGAAGTCTGTGCTGTGATTCTGTAGTGATGTTCGGGGAGGTGCTGGGGACGCCCATCCCTCTCGCAGGGTACGTTAGCTCTGGGACGGGTGACAAAACTGATGGCAGGTCAGGTGGCTGCGTCTCACCACATGCATGACATGGGGTGATGGTTTGAAACTAAGGGAGGGAGATTCAGGCTGGACCTGAGGAGGAAATTGTTGTCCCTGAGGGTGGTGAGAGCCTGGCCCAGGTTCCCAGAGAGGTGGTGGCTGAACCATCCCTGGAGACATCCCAGGCCAGGCTGGACGGGGCTCTGAGCAACCTGAGCTGGTGAAGATGTCCCTGTCATGGCAGGGGGGGCACTGGGGGAGATGGAAGGGCCCTTCAACACAAACCATCTGTGATTCTGTGCCTGCTGGCCCCAGGCTCCGGCAGCAAGGCTTGTGGGATGGATCTGGCTTGCATTTCCCAGCTTAAAAATGGAAGAAGCAACTTGTGATGGGGTTTGATCTCCCAGCAGCAATCTGAGGCTGTCTCCAGTCTCCAGCGGTGCTGATGAGCACTGGTGGGATGGAGGTGCTGGTGTTTTCTCCTTGTTCTTTTCAATCCGCTCCCAGCAGTCCCCAGATAATTAATATTTTGTGGGACACTGAAACATGTTCCCGTCTCCCACCACAAATCCTGTAGCTTAAGGCTATTGTGTGGGCTTTCATTATGATGAAAATAAAGCATTGGCTGTATTGCTGGGGAAAGAATTGCGGGAGAGTGAACCGTAGGAGATGAGAAGTACAGAGCTGGGGACTGCAGCTCACGTCTGCTCCAGCTCTTGTCATAAATGACTGCTCTGAAAGGTGAGACACAGTGCATTTTTATTGGGGTAAAATAAGGAATAACAGCGACAGATTTATTTTTGGAAGGCCTGGCCCATGGCCTTGTCACGGGTCTGCTTTCCCGCTTAGCACCTGACATTACACTGTACAAAAGCCAATAGCTCTCTCAGTTTTTCCCTTGTCAGAGAGTATGATAGGAAATCAATACAAATTTCAGGCTTTAGTTACAGAGTCTTAAATAAAATACAAGACCCTTATCACGGCTGTCACTGTTGGAACGTTCTGCCTTTTCACTCTCTGACGAGGGTAAGAGGAAAATCCTCTGCTCGCCCTGGCCCAGCTGCGATGGCATCTGCCCCGGGACCCTGCTCGCTGCCGTCACTCGGGGACACGGTGCTGAGACGTTCCCATGAATTGCTGCTTCGGGTCCCGCGGGCAGGTCTTGCTTTCACCGCCGTTAATTGGGATTACCGGGCTTCACGTGACTAATTAACAACAGGATAAAATCTCCCGGATAGCATCAGCTCTTCACATAGTTGCGATTCAGCAGTTGCGATTACAGCATTAATAATTCTCCTATGTAAAAGAAGTACAGTTTATTACAACTTATTTCTGTCCCTTTGTATTAAGCATGAAGCAATGTTGCTTAATGTACTGTTAAAGAGATGTGTTTTATTCTCCTGTTTTAATTTTCTTCATTATTTTCAGTGGCAGGATGTCATTATTATTTCAGACAGGAGCTTTCAAAGTAGCTCAGAGCAACTGGGCGCCTTCCTGGCTCTAGAGGATTATTTTTTTTTAAGGTCTCAGTTATCGATCCTGTTATTTTCGGTGTTTCTGAGTACCTCGCAAAAGTTGAGTGTTCTGCTTATACGCTGTGCAGCTGAGCTGAGAATGAGCCCTGATCCTTATGGGCAGCTGACTTGGAGATAACTCACTTCTGTGTCTGAAACAGCTGGCCCGGTAGCCGAGCATCTGCTTTCATTTTCCCCTGGTAAATAACGCAGTGAATGATGACAGGGCTTGACAGGGCTTCGTGTTAAGATTGAAGCTCCTTGAGAAAATCCTCTGGGCTTTTTGTGTTGGACAAAAAAGTACAGAGCTGTATGAAACAGGTCCAAAGATCCTTCTTTTTTTTTTTCAGCCTGGGATCGGAGATGAGCGCTATAAGCCTGCTCGGTAAGGACAGAAGCGGATTCAAAATAGATGGGAGAATATCATGGAGTTAGTGAGCATCAGAGAAATAAGAAATGATAACCTGAAAAAACAGAAATGGTTTTGGAGGAATAGGCTTGGGGGAGGACTGATAAATGTTCTGTCCGCAAGCGCTCACTAACGCTTTAGGTGCTGCTGTACCTGCCACAGGGAGATTTGGCTACAGACAGAAATTGCTTAAGCACTTAACTAAGTTAGAAATGCAAATGGGAGCGATATCACTGCAGCAGCCTCTGCATAGCAGATGCAGTTTTGGGAACAGACGCTGCGATGCTGGGGGGGGACAGCTGGGGAGGTTCTGTCCAAGTGTCAATGTGCAGTGGGAAAGAACCGGGGCCGACAGAAGTCAGGATGTGACCAGGTTGTATATAACCCAGATACAACCCCAAGCATTAATGCATTAATTTTTAGTAGGTTGAAAATGTGCGGTGAGCAGAGATGTGACAGCAGGAAGATGAGGAAGCACAGTGAGGGCAAACAGGGCAGGAGAAACAGGCAGAAAACTTCTCAACACCATCAGAAGCCTTCCAGTTGGTTTGTTTTTTCTTCAAAGCAAGGAGAGACCACCCAGAAAGGGAAGCATTGTCTTCAGCCGTCAGAAATTCGCCTGCTAAGACGCGAGGAGCAGTATCAGAGCCTGACACGAGGACGTGCCTGTGCTGACGGGTTCTGGACTCATCAGATGCCACCCTGATGGTGACATGGGACCTGCTGTGGGTGGCTAATCAGCAGCAGTATCAATGTGTGCCTGTCTCATCTGCAGATTCTCCGTTATTCTTCAGTTTCCCGGCCGCACTGAGCCCCGGAGGGGATCACAGCTGCCACTGCACTGACGGGGAAGGTGTGATGGAACAAACCACCTCCCCAAGCAAAGCCACATCCACTCTGCCCGAGTCGCTGCTCAGCACAAAGACGGGTCGTGTCCAGCAAGGCGGGCGCTGGTGTGGGCAAAAGCTTCCTCCAGCATCAGGAAGAATGAAAACTGTTCAGAGGCCTCGAGAAAAGGGCGAGCTGACACCAACACGTTTCTGCAGGAGAAGAGAGGTGGTGGATGAACCATCCCTGGAGACACCCCAGGCCAGGCTGGACGGGGCTCTGAGCAACCCAGCAGGTCAGGTGTATTGGACACTTGCAGAAACTGGATTTTGGGATAGGGGAAAACTAGCTTTAGCAATGGAAATCATGCTTTTGTCAACATTTTCTCCTCCTTGCATATGCTCCCTCTGTTCCAGGATTTGTCCGAGACCACCTAGAAGCACATTGCTCGCCAGCTCCTGTACAAGTGCAAGCAGGAGATTTATAGAGCTTTTAACTTTTAATGCGATTGCATTTCCAGTATATAGGCTATGTGTGCCTTTCCTCTTTCAGTTACTGCATTAATTTAATTACTCTCTAAGTCATCGGCAGGATTCAAATCCAGGCTACCTTAACCTCCTCCACTTGGCTTTTAAGGCTGCTCCCGGCTGTTCTGGATCCGCTAGTGTCACCGCGGCAGAGCAATGTCCCACCAGGGAGCGATCCTTCGCTTCCCCGGCTCCAAGATCTCCAGGAAGGCCTGTGACAAATGTCCCCAAAGGAGATTTAACTCTTCAGTTCACAGACTTGAGCGTGCCCCAGCCAGAACCTTACGTACTCATCCCAGAACGCAAGCAGCAGCATCGCCCTTCTGCGACTAGGATGTAATTATGGCTTTGGAAACCACAGGTTATTAAGCACCATGTGTTGGGACAAACAATTATTTCTTAGAGAGTTTAGGCTGTGAAAGAGACAGTCACCGCCGGTCTGCGTGGGAGCGCAGGAGGAGCAGGGGACAGGGCGGACAAGCTCGCTGTCCAAGATGTGCCACCAAAGGGACATGCAGAAGTGTGTGGCTGGGGTGGACAGGAGGCCAGGTGGTCTGCAGGAGATGCTGAGGAGAACCATGTTCCTGTAGACTTTCAGAAGTATTTTATTTGGCCCTTTTAGAGTTGTTATTCCCTAAGTCAGGCTCTTTGGAGGTCCTCAGGTGGGTGTACCGGTCCCTCCAGCTGCAGAGTTTGTCCTGCTGTGGTTTAATGATAAGAAAAGCATGAAGCTTTGCAAAAGGGCCCCCCCTGCCATGACAGGGACATCTCCACCAGCTCAGGTTGCTCAGAGCCCCGTCCAGCCTAGCCTGGGATGTCTCCAGGGATGGTTCATCCATGGCCAACCTGGGCCAGGCTCTCACCACCCTCATTGCGAAAAGTGGAAGCTCTGGCCCAAGATGGAGTTCACACTCAGAAAAAGCCCCACAGCATTCTAGAGAAAAAATAAGAATTCTCATCCAGGCAACGCATCATCCTGGTCGCAGTCAGACACAGGGATGGTTTTAATGGTCACGGTGGGAGGTGTTGCTGTTAGTACACGCTAAGACGGCTGTCCCAAGAGAATCGGGGCTGAACAAATGCCGCTTGTCAACCTGACAAACGTTGAACCTCTGCTCCCAGGCTGGAGCCCTCAAACCCTCTGGGGCCTGGAGTGTTCCTGGGGGGAATTGGACTGGATGATCTTTCGGGATCCCTTCCAACCCCTGACATTCTGTGGCTCTGGGGAGGAGAGCTGACCCCTGCCAGTGTGCCCAGCGCAGGGAGACGCGCACCGCGGGGCTCCTGGGGCAGTTTGCCATCACCAGCTGGTAATCGTCTACATTAAACAGCTAATTAATGAGCCGGGCTCAGTCCCTGAGGTGGAGGTCAGTGTCGCCCCTCTGTGGGTGCAGGGGGGTGCATGTGGCCGCTGGGAGGCTCTGGGGAAGCAGGTTTGGGGTCTGACTGGGGCTGGCGGGGCCCATCGCCCCTCAGCCCCTCCTCAGGGCCGGCGGCCATCTCGGGGCGGGAGGGCAGGCCCGGGCTGCGCCTCAGCGCGGCCGTGAGCGGCAGCCGGGCGCCCCCTCCTGCCCGCCGGGGCGGCGGCGCGGGCGGAGCGGGATGAGGAGAACCCGGGGGCAGCTGCTTTAAGTTTGTGCTTTAAACCCGCGCTTTAAGTTTCGAAATAAAATAATTCCTGTGCGCGAGCCGGGGAGCGTGCAGGCTGGGAGAGAGCGGCGAGAGCTGGCAGCGCTGCGGGCGATGGAGGGAGAGGGGCGCCTGCGTTCGCGCTCGGAATTAGCGGGATGGAGCACCCGAACTGGGCTTTACCGCCGGATCCAGGTTGTTGATTGCTTATTTATTGAGGGCTTTTGTTTGTTTTGAGGGGGAGGTTGGGGTTTATGGTCCTTTCAAGGCAGGAGGGGCAGGGGCCGGGAGGGGCAGCCCGGCAGGAGCTTAGGGACGGACGGGCGGGCGGATGGATGGATGGATGAACGGATGGATGGATGGGTGGGTGGATGGACGGACGGACGGACGGGTGGGTGGGTGGATGGATGGATGAACGGATGGATGGATGGATGAACGGATGGATGGATGGGTGAGTGGGTGGATGGATGGATGGATGGATGGATGGATGGATGGGTGGATGGAGAGCGACCCAGCGGCCCCGGGAGCGCCCGGGGTGCGGAGCGGGGGTCTCCGGGGGCAGGAGGAGGAGCGGGGGCGGCGGGCGCGGTTTCCCCGCTGCCGGGAGGCGGTTCCAGCCCCGTCTCGGCGGTGCGGGAGCGGCTGGTACAGGGGAAGGCGTTTGCTCCTCTCCCAGCGTTCAGCGGTGCGTGGGGTGCGTGCCTTAGGGGGACTGCGGTTTATTCCTCTTTAACGCAAGAAAGAAGGATGGGAGGGGGAGTGGCTTGTTTAAATGCTTATTTCAATAACGTGCCGCAAAATTACCGAGGTAGTTTAACGATTTCTTTGTCTTTCTCTCTGCTCCTCTCTTTCCTTTTTGCCCCCCTCCCTCTCCCTTCTCCACAGGCCACCTCTGCATAAACTTGAAGAACTCGGGCTCTTTCAGTTAAAATCTTCACTCGCGGCACAGCAAACATGCCTGAACAAAGCAATGACTACAGGGTGGTTGTGTTCGGAGCAGCAGGGGTTGGCAAAAGCTCCTTGGTCCTCCGTTTTGTGAGGGGGACCTTCAGGGAAACCTATATCCCCACGATCGAAGACACGTACCGGCAGGTGATCAGCTGCGACAAGAGCATCTGCACCCTCCAGATCACAGACACCACGGGAAGCCACCAGTTCCCTGCCATGCAGCGGCTGTCGATATCCAAAGGGCACGCTTTCATCTTGGTGTACTCTGTCACCAGCAGGCAGTCCATGGAGGACCTTCAGCCCATCTTTGACCAGATCTGTCACATTAAAGGGGACATCCAGAAAATCCCCATCATGTTGGTGGGTAACAAAAGCGACGAGACGCAGAGGGAGCTGGATGCCAGCGAGGGGCAAGCGTTAGCCAGCAAGTGGAAGTGCTCCTTTATGGAGACGTCAGCCAAGATGAACTACAACGTGCAGGAGCTCTTCCAGGAGCTCCTGAATCTGGAGAAGAGGAGGGCAGTCAGTCTCCAGGTGGATGGGAAGAAATCCAAGCAGCAGAAAAAGAAAGATAAACTGCAAGGCAAGTGCTCTGTTATGTGATTGACTTTGGTTGGACTCTCACCGGTGCGTGGTGTAATCGGAGCAGGGACTCCCACGGAAAATACATTTCTGCTGGAGGTTTCAGAGAAATCCGTGCCTTAGAGGGCTGCCGCTTTTCCCGAAAATCTCTGCTGGATTATTTGATGTGTTGGTTTTAAAGATAACGGCTTTCTGCATGTTTATTTTTTTTAAACAATAAATGTTAAATGTCAGCAATTACATGTGACGGGAAGTTTTTAATGCCGGAAGTTTACAGAAGAGAAAGATGTCAGTCAGAAACATCTCCATTCCTGTGAGTACATGCTGGTTTTTAAGTATTTCCAGCCTATTAGCTCGAAAGAAATCACAGTGTCTATACTAATGTGCATACTTCAAAAAATTGTTTTCAGGAATCTATTGACCAGGGCAAATCTTTAACAAAGCTGGGCATCTGCACTGCAAATGAACATGGTGTTGCTCCAGGTGCTTACGTTCTTGGCAGACAGACTGGCTTGCCTGCCAAAGACACAGTTTTTGTATGGTAGAATTTAAGTTTTCCTGTGTGGGAAAATAAGTGCGAGTATTTGCTACCAGCCTATGTTTTAATGTACTTTATGTATTAGTCCCAGCAGAAGACTGTCAGGACTTCAGTGTTGCACTGTAGGTTTGATTTTTACACAGCAACAGAGCCTTGACGCAAGAGACATGGGAGAGGGGAATTGCTGCTTTTTATAGCACTTTCCTAGTGAAGCGATTTTATTGTTGAACAAAATATGGAACAGGAGACGCTTGAAAGTACATTCCCTTTCTTAGTTTGCAAGCATTAGTGTCTATTAATAACTGCTGGTTTCTACATAAGATGCTAGAGAAGGGCCTTTTCACTGTTATTTGTGTGTTGCAGGCTGGTACGGAAAGCCATGAAGTTTGTGTCTGTGGTAATATGTCACGTATTGGAACAATCCTTACAGTCAGTGCTGGCTCCTGGTGCTCCGCTGTCTCCTCTCTGT
Organism: Pampusana beccarii; assembly: GCA_013399365.1. Taxonomy (NCBI): domain Eukaryota; kingdom Metazoa; phylum Chordata; class Aves; order Columbiformes; family Columbidae; genus Pampusana; species Pampusana beccarii. Next base: position 133,748 of record VWYH01002625.1, on the reverse strand, counting down.
CCGTGAGCCGCTTTTCCAGCCTCCTCAGGCCGTTCTCACACACACGTAAGGGGTCAGTCGGCTCCGTGTTCGCCCCAGTTCCAGATCACTCGGTCCAGCAGAAAATCTTGCTCGTTACGATTTCAGAAACCCAAGCAAGTTTTACACGAGTGTTCGGTGCTGACTGGAACAGCCACGATGGCTTCGCTTGGCAATAACTCTTGTGTTTTCCTCCCTAACTCTGTGCATGGGTTCCGAGCCCTCTGTTCTTTCATTCCCAAGCAGTTATGAAACGCTGCTCTGTGGGTCGTTTCTAGCATCTGGCAATTATTATTGCAAAGACTATTTCGGTTCCGCTCCAGCCTTTGAAACCCCTGCAAGACATTTTCTATTTAAGCCTTTTTCAAATGTCAGGAGACCTAATAATGTCTCCGCAGCTCCCACTGCCTGTGCGAAGGCAGGGCGCTGTGTAGCTGCGATTATTCACCCAGCCGAGACGTTGTGCAGCATGTCATTAGCACTGCGGTGTTTGCCATGGATGTGGTACGGAAATCACCGAGAACTGGGGTCCGGCAGAGCACGAGGAACAATTAATGTGAACAAAAGAGGCTCAGTCCCTCCTGTGCCCGGCAGAATCGCTGGCACATTCAGTGAGAGGAGGTCCCATGGGACCACAGGGGTGATGGAGGTGCTGGGGTGGAAATAATCTGTGTTTTGGGTGCGCAAGATCAATTGTGTTGTAAGTTAAAACTGTATGAATAAATGGTGTGATTTTATTTGTTGCCTGACTGAACTAGTATGACTTGTGTGTGTGTGTGCAATCCATCATTCTTGTAAGAAGGGAAATCTATTTCAGTATCTTCAGAGTCTTCCAGGGAGCCATGTAGAGAATGACTATAGTTAGCAAGAGTGAAAAATACCATATTGCTCGGGGATGCTCATTAATCCTTACGAAACAGTGGTCGTGTTAAATGAACGTTCCTCTGTCAACCTTTTATTCGGATCTGCTTCCTCGTAACCCAGATGTGGTGGGTCTGTGTGTGGGGACAGACGGTGGCATTGTCCCTCCTGTGCTCCCACAGCCAGTGGCCTTGGGATAATGTCATTATTCTGGAGTAACGACGTAGCTCTGGAATTACGGCCCTCAGACTAATGGGAGAAGAGCTGAAAATCCATCATTTTTAGGGACCGATGGGTAAGTTTTTGCTAAAACCCTACTTGAAGCAACACTTCTCGTACAGATGTTTGAGGAGTTTGTTGCACACATACTTAAGTTTTATTTCTCATGTAGGAACATTTTGCCTAACTGGAGGAATAATGATTTTTCTTTAAGGATTTAAGCGTTTTGTAGTGTAAGGAGCATATTTTGGAAGTAAATGGTTTGGCCTTTTTTGAATAAGTGTAGTTTTAAAAAGTGAACTAATCCATTGTGTTTGGTTTTTGTTTTTTGAAATAAGATATTCTGATAAAAGACACTCAGGTGACAACGTGGGGCTTTTTTATGGAGCTATTTCTGCATCCCGTAAACTCTTCAGCTTGGAGACACCTTGGCACGCTGTTCGCATCTGGCGGGCAGAGTGCTAACTCGCTATTTCTCACGTTCGTTGTTTTTCTCTGTTTTTTTTTCTCATTCAGTCAAATTTCATTCAATCCCAGAACCCACTGTTTTCCTGAAGCGTTCTTCGCAAGTTCAGATGTGGTGAGACAAGGCCACGGAAGACGCTGACAGGACTTGTTGAGTTGCTGTTAACACCTCCATGATGTCTTTCCAGGATCACGAGCTGAACGCAGTCGACAGTAAAAGTTCTCTGTGCAACGTCCTGAACGAATCGTGAGACCTGGAGGAAAGCTGAGGCTTTTCAGGCAAAGCCCCTGCGTTTACTCCTGCCCTCTGTCTCAGGAGGTACCAAGGGCTGGCAGTTCCAAGCTCTGGCCAACCAGGTATGTATTTCCAGCACTAATTTAATCCTGGCTTTGAGTTTCTCAACCATCAGCTGCTTTAAGTTGGAGGCAATGTGGACTGAGTGGAGCATTAAGACAGGTTTTTCTTAAATCTGTGGCTGAGAATCTAAAGCTTGGCTCAAATTTTGTTGTGAATCGTCAGATCCTTGCTTTCTACTACTGCAGAGCTGTTAAATATTTTTCAGAAACAGCATTGCGGTTCATTCTGGAGGACATGCTAAGCAATATTCAGACTAGAAGGTCTCAGAAGAGGTTTAATGGACAAAGATAGCAGCACTGCAGGCCTTCTGTTTATTTGCTGGAGGAAAAATATTATGGCACCTTTCATTTTAAAGCTGTTCCAAGGTTTCCTCTCTGCAGTCTGGAAACTCAAACATTTCTCGATCAGTAGTACTTAAAATTTCCATGCAAGACCTGTTGACTGGCTCAAGGCAGCTTCCTTCTTGAGTCTGGCCAACAAAATCACTGTCAAAAGAAAACAGCAGGGAGGAGAATCACAAACAGCTCTCTGTGCCTTGCAGGAGAAAACGTGAGCAGTAGCTGGAGTGTCCACCCACACGTGTATTTTAAAAACAAGCAGCCAGAATATCGCTATTTTCTAATTCCTCTTGCCAGAGCAAAGCAGGCACAGGATTAGCGTAGCAAACAGCTCTGAATAATAGCAGTGTTGCTTTACGTGCGTGGTCCGTAGCTACAAGGTACGTGGTGCACTCTAGAAGAGCAAAAACGCATCTTAATCATCATCTGCCATCTCCTGCGGTTTCTGTGGTGTAAATTAAGTATGCCAAAAGCATCCAAGAGCTAATGGAAATGCTAAAGATGGCTTAAAACTAATCGCAGCATAGCAAAAGGTGGGAGTGCGACAGGGAGTGTCCCTGTGCAGTCCTGACATGTCACTTCCACAAAGTAAAGCCTGCAAAAGGGAAGGGGATGGAAACTAATAAATAGGGGGGTATCTGTGCTCAAATTGTTTCAGCTATTTCTGCTGTCAGATGCTTTACCAGCTGGCCAAGCCAGAACGGGGCGATTGCCTGATTTCTTGATTATCTGGAAAGATGAGGCAGAATGTGCTCGAAAATGGAAAATATTTCTATTGGCTGTAAGAAATGACTCTTTCCCACAGGCGTAATTCCAGGCATCGATTTGTTCTGTTCCTTTTTTTAGGTGAAAAAATAGCCTTCACATGCGAGAAAGAGGATGCTGAAGTGCGGCTGGTGTTTGTCCATAATGTGAGTCATGCGTAACAGAAGGATATTTGGTGTTTAATGTTTTTTGTTGCAGTCGTTACTGCTCGAAACAGCCTTAGAATGGCCCAGGGTGCCGCCTGGGTTACGGCCCCATCAGGCAACTTTTGGCTGCTGTATATTTTCAGTCTGCGTTACGGTGCCAGTTGCTCTTGTAACGCGTATGATGTAAAATAATCTGGTTTTCTCGTGGGACTTGGTCATTTATCACACACACTCCTTTTGGACAGCCTTTTCCAGGGAAGGCTGGGTCCACCAGCCCGGTGATGGGGATTTTAGTGAGATATTCCTTCTTTTGTGGAAGAAATACATGGGAAATAGTGAGGGAAAACAAGCACAGGGAGGGTTCAGACAGTATTTTCAGAGGCTGGCTCCTCAGGACACGGGGGGGCAGGCAAAGGCAGCAAAGCCAGAGGAGCCTGGGCGCTGGGTTCTTCTCCAATGACACTGTTGCTGGTACATCATGTCACTTTATCCATTTTCTGCTGCCAGAAGGGACTGGGGGGACCTCTCTGCCCCCCTTCCCCGAGCATGGTGGGTGCTGGTGTCCCCTCTCCCCGAGATCTCCCCGTGGGTTAATCCCCTGCCCTGTTGGCCTGAGCTGGCTGGGAGAGCCAAACTACAGTATTTGTTCCCTGCTCTTTCTCCTGTAGCAGAGTCTGTTCAACAAAGTGGCCAAGACACTCATTTTTTTTTTTCTTTTTCCTCTGGGGATGCAAGAAAGGGCAGTGCCAGGCTGGCTGGGATGGAGCCGGCTGCTGGCAGGACGCAGGGGAACACTGGCCAGGAACAGGGACCATCACGGGAGGGATGGTTTGATGTTAATGGGGCAGGGACAGCGCTGGGGGACTGGGGACCACTCTTGGATGTGGAACATGGTCACAGGGCTGACTCCTGCACAGAGGAGCAATGAGAGATGGCTGACCCGTACATTGCATTGTGCTGTCTCTTGTACCTCCAGTGCTTCCCCACATGTCTACGCAGAATTTGATTACTCTTCTGCTTTAGAGAAAACCGTTCTGGACTGCTGGCTGTGCACATCTGTCTGGTTTACTTATAAAGTACCTTGTGTAGCTAGTACTGTGGACTCTGTGCCCAGTGAGCTAAACCCACCAGGTAGCTGGGACCACCCGGTTCCCAAAAGACACGACACCCACCTCTGCCCCACACCAGCACCCCTCCAGGGGCAAGCTCTAGCCTGCTCTCAGCTGTTTTCAGGAGCATTTTAATCTGCATTTCTAGTTAAGAATAAGCTCAGTGGAGCCACCAAGTCAAAACTGGGAGCGATTTGGCTGTTCTTCTCCAGCATGGAGCTTCTCCACGATTCGGATGGGGAAGACGCCCCGGTTCTTACGGTGAAACGCACGTCCCTGGGCAGGGCAGGAGGCTGGGGATGCGGCAGAGCTGCAGCATCTTCTCAGCCATCCCTGGGATGAGAAAGGAGCTGCTGTGTCAAACATTTCACAGAAATCTGGCTTTGCTTTAGCACGGCCAAAGTGCACGCTGAGAACAGACCTGCTGTCTTTCCCGGTTTACGTTACTGCAGTCTGTCCCTTGGCTGAACTCTCAACCTTGGAACACAGGAAATAATGAGAGCTGAGCAAAGATGAACGAGCGTGGCGGACGGGATGACAGCCTGGGTACCGCACCGACCCCACAGGCGTGGGCTGCTGCCGGTGCCCCACGTCCAAAAAACGATGTTCACACACTTCGCTATGGGCTGAGGGGAGCAAAACAAAAGAATGCAATAACATAGAACTTTTTGGGGTGGCCTTGGTTGAAATACAGGTGTAAGGTGTGAAAAGCAAACTGCAAAAACAGTCGCTTTGCTTTGTGTCACCTTCCTCTGTGTCTGTGCTCAGAAGGGGTAAGAACAAGGCTGAGGCAGGACGAGGGCTGGGGGTGTTGGACCCCTGGCCTGCCTCCGGAGAAGGTTTTCATGGTTTTTCTTGATCCGGTTCTGGCCCGTGATCCCTTTCCTCTCCTTGGGGAAGTCATTTCGTTTCCCCATATTCCCCCTGGTCGTTCTGAAGGGACAAAAGGTGGCAAGCAGGTAAGCTCTTGAAGCAAAGACTCTTTAATGGTCATCTAGATCTCTGATCTAGGCTTGATACACTCTTCTAATACATACTAATAATAACAAACATTTATATATACATATGTGTTTGGAGAAGGAAGGAAAAACTGTGCTCATATAAAAAAACCCGTGTTTGTGTCACTGTATACCTGAAGAAATCAGTCCTGATTTCAGACAGAGGCAAGACAGCCTATGTTTAGTGTCCAGGACAGGAAAAAAGGAGGGAAAGCCAAGAGGTCTCCGTGCTGGGTCCTTATTCAGCCCCTGCTGAAAAGGAAAATAAAAGTTCAATAGAGAAAATACGAAGTTAAAAGTTGCTTTACATTTTCCAGTCCCGTTGGAGTGACAAGGCTGGTCCCATGTGTGGTCACTTGGTGCAACTCGCTCTTTTTTTTTTATGGATATATATAATATTCTTGTGTAATATTATAGAATGTTCTTGTGCCCACCAGCTGCACGGGAGCAGGGTGGCTGGAGCGCTGCAGCCTCTGCCAGCTGCAGCCGCATTTTTCCGACATATGGTCACTATTTGTTTGGCTGTTGCAAAAATAGTTGCGAGTGGCAGATGAAAATGACCTTTTTAAGAGGAAGTGGAGGGAAAGAAATGGAGCTCGTTACTCATCCAAAGGACGGCGGGGACAACAAATCCCGCCGTGGGTGGGAGGGGAGGGAGATGCTGCTGCGGGGATGGGTCCTGTCTGCCCAATACGTGCCCCAGTGCACCCAGTGTGTCCATGAGCGCTGATGCAAACGGGTTGGGGGGGACAGGACCCCCAGCAAAAGCTGCTTTTTGGGATGGGCAATGGCCCCACGGTGGGTTGGGGGCTGCTCGCCTAGGAAGGCTGCCCTGCAAGGCAACAGGTAGTTAATTAACGCTGGGTAATTAAGCTCACGATTAAAACCGAGTGAGTGGGGAGCTGCTGCTTTAGCCCACGAGAGGGCGCTGTTTCCCGGGCTGGCTGACACTTGGGGGAAAGTGGCTTTCTCTGTTTTTTTTAACTAGAAATTGCAAGAGGAGTTTGTTCTCTTTTGACAGTTTTCCTAAGAGTTTTGGTCTGGGGGTTTTTCTTTGCACTCCGTGTGATGCCATTGAAGCATCGCACTCCAAATGTTCCGGTGTCCTCCTGGGGTTCGATAGCAGTGAGTCTGGTATAAAAACAAGACTCAGCCCCAACTTAATCTGATCTAACGAGCGCTCCTGCGGGCTCCCGGGCAGCACCCTGAGCTTAAGCGTTAACCAACTGAAGACAAACGTGCTCCCGAGCACTTTGCAGCATCAAAGCAGCCAGCCCTGCGTGCAGAGGCACGTCGGGCCCGCTCGGGCGGCAGGCGAGTCTCTGCAGATGCCAAACCTGCTCCTCCCAGGGCACACGCTGCCCCCGCTCCCCCGCAAACCCCACAGGACACCCGGCCGTCCCCGGCTGTGGGTCACGGGGATGCTGTGCCATGGCACCCTGCAGGCTGGGGCTGCTCCGGTCCCCGGGGAAGACGCTGCTCCTATCGCAATCCCTTCGGAAAGAGCGTCGACGGGGCTGAACTCGGCTTTGGGAGCAGGAGAGACCGGATTTGGTTGTGCAACCTCCCATCGAGCTGGAGCTTTCAAGGCCAGGCTGGATGGGGTTCTGAGCAACCTGAGCTGGTGAAGATGTCCCTGCTCATGGCAGGGGTGGCACTGGGGGAGCTGGGAAGGTCCCTTTAACCCAAACCATCCTGCGATTCTGTGATTCTAACTTTGCACATCAGCCTCCTGCACATCTCCGTGGGGTTTGGGGGATGATGGAGTTTGGGAACGGGCATCTCGTCCCTCCTGTTCTGCTCCCTTGTGCTGTGTGCGCTTGGGCTCAGCAATAAAAAAAATTAAAGCTGAGAAATTAAAATATCACTAGCATCTTTCTTAAGAGCATTCGTGCTTGTGATAGGATGAGAGGAAGGAGGGGAGGTTGAGGTTGGATCTGGGGAACAATTTCTGCCCCAAAGGGCTGCCGGGCATTGGAACAGGCTGGAGCCACCATCCCTAGAGGGGCTGAACAGACGCGGAGATGAGGTTCTCAGGGGACATGGGTTGGGTTAACGGTTGGAGTTTAAAAAAAGAAGGGAAAAAATGTCTTTTCTAGAATGGGAGTCGTGAAGCCACGCCCCCCGCCCGCCCTGGCCACGCCCACTCCCGCCGGGCACCGCCCCGCCCCGCACGGGGCCCGGCGGGAGTGGGCGTGGCCAGGGCGGGCGGGGGGCGTGGCCTAAGCCGCCCGCTCCCGTCGCCCGTGGAGACGGGCGGAGAACGGAGCGGCGGGCGGTGAGTACCGGGCCTGGGCCGGGGAAAGGGCACCGTACCGGGGCCTCCGCTGGCCTGGCAGGGTTGTACGGCCTCGGAGCGACAGCGGGAGGCGCCCTATTATCGGCTGGGCCCCCCCCCCGCCCCGGTTGGGCCGCGGGCGGTGCTGGGCCCGCCGGGCGGGGTTCCCGCGTCGTTTTTCGGTTGGTTTTGTGGCTTTTTGTGTATGTGTGGGNGCCGGGCATTGGAACAGGCTGGAGCCACCATCCCTAGAGGGGCTGAACAGACGCGGAGATGAGGTTCTCAGGGGACATGGGTTGGGTTAACGGTTGGAGTTTAAAAAAAGAAGGGAAAAAATGTCTTTTCTAGAATGGGAGTCGTGAAGCCACGCCCCCCGCCCGCCCTGGCCACGCCCACTCCCGCCGGGCACCGCCCCGCCCCGCACGGGGCCCGGCGGGAGTGGGCGTGGCCAGGGCGGGCGGGGGGCGTGGCCTAAGCCGCCCGCTCCCGTCGCCCGTGGAGACGGGCGGAGAACGGAGCGGCGGGCGGTGAGTACCGGGCCTGGGCCGGGGAAAGGGCACCGTACCGGGGCCTCCGCTGGCCTGGCAGGGTTGTACGGCCTCGGAGCGACAGCGGGAGGCGCCATATTATCGGCTGGGCCCCCCCCGCCCCGGTTGGGCCGCGGGCGGTGCTGGGCCCGCCGGGCGGGGTTCCCGCGTCGTTTTTCGGTTGGTTTTGTGGCTTTTTGTGTATGTGTGGGGTTTTATTGTAGTTTTATTGTAGTTTTACTGTAGTTTTATCGCAGTTTATCGCAGTCCCGGCCAGAGGCAGCGCGCAGGATGGAGCCGCTTCGGTGCGGTTCAACAAGTTGCGTGCGGCGCCAGAAAGGGGCGAAAACGCTCAATTTCGTAAAAAAAACCTAAAATAAATGAGGCCTTTCGGTTGGCGACAGGGTCAGAGCAGCAGCACCCGGCCTTCCCCCGCCTGCCTCTGCCTGGCCAGCCCTTCTGTAGGGCGTTTTATTTCAATGCAAATATTGAGTTGTGCTGTGGGCTTCACATACTCCTTTTGTTTCAAATATCCGTCTCTTTGGCTCTGTAACAACTTTTTAAAAATGAACACTGAGAGTTCTTACTTTCTTAGCCTCTGTTCTTCAAAAGACTCAGTATGTACGTCCATAAACTGCGACAGTTTATCCCCCGTGGATGGAGGAACAGAGCAGGGGGCTGCGGAGGGGCAGCCTGCGGATAAATCATTTAAACTTTATTTATTTTACCGCTCCCACCCGTTTTCCTCGGCCGGTGCAAGTTTCCCATGTGCGAGGAGCTGTGGGATCGGTGTGGGAAGGAGTTTAATTAGCGGCAAGCGTCATTATTCCGGGAGGTTTCGTGTTGATACGGAGAAGATTACACGCCCTGGTGCAGTAATGAGTTTACTTTAGCAACTTCTAAATTGGAATATTCTATTCCAGGCTTAAATTCTTTACTTTTCAGGGAGGCAAAAAAAAATATTTTGAGTGTATATTGTATTTTTAGGCCGGTGCTGCTTGGAGGTGGGACCTCCGGAGAGAGCTGGGCCTGGGTGGTTCTGATGGTCAGGAACAATTTGATTAATACGGCATATCAAGTAGAATTCACAGTAATTTGCCAGTTTATCGCCCGGCATTTCTATTGACTTAAAGCTAATAGCATCAGTTGCTTGTTTGCGTTTGTCTTGGTTGTAAATCGGTTTGGAAATAAAACTCTGTGAGTAAACAGCGAGCAGTGGACGGCAGGAGCGTTTCGTGATACTTTGATAGCGCTAAATGGGATTGAGGGATTAGTGCGCAGTTAATGCCTTCTCAATCCCGCATTTCATCCCGGTTCGAGCGTGTTACGGTTGTTTGGGATATCTTTAATCAGGCACTGAAGCGGCAAATAAACCCCAGAGGAGAACAGTGGATGGGCCCTGGCGCTGGGGTCAGGTTCGCTTTCCTGGTCACCCAGCTGATGGGGTCACCTTCGTTTAAAAACAAAGCTTTCCTGCTAATTGGAGAAGTTTCTGAGGGCTCCTAAACCACAGGCAGTGCTGGTCAGAACCGCTGGCGTTACACTTACATGCAAATATTGAGTTGTGCTGTAGGTTTCAGAGACTTTTTGTTTCAAATATACGTCTCTTTGGCTGTATCATAACTTTCTTTTTAGCAAATACTGAAAGTTCTTAGTTTCCTAGACCCCGTTCCACAAAAGACGGGGTATTTTTGAGCCAGGTTCTCGGGACGCGGGCGGTAGCACGGTCCCTTCAGGTGTTGCTGAAGTGTTGGATCTCTTGTGGAAGATGTGAAACACGGCAGCCGGGGTGGGAACGTGCTTCCCGAACCCCGATGCATCATCCTTTGATTAGGCTCTATTGCAAAAGCAAATTCAAATTACTGCAGAATTTCACGGTACGGCCCCGTAAATCCCCACCCTCAGCCCTTTCGCTTTGTCCTCCGTGCCAGAGCAGAGATTACGGCTTCGTGGGGGAAAAAAATTACTTTAAAGCAGCGTATAGTTGGCATGAGAAACCACCGCAGCCTTCGCCGAGCTATGGAGCAGCATTCCTGGGAGGGTTGTATCGCTACAAATTCATCTGCGCCTCCAAAAACTATCGGAATGGGTAGTGGGGCTCACGGGTCTCGTGTTCCAGCACAGAAACGTCCTCGTTGCACAGAGGCGGGAATCGGTGGTGAAACTTGCGTTAGTTTTAATGGAAGCACAGAGCAAGTTCCCCAGGTCTTGAAAGTAGTCATGGAGTTGCCGTTTCTTGGGAAATCGAAGCTGCAGATGTTTGGTGACTCTCGGGATTTGCTCCGCGTTAATCACTGCTGGGATCGTGCAGCTATTTTCTGAATTTTGCAATATTACCCAGCTAGACCTCGTTTTTCTGAGCCTGAACGCTCATCCTGCGTTCAACACCGTGGTCTCTGCTGAAATCGCGTCTTCCCTGCTCTGGGCAGTAACCTGTAGAGGAACGCAGAAGGGAGGGAGGAGAGACAATGTTAATGCTGTGAGTAACAAGTTTTCACTCTGTATTTTGCAAGGCTTGATGAGAAGTAGCAGAGGTAGCGACAAAAGTCCTCTCGGTGACCGCATTACAATAGGGTTCTCTGTGGGGTTTTTTGGGGGTAGGTAGAAGGGGTAGCGGTGGGGGTGCCTGGGGAGGTGGGGGTAGTGTGTCTGTCGCCTGCAGAGGTGGGAGTACGTCTGTCTGTCCCCCGGGGAGGTGGGGGTGCGTCTGTCTGTCCCCCGGGGCGGTGGGGGTACGTCTGTCGTCTCTGGGGAGTGAGGGGTTC